>JXCR01148952.1:69154-86971 GCA_002079205.1 Phalaenopsis hybrid cultivar
AATATCCAAGGTAAAACTTATTTAAAAGTTAATAAATATCATCAATTTTGAATGATTGATATTCATTTCAAAGGCCTATTACAAAATAAAAATAATAATAATTCTATATACTCTCGAATATCATGAATATTAAAATTATGCCAAAGAATCGCTCCTTAACAAATATATTTCAATCAATAAATCTATGATTCTTAATACATTTTTTTTTTTTTTTTTTTTTTTTGGGTTTAATTTAACTCAAGCTTCAACAACAATAGTATAATATTTTATATTACAAGTATCGACTCGTATAAATTTATAAATTTTGCTTGAGAATGTAAATATTTTTTAAAATATTTGGAGAGATATATATAAATTATTTCAGTTAGCATTTTGTAACTGTATAAAATTTAAATTAAATAACTATAGTTCTTTTGTGATAAAATATTTAAAATAATTNTATTTTATATTACAAGTATCAACTCGTATAAATTTATAAATTTTGCTTGAGAATGTAAATATTTTTTAAAATATTTGGAGAAATATATATAAATTATTTCAGTGAGCATTTTGTAACTGTATAAAATTTAAATTAAATAACTATAGTTCTTTTGTGATAAAATATTTAAAATAATTATAAAATATTATTTTATTATCTTACATTTAAAATTATAAGAGGCAAAAATTTTAGTGTATTGATGCGTGCCGGAGTTCGCGACGGTAGAGTAATAGATTATCTTTTTAGCATTGCACGAGAATTCTGCACACTTAGGTAAAATAAAATAAACACCAGAAGTTTTTATATAGAAAACTCGTAAAGGAAAAAATCACGGGTCGTGACCCAATTGTAAAACTCAACTATAACTTTATGATTACAGTCTCATTGTCCCATAAACAGAAAAGAGTTACTAGGTATTGCAAGTTACAATGCTGACTAACAGGTTAACGTGTGTTCAGGCCTTTAATCCAGTCATATCCTAATTTTGCAATCCATTATTGTGTGTGTGTGTGTGTGTGCTCGCGTGTGTGCGTGTGCGCGCGTGTGTGTGTGTGCGCGCGTGTGTGTGTTGTGTGTGTGTGTGTGTGTGTGTTACATTAACTTATGTACAACTCGAAGTTCAAATACAAATATCAAAACTTTAGAAGGAGATGTCGATTTCTATCATAACACCTAAACATGCAGAATTTTGCATTAATCCTTCATGTTAAGGCTTCGATGAAAGACTACAAAATTAGTGTTGTTGGATAAAAGATTTGAATGCAGTTATACCATATTAATGCAGTATGTCATTTACGCATGATGCAGCAGGTGGTAGCCCCAATTGAAAAAAATTATTTTTGCATCACTGATAGTGCTGACCAGAAAAGAGCTCATCGTTCTCAAATCCACATATTCAAGCCTCCAAGACACTAAATAGTTCATGTTAGTTTCCTTCGGTAAGGAAACAAACCAAACATGAATAATTTTTTTAGCTCAAAATGAATCAGTAATATTGCCTTAAAACTGCAAGATTCAATTAACACATTCCCCACGCTTTATTTTCCTATCATGGGGTACAAGCATCCTATAAAGATTGAAGCAACCAATAAGAAAAGTACATCTGGCACAAGCCACCTGAATGCTCAATAAGAACTATCAATTAGTACAAAATTCCTTAAGAAAAAAATATGAGAAGTGTAGAGAAGTTATGGTTTCGTGAGTTCTGAAGAGGCAGTGAAGAATTTGAAGAATTTTTTAAGTTTTAAAGTGTAATTAAGCATTTTCCAAGGCAATAAATGTAAAGTGTTTCCAAGATCATTAATCTCACTTTATTTAATTACGAAAAGAGAAAAAGAAGTGTAACATACAAGAACCGATACAACCCGGTGAATAACATAATCATAACTCATGCAAATCATGACATGATAATGATCCAACATTAAATAACTCATCATAACCAGAAACAAGAGTAGACATGCGTAAACATAAAAAGATCCTTAGTTGCGTATAATCAAAATTCACGACTCATTAATCGAGTTTTCAAGGTGTAAATTGTATCATCCTCCTCCTCAGCTTCAAAGAATTTGACATCATCAAATGAGTTACAAAAAAAATGAGTACAAAAGCGTGTAGCAACACGAAGTCATCAACGAGCCTAGGGAAAAATATGATCTCTCCGAAAAGTAATGAAATAAACTTACAAGTTTGCCAACGGACATGCGAGCTCTGACATGGACTAAATGATAGGAGCGAAATCAATGAAAAAGATGTACCGTGGTCACTGCCAACATGTAAGCACCATTGGCAAATGCTGCAAAATTATTTGGGGTTGCAAACGTAACAAGATTATTCGAGGCTTGCCCACATTACATTGTTAAAACCAACAATGAACACTTACAGATTCAAAATGTCAGGATTGAAAATAAGATTCCAATGAACGCTCTCAATTATTTGGTGTTTTTAAGAATTTAGTTTAAGGAAGATAAAATAACACTCTTAAGCAAAGCTACAGATCCTATCAAGCTGAACTGACTACTTGTAAACATAAGATTTGGATTTAAACTGATAAACTTATGAGTGAAATACTGTGAGGAATAAGTAAGGATAGAAAATACTGTGGTACAAAAAGTCAAATTTGAAATATGCATTAGCTAAACTACAAAATGGAATGATATAAAAATCAAATTTTGATGAGAAATTGAATGACCTAAACAAGTGAAGATAATGAGTTTTTCACATAAATTTAACAAAACAATGAAAAATAAATGATAGTGGCAAAGGCAAATGCAAAAAGCTTCTATACGAAAATTGAGGTTGTTCAACTCTTTTGGAGCCAACTAANATGATAATGATCCAACATTAAATAACTCATCATAACCAGAAACAAGAGTAGACATGCGTAAACATAAAAAGATCCTTAGTTGCGTATAATCAAAATTCACGACTCATTAATCGAGTTTTCAAGGTGTAAATTGTATCATCCTCCTCAGCTTCAAAGAATTTGACATCATCAAATGAGTTTACAAAAAAAATGAGTACAAAAGCGTGTAGCAACACGAAGTCATCAACGAGCCTAGGGAAAAATATGATCTCTCCGAAAAGTAATGAAATAAACTTACAAGTTTGCCAACGGACATGCGAGCTCTGACATGGACTAAATGATAGGAGCGAAATCAATGAAAAAGATGTACCGTGGTCACTGCCAACATGTCAGCACCATTCGCAAATGCTGCAAAATTATTTGGGGTTGCAAACGTAACAACATTATTCGAGGCTTGCCCACATTACATTGTTAAAACCAACAATGAACACTTACAGATTCAAAATGTCAGGATTGAAAATAAGATTCCAATGAATGCTCTCAATTATTTGGTGTTTTTAAGAATTTAGTTTAAGGAAGACAAAATAACACTCTTAAGCAAAGCTACAGATCCCATCAAGCTGAACTGACTACTTGTAAACATAAGATTTGGATTTAAACTGATAAACTTATGAGTGAAATACTGTGAGGAATAAGTAAGGATAGAAAATACTGTGGCACAAAAAGTCAAATTTGAAATATGCATTAGCTAGACTACAAAATGGAATGATATAAAAATCAAATTTTTAATGAGAAATTGAATGACCTAAACAAGTGAAGATAATGAGTTTTTCACATAAATTTAACAAAACAATGAAAAATAAATGATAGTGGCAAAGGCAAATGCAAAAAGCTTCTATACGAAAATTGAGGTTGTTCAACTCTTTTGGAGCCAACTAAAGTCCAACACCAATTAAGTTTTTGTAGTGCTTAAATAAGAAGTCAAAAATGAACTCAATAAGTTTCAATAGAATAAATTACAATTTAAAAATTTTATAAAATGCAAAATTATATATTGATACATTTAGCAATGCAAAAAATTTAATACCCATTGACCGTCTCCCAGGAACAAAAAAGGCTCAGACACTAAATATGGTGTAGAAAGACAGCAAACTAGTATAGGATGAAGCTAAAATATACAAAACTGTAGAAGTATGGATTACTTACTCATGCTACCAACGAATCAAATAAATAGGACCCATAAAAACCATTCCTATCAAGTTTTTCCACGGCATAAAGCATCACATAAAAAACAGACTGAGTAATTCAAAGGACAATCTAAATCTACAAACAGAAAAAAGCCATTTCAGATGATTGATCCTCATTCAAACTCTTTAGCATACATGAGCACGAAGTCAAACAATTATGAAGAAACAAAGTGCAAACATAATAAAAACTCAAGTCAATTATATAAAGCCCAGTAGGCTCCACAAGGAATGAAGGCAAGAAATTCTGCAATACTTGACAAAATGAGCTCTCTGGTCGTGCAGTCTGCACTACCATAATCAAAGATATAAAATTACAATACTATGTACATCAGGAAGGCAGCAAGCAAAGATTGCAGAAACTAGGCATCAAGGAAATATCTTCAAATCCCATCCAGATGCTGAGAATAAGTAAAACTAGAGGTCAAGAAAGCTTTTTATCACCGTAAAAACAAAATATTAAAACGTTCCACTGAAGGCCCAAGAGGAAGGATTCCTTGATCCATTCCTCCTTTCTGTTGTACCACCATCGCTGCCAACTCCCTGTTCACTACTCTCAACAACATGCCCACTAGAAATCTTTGACTCATCAGCAGGCAACTGAAACCTGCACACAGGACAAGAACTATGGAGCTCCAGCCATGAAGAAATACAATCTTTATGAAACTTATGGTTACAAGGCAACTCTTTAGCTTGCATTCCAACTTCAAGATCCTCCAGACAGACCGGACATTTCGTAATTTCCTGAAGTTTCACTGTTGGCAACGCAATTACAGCCTCTTTCTGTGTAGGAGGGGTACCATAGCAGTTGGGATCATTCTCAGCCAAATGCTGGAATAGGATTTCAATTCCAGGTCCAACAAAGTAATCTCCAACGGTGGCACCAATGGTGGCATCATCAGACTCATTAGTTGGATTCTGGGCAGTATCAAAAGATCCTTCAAGGATAACAGCTTCATTAAAAGAGTCAATTAGAATCAGGCTCTCGTTTTCCCTTTCCCCCTCCATCTCCCTTTCCATCTCAGGTTCATCAGATTCTGACCTAAAATCATCTCGGAGGCTACGAAGCAGTTGATGGACGGCAGAACTCTGCCTCCTCCTTTGTAAAATAGACTCCATTTCATGCTCAGCATCTGAGTCATCATCACCCTCATCCATTCTAGCTCTCCAGACATCCTCATCAGTCTCCCTCCGTCGCCTCCAGAGAATGGATTCTAGCTCACGCTCTAGATCAGACTCATCGTCATCATCATCTTCTATTCTTCGAAACCTCCGCCTCTGGGGTGGACGAGGAGGATTGCCCATCATCCCCATCATTACTGAGGCCCATGAAGAAATGGGTCGCTCGGATCCTACGTTTTCATATTCTGCAGCTTCCCTTCCGGCCATTTCTTCCACAAACCCACAATCACAGAAGGGGCACTTAAGCTCAGGCTCCATGACTGGGTTCACTCTTTGCCGACACATGAAGCACCAGTGGCTGGTATTCATAGCATCAGCCATCTTCTAATCCTCTATTTAACCTCCCGTTCAACTGCGTAACGAATTTATGAGGAGAACCTAACACATGCAACAGAGAAATGGAAGACCAAAGAATCCATTTCAGATATTTGGAAGAAAGATAAACAAACAGTAGATCTAAACAAATTCCAGCATACAAATCAAAAAAAAAAAAAATCACATAAAGCGCGCATCTCACAAAATCCGAAAAAGTACTATCCAAAAGAGATTCGAAAAAGCTCTGAAAAGAAAAGCGAAGAAGAATCCGGCCAATATTATAAGCTCAGAGCACAAAGAAAACCAAAATTCAATCTAAATTGTTCAAATTGCAACAACATGCCCTCGAAGGTCAGAAAAGCTTTATAAAAGACCAAAAAGAAGTCCTCACCCAGTTACGAAACCCTAGAAAAACGAAAGATACAATAAAAATGGCGGATTGAGAACAGAAATAGATGAGCAATCAAAATCAAAAGCAAGGAGAAGTGATTACCTTGTCGAAAAATCGAATGGATTACAGCATCTACTGGACACGGCTCTTTTAAGCGCACAGTTAGCCTTAGCGGAAATTGCCAGGAAATAAAAAGCCGAACTTTCCAGCGTTTTTCATTCTCATTATATACTAAAATTTGCCCTTCCATCATTAGTTATTTGCGATAAACATAGCCCTTAAGAAACATGTCTAAGAAGAGTTTGATATTAATGATCTAATTTCGAGTTCATTCAAAATTAGTTCAAAAATTATTTATTTCAAAATTTTAGCTCGCAATTTAGATTGTTTATTTCGATTCGATCTTGATTCAAGCCAAAATTCAAATCAATTTTCGAGAGATTAATAATTTTTCGAGTTAAATTTGTTAAATGCATAGCCCTGCATCATTAAGGTTATTAAATGATCTGATTTTGAGTTGAGTCGGGTAGGCTCAAAATTAGCTCGCCTTGAAAAAAATTCAATCTAAAATTTTTGCTCATAACTTTGCTCGTTTATTTCGATCCAGTCTCAATCCATGTCAAAATTCAAGTCTATTTTCGAGTGTTTAACAATCTTCCAGCTAAATTTACCGTCCTACTATCAACTGCACAAGATTCACAAGATTTTTTTTTATTTCTCTTAGAACACTTTTTTGGCACAAGGTCTAATTTGGCATACTTGACATTCTTCAATTTTCAAATAAATAAATTTGTTGTATGAGAAGAAATTATATAAAGGATCATCATAATAAAACAAATTAGCAAATGGAGTGCGAAACAAAAAAAAAATTCGAAAGGGCAGATTCACCCCTAATGGGGGCATGTATCTAATATATCCGTAAAAAAAAATGTGAGCAAAAACTACTCACAACCAGGGATTCATGTGTATTTGTTTACTATGTGGTTTAAAGTGTTCTCAAAGAAACGTATCTCACTTGATTAATTATATATTGAGGGTTGCCCAATAATATGCTTTATCCAAATGAGTTTTGCTTACATTAGTAGTGACGACTAACATAAGACTATCAAATGACAGTTATTCGTAGGAGAAAGTTTTGATGCTTTCAAAGCTTCCATTAAGCCACGGGACAAAGTGTGAGTCTCTCACGGTCCCACATGGGTAACAGACTCATCGGCATATAGAGCTTGTGAAATAACTGAATCATCATGATGAGGAATCCCAATACGTCAAAGCACATCTGAACCATAAGGGCAGGGGAAAAATCATCTTATGCTAAAAAGGTCGCAACTCATCGGTAATTGGTCCTTCAAGATGATACCGAAGAAGGCAAAATAAATGACAGGGCTCAACTCGGGTTGTCAAAGGAGGTAAGCGTAATCCTTAGAAGGTAGAGATAACAAGGTCGGAGTACCACGTACCCGTCATCCCAAGACACTAAGACCCTAATTCTACCTAATTGTGAAGGTAATCGACCCAACATATCCTGAGATCCCCGATTAGCAAATCCATAAATTGTGTCGTCCGCGAGAACCTCGATAACCCTAATGTCAAAGTAATGAAATTTCATTCTAAGACTATCAAACAGAGCTTCAAGAGATGAGACTTATATCTGCCGAAGTGGCATGAATGTTACTGAAAAAGAAGAGAAAGTTGAGTCCAACTAAAAAGCTGTAAACACTTCCAATAAAGGACATACAACATGCCTGAGTCAGGGAGCCATCTAACAAATGAAGCACACTAGACAACCACCTAAAAAGAAATCTATTCTATGTTAGTCGGGTTGAGAAAGTACAGAGACTTCTCTTAAGGACATGCAAAAATGTTCTAGTTATCTAGAGAGGTTCTTAGATATTGTGGATGTCCTATTAATCATAACTTGGGTGAAGGTCATGCTATGCAAGAGGTTCTTAGATATTGTGGATGTCTTATTAATCATAACTTGGGTGAAGGTCATGTTATGCAACCCGTCTAAAATCAATTCAAATGTCATGTAAGAAACAAAATGTAAGTTTTGAAACATTCTGACAATTTTAATCTTAAATTTTAATTTACTTTGAAATTTTTATAAGAATTTTTGTACAAAAATTTACAATTTTAAGGTTCTAAATAGCATAAGTTTCAATTTTCGTAGCATCCCAGGTACAACAACAAAGAAACATATGAAATAACCTAAGAATGTAATCATGCAGGAAAAGCAGTAGGACAAACCAAGTAAAATAATATAAGTCCGATGTCGTTGGGTCAGCGACATATCTCAAGAAAGCAAAAGGTGACCGGACTCCACATATACATGTCCGATCTAAATTATATACATAAATGAGATTTAGAACTAAAGTACGGGACACGAGCAAGCAACTTCTGGTTTCTGTCACAAGTTTTCATATACCTGACACCTCACAACATGTGCTTATACCNGCCCAACATATCCTGAGATCCCCAATCAGCAAATCCATAAATTGTGTCGTCCGCGAGAACCTCGATAGTCCTAATGTCAAAGTAATGAAATTTTATTCTAAGACTATCAAACAGAGCTTCAAGAGATGAGACTTATATCTGCCGAAGTGGCATGAATGTTACTGAAAAAGAAGAGAAAGTCGAGTCCAACTACAAAGCTGTAAACACTTCCAATAAATGACATACAACATGCCTGAGTCAGGGAGCCATCTAACAAACGAAGCACACTAGACAACCACCTAAAAAGAAATCTATTATATGCTAGTCGGGTTGAGAAAGTACAGAGACTTCTCTTAAGGACATGCAAAAATGTTCTAGTTATCTAGAGAGGTTCTTAGATATTGTGGATGTCCTATTAATCATAACTTGGGTGAAGGTCATGCTATGCAAGAGGTTCTTAGATATTGTAGATGTCTTATTAATCATAACTTGGGTGAAGGTCATGTTATGCAACCCGTTTAAAATCAATTCAAATGTCATGTAAGAAACAAAATGTAAGTTTTGAAACATTCTGACAATTTTAATCTTAAATTTTAATTTAATTTGAAATTTTTATTAGGATTTTTGTACAAAAATTTACAATTTTAAGGTTCTAAATAGCATAAGTTTCAATTTTTGTAGCATCTCAGGTACAACAACAAAGAAACATATGAAATAACCTAAGAATGTAATCATGCAGGAAAAGCAGTAGGACAAACCAAGTAAAATAATATAAGTCCGATGTCGTTGGGTCAGCGACATATCTCAAGAAAGCAAAAGGTGACCGGACTCCACATATACATGTCTGATCTAAATTATATACATAAATGAGATTTAGAACTAAAGAACGGGGCACGAGCAAGCAACTTCTGGTTTCTGTCACAAGTTTTCATATACCTGACACCTCACAACATGTGCTTATACCTTACCACTAATACACGACTCTCCTAGGAATCTAAAAGTACAAAGGAAAAAGAGAACAAAGGATTCGACCTGCATAAAAATAATATCAGCAAGAAAGCCAAACAAGCACGCAACATGTCTGGGTTAAGCTTGGTGGGAGAGCTAAGTAGCACATCAGAAAAAGGTTAGTGGTAATCATTATGTTGCTCCCCCCTTTCATTATACTTGTGTGTGCATTTATATGGCCTGACCCTCTGCAGAATAACAGTCTAATATAATATTGTGCATATCAAGCATGCAGCACACCAAAAAACACAAAAGTGATTGTTTTTAGCACAAGCAAATCAACAAAGAATAATAATTAGAGGCATCGAAAAGACTACTCACCATTCCAAATCCTATCCTAGCACACAATCTAACGAGAATGTGTCCTAAACAACATCTAAGTGCTCGGGGTAAGTCTCTGAGTACGTTTGACTTTAACGGAGTTGCCACACCAGCCTCATCCTGAAGATCTAAGGGATCTAAAGGTTGTCACCCATGATGGATTTTGGAAAGAGTTGGTCTTTCATATGTCCTAGCTTGCTACATACATAATTTTAAAATTATCGCGAACGTAATAAGTAGAAAAATATATTATTTAATTTTAAAATAAGAGTCATTAAATACGAACATTTAACATGCAATGTTACACAAGTTAGATCCATTGGATCCTTAGCATAAACATACTCGTGTCAATCCCAATATGATAACTCGCATTGCTCTTCGGGGCCAACCTGACAAACAATTATCGTTAAGTATCGAGACCAACACAAGGTCACTTGCCCTTTGAAACTAGCTCGCTATCATGCACACATGCAAATTTAAATGCAAGCAAATATATGAAAAAATGGCGAGGTGTGTGCCATAGAGACAGTGACTTGAGAGCATACGTGTCATGGAGGCAGCGACCCAAAGCAATGGGTCTGTCATAGAAGCAGTGGCATGAAAAATGGGTGTGTTGTGGAGATAATGACCTGAAAGGGTGGATATGTCATGGAGGCAGCAACCCAGAAAAATGGGNAGCGAACGTAATAAGTAGAAAAATATATTATTTAATTTTAAAATAAGAGTCATTAAATACAAACATTTAACATGCAATGTTACACAAGTTAGATCCATTGGATTCTTAGCATAAACATACTCGTGTCAATCCCAATATGATAACTCGCATTGCTCTTCGGGACCAACCTGACAAACAATTATCGTTTAGTATCGAGACCAACACAAGGTCACTTGCCCTTTGAAATTAGCTCACTATCATGCACACATGCAAATGTAAATGCAAGCAAATATATGAAAAAATGGCGAGGTGTGTGCCATGGAGACAGTGACTTGAGAGCATACGTGTCATGGAGGCAGCGACCCAAAGCAATGGCTCTGTCATAGAAACAGTGGCATGAAGAATGGGTGTGTTGTGGAGATAATGACCTGAAAGGGTGGATATGTCATGGAGGCAGCAACCCAGAAAAATGGGTGTATCGTGGAGGCAGTGACTCAAAAGCATGGGTGTGCTGATGAGGCAGCGACTTAAAGAAATAGGTGTGTCGTGAAGGCAGTGACCCAAAAAAATGAGCTTATCGTGGAGGCAGCAACCCAAATAATGGTTGTGTCATGAAGACAGTGACCCGAAAGGTTGGGCATGTCGTGGGGTAGTGGCCTGAAAAATGGGTCCATCATGGAGGCAGTGACTGGAAAGTCACGAAGGNGGAAATTAGTGTGTCGTGAAGGCAGTAACCCAAAAAAATGAGCTTATCGTGGAGGCAGCAACCCAAATAATGGTTGTTTCATGAAGACAATGACCCGAAAGATTGGGCATGTCGTGGGGTAGTGGCCTGAAAAATGGGTCCATCATGGAGGCAGTGACTGGAAAGTCACGAAGGCAGTGGCCTGAAGAATTGGTGCGTCGTTGATCCTGACAAAATATGTGTGTGCATAGTGTGTTATTACTTCAATTTCAAACTCACACAAAGGCACAAAAAAACTAAACTCTCACTGCCTGTATGTGCTTGCACCATTAATTCTCGACTGAGTGCTATTTAGCAAATAATTTTTATTTNAATTACTTCAATTTAAAACTCACACAAAGGCACAAAAAAACTTAACTCTCACTGCCTGTATGTGCTTGCACCATTAATTCTCGACTGAGTGCTATTTAGCAAATAATTTTTATTTTTCTCCACAATTTAATTTTACATATTAGGGATACTACACAAGTGCACGTATCATTTTAAGTAATATATGACTTTCTTTTAGTCTCCAAGTATCGATCCCACGGGGAAGAAAAAACTCTTTATATTCACTTAGTAAAACTCTACTTAAACTGCAGATAACTTATCTAGAGATTAAGATTAAATTGTATAAAGAAGTAACTAATACCTACAAATTCTCTTTCTAAACTCAAAGAAAATGATAAAGGTTTCAAAACTAGCTTTATGTAGAAGAGTTCAAATTGTATGAAAATTTTTCTCTTTGCAACGAGATTATAATCAATGTAGGAATCAAATGTTTATAAATTTAAAATGTAGTTTTTTGAAAAAAAAAGAGCATACATATTCCTTACCCTCTTATAAGTGCATAAAAAATATTGGCTAACCTAGAGTTAAATTCCTAAATCCTTGGTTATGCTGAGTAGGTTCTAGTCTGTCACCATAGAGTGCCCAGGTAAGCCCTCGATTAGGGCTAACATAGCCTTAAGTTCCAAACCCTATATCAAATTAGTTAAGGTTCTAGCTTGTCACCCTAGAATCACCATTTTACACATGCCAAATTTTATCTCCCTATCTATTTGCACTCACCTCAAGATTACTTTTGCTTCTTCCTAAAGGTTAGTGTGGTAATTACTAATTGAGAAAAAGTATATCCCTCCTAGGTCATTAGGTTTTCAAAATATGTTTAAACTTATTAATTGGCCAAATTGCATAAGTAAATTAAGCATGAAGTAAAATATCATCACAATATTAAAATAAAAGCAATTCTAAATAAATATAATCCTACACATGACTATTTATTATCACAAGGAGAAAGATGAAGAAAATTACTCAGATTTCATGGTGAAAATATAACAACATATGAATTGATATTTAAAATTAGGTTTACACAATAAAATTTAACAAACTCAAACAAAAATATAAAACACTTATCTAGGACTCGTCTCCAAGCAAATCTCCTGAAGTTTCTTTTTGTCTTCCTCTCTCTTCTTACACTAACTTCCTCTCTAACCACTCTAGCCTCCTAATCTCTNTATCTAGGACCGCCTCCAAGCAAATCTCCTGAAGTTTCTTTGTCTTCCTCTCTCTTCTTACACTAACTTCCTCTCTAACCACTCTAGCCTCCTAATCTCTTCTTTACTTTTATAATAACCCTTGAAATACCCTAAGAGTCACTTCAGATGCCCCTCTAAAATTCGTTCAAATAGATTGTATCTAAAAAAAATGGATTCTGGAGCGCAGGCACCAATCTGGGTGCATAGGTGCCTACCTTCTAGAAGCTTGAAATAATTGTCAGGCGTCTAGGCTCCAGATCCTAGTGTCATGATGTCGGACTCTTTGTTTCCATGTATAGGTTATAGCGCTTAGCCACGAAATGTTGGCGCCTAGGCGCCAGTTCACATTATGCTCATTTACTCCATTTGACCCCGTGTTGCTATGTTTTTGCTCCTTTTTCTACAAAANTAGATTGTATCTAAAAAAAATGGATTCTGGAGCGCAGACACGAATCTGGGCGCATAGGTGCCTACCTTTTAGAAGCTTGAAATAATTGTCAGGCGTCTAGGCTCCAGATCCTAGTGTCATGATGTCGGGCTCTTTGTTTCCATGTATAGGTTATAGCGCTTAGGCACGAAATTTTGGCGCGTAGGTGCCAGTTCACATTATGCTCATTTACTCCATTTGACCCCGTGTTGCTATGTTTTTGCTCCTTTTTCTACAAAACTTCATCTCTTGTATCTGAAACCAAAAACACACAAAATAACTTTCATTATGGTGTCATATCACTGAAAATGAGTATAAATTGTATCTCAAAAAGTGACACATTCTTCAATTGCAACAACAATCTTCTATGACCTTAGGATTTTTGCTTTCTTATAGAATTTTATTTGAAAACTTACATCTGAATTCTACACCAAACAAAGAGATGAACGTACCAAATAAACCAATTAAAAATTCTATGATTATGCTTTAACATGAACGCTCAATAACCTTAAAGCCTTAATGATTCCTTTTTCTCTATTTTGGGTGAGCCAAAGGGATGTAAGACTTACTTCATTCTCCACTCCTTAACATGTATCAGATGAACAACAACTACTCTTACATTTCTCTATGATAGATTTATGTTCGGTGTATATGTATACATGTAGGATACCCTTCTAAATAAACAGATTCTCCTATTTTTTTCTCATAAAATCTCAAAGTCGCAAGTGAGTTTAAGAATAATTCAAAAGAGAAGATGTTGTATGACAATCATTTTTATAAAATAGCTTAAGAAAGCAAAAAAGTAAGTAAATCTAGAGTTTCAGGTGTTTATCGCGTTTTCTCGTTTACTCTTGTTGTGAATAAACGACGACAATAAAGCTAAAAACCAGATTGAGAAAAAAAATCGTAAAACATAAAACAACAAAACACATTGATTTACATGGTTCGGCAAATTGCCAGCGTTAACAGAGCTACAGAGGATTTTATTAGCTTAAAGAATTACACCTGTCGATCACCTCGATGATTACAAGAAAACACTCTTTCTCTCTACCTCTTTCTCTCTCCTCTCCCCCTCTCCTCCTCTCCTCTCTCTCTACCCGAGAGCTTCAAACCGAAGCACACCAGAAGATGAACCTTGAAAGCTACCAATGTCGTAAAGGAAGCCTGAGAAACCAAATTCCAAGAAAGATGATAAGAGGAGCTAGCATGCTTATTGATTAAATATATCATGTCATTAAACCCATTAAAGAATTAATCAACTAATTAATGAAGCTCGTTAATTATTTCATTTTCTCTTCTACATCAAATCATAGAAGAAATTAAGAGCAATTAATTTCGAATATCAATTTCAATTTACTGCCAAACATGAGAATATGTCAATTTGAACATGGACCAGTTTCCATATTCACAACAAATCTCTCACTTGGAGACTGGTACACTAGTTGTATTATCCAATATTTGCATCACACTTTTTTTTCAAACGAGATATCCTCTGCCTCTGCAACTCAAAACTTATTGTCTTCACGCTAGAAGACCAACTAAAGTCGAGCACAACTTCAGTTTTTCAAGAGTAATACCCTTAATGGACATATCATTGTCAACATAGCTTTGCACCTCCAAGCTCTTTCTTAGATTACTTATGTGTCTGCTTACAACTCCCACTGCATGGGCAATATCTCGTCTCTGTTGAAAGCCTTTTCATCAAGTCTAGCATTGTATCTTCTGTTGAAAGTCTTTCCAGGTTCGTCAAATCCTGAGAGGGATAACAAAGGGAGCTTGCATGTCTATTTATTAATTTATCATGTCATTCGGCCCATGAAGAAATTAATCAAATAATTAAGAAAGCCCATTGTTTATTCCATAGAAGGAATCAGAAGAAGAACCTGGAAAGTAACCAATGTCGAAGAGGAATCCTGGGAAACCAGATCGCGAGAGAGATAAAAAGGGAGTTTGCATGTCTATTTATTAATTTTATCATGTCATTAGACTCATTAAAGAATTAATCAAATAATTAATTAAGCTCATTAATTATTTCATTTTCTCTTCTACAACAAATTATAGAAGAGATTAAGAGCAATTAATTTTTAATATCCAATCTAATTTGTTGTCAAACATGATAAAATATCAATTTGAACAGTGAACCGATTTTCATATTCACAACAACTCTTGAGTAAATAATCTCAAAAAAAAAACTCACTGACTTATAGCCATGCAATCGAACTACTTTATTTTGGATTTTCAAGTAGCATATAACAGTGCAAGAGACGGGCTAGAGATGAAAGGAAGCATTGCAAAAAAAAAAATGAATGAAACAGTAAGAAGCAGGTTGGAGATGACCTACAGCACAAGAGAAGAGAGTAAGACGGAGGTTAGGTGCGGTAAAAATGTACGCAGGAAGGAGACGGAGGAGTTTTGCCATGTATGTTGGGGAACACGATTGCGACATGAGTTCTAGATTTTGGGTGGTTATTTTGGAAAATTTAAAGTTTGTGTATTTATTTTGTTACTTATAAAGTTTTAAGTCGTATACTATATTAAAATAATATTATTTATATATATATATATATATATATATATATATATATAGACACACACACATACAAGCACGCACGAGCGTGCACACACGCACACATATACATACATACATACATATGAAAGTTTAGTGTTAGATGTGTAAATACATAAGATATGTGTGGCATGCATGTAAATTTCCCAACTCCAAACAACATAAATTTATAGTAAAAAAAAAAAAAATCTATTTTCAATGATCACATGATCACCAAAGCACCGAAAACCAAGCCCAAAATGAACACCAAGTCGAAGCAAAGCAAACAAGCTAGAATGAGACTGAAGTGGACTGGCCCTTTCTTTCCTTCTGCATCCAAGCTCTTGATAGCGGAATCAAGGGGGCCGCCAGGGTGAACTTCTACTTCTAGAATGCTCTTCCCATAATTCTGACATGATGTTGTTTGATTGAGATGAGATGTACATTGTATTCTAAACTCTATTTGGTCCCTATAATTCTTGGAATTATTATGGCATCAATAGATTCCTTTTCACGCATATTATATTTATTTTTCAATGGTATTAAATTTATAGCGTGACCTTTCTCACATTTATAGCCATTAATTTGATTCATGGAATATCCACACATCAATTTTTTTTAGATTTGTTGTGTCGAGGTCCACAAAATGGCATTTCAATTAATTGATTAAATATATTGACAATCGATGATACTACTAACTCATCATGTCTAGCTATGTTGCTTCCTTAGTCTAGCCATAGCCGGAGCGAGCTAATTGGATTGATTTAGCTGCCGTCAAACTCGCCATTAAATATGAACATCAAAATTCAGATTTATGAGTGGCAATTGATCCATACAATCATGCTGCACATAATAACANACACTTAAATATGAACATCAAAATTCAGATTTATGAGTGGCAATTGATCCATACAATCATGCTGCACATAATAACAAAATGTACCATAAACCATACACCATAAAATAAAGCAAGGGCAGAATCAATTTTATTTTTTAAGGGGGGCAAACTGTCTTTCTAGACTCAACATAGGAGAGCTACAACAATAAAGAGCAAAGTAATATTTCAGGATAGTCAAAACTTATATTTCATAAGGAGCAAAAACCAAATTGACTTCTTATATAAGTAAAAAATTTCAATCTGAGGCCTGTGAACTCCACCTCTGAAATAAAGTGAAGTCAAAGATGGGCTAAATGGGCTCTCACGAGGAATAAAAATAAATTTTGAAACACGTGCTAAACCACTTCAAAGCACCAATGTTGATCTGTCAACATGACTCACAAAATAAATATGACAAAAATAAACAAAAAAAAAATCTCAATTGCTGCTAAGAGAATCAGTAATCTAAAGGTATTTATATAAATATATAAATAAATAATTAGAACCTTAAACCAAGAATACAGTTCAAATTTNGAGTCAAAACTTATATTTCATAAGGAGCAAAAACTAAATTGACTTCTTCTATAAGTAAAAAATTTCAATGTGAGGCCTGTGAACTCCACCTCTGAAATAAAGTGAAGTCAAAGATGGGCTAAATGGGCTCTCACGAGGAATAAAAATAAATTTTGAAACACGTGCTAAACCACTTCAAAGCACCTATGTTGATCTGTCAACATGACTCACAAAATAAATATGACAAAAATAAACAAAAAAAATCTCAATTGCTGATAAGAGAATCAATAATCTAAAGGTATTTATATAAATATATAAATAAATAATTAGAACCTTAAACCAAGAATACAGTTCAAATTTNGAGTATCAAATCTAATTTGTTGTCAAACATGAGAAAATATCAATTTGAACAGTGAACCGATTTTCATATTCACAACAACTCTTGAGTAGATAATCTCAAAAAAAAAACTCACTGACTAATAGCCATGCAATCGAACTACTTTATTTTGGATTTTCAAGTAGCACATAACAGTGCAAGAGACGGGCTAGAGATGAAAGGAATCATTGCAAAAAAAAAAAATGAATGAAACAGTAAGAAGCAGGTTGGAGATGACCTACAACACAGGAGAAGAGAGTAAGACAGAGGTTAGGTGCGGTAAAAATGTACGCAGGAAGGAGACAGAGGAGTTTTGCCATGTATGTTGGGGAACACGATTGCGACATGAGTTCTAGTTTTTGGGTGGTTATTTTGGAAAATTTAAAGTTTGTGTATTTATTTTATTACTTATGAAGTTTTAAGTCGTATACTATATTAAAATAATATTATTTATATATATATATATATATATATATATATATATA
>JXCR01148952.1:106724-130441 GCA_002079205.1 Phalaenopsis hybrid cultivar
GCAGCTTATTTAAAAGTAGTTGTGAAACTACTAAAAAATAATATGTTGTAAAAAAGTTATGTGACTTTTCCTTTACCTTTATTTATTTTGAAAAAATCTGACCTCAGTTAGAAAGTTGCCGCCATACTTAGCCAGGATTTGTGGGAAAACACAGATTTTAGTTGCAGCTTTTTGAAAAAATGATCAAAATACAGTTTACACAAACAGACAAAACTGTGGTTCGGTGCTGCATTGCCACCGTACCGCCGCCCCAAATTGACTCTTAAGTTTCCATTTTAGTATTCATAAAAATTTTCTAGTTTATGCAGCTCTCTAAATAAATAAAAAGTTCAAAATGATGATTTTTAGCAATAAAAAATCAACAAAATCCGATTAATGGAACAAAAGTGGCAATTTAATTGAGCTTCACAAGTTGAACATGTGCGCCTGTCTAAAAGTAATGTNTCTGACCGCGGTTAGAAAGTTGCCGCCATACTTAGCCAAGATTTGTGGAAAAACACAGATTTCAGTTGCAGCATTTTGAAAAAATGATCAAAATACAGTTTACACAAACAGACAAAACTGCGGTTCGGTGCTGCATTGCCACCACACCGCCGCCCCAAATTGACTCTTAAGTTTCTAATTTAGTATTCATCAAAATTTTCTAGTTTGTGCAGCTCTCTAAATAAATAAAAAGTTCAAAATGATGAATAAAAAATCAACAAAATCCAATTAATGGAACAAAAGTGGCAATTTAATTGAGCTTCACAAGTTGAACATGTGCGCCTGTCTAAAAGTAATGTGCACACAGAGGATAAGCTCGCTCGCGGTAGATTTGTGTTTGTGCGATACCTTTTTTTTAAGGTTTTTGCATAGAACCCATACAATTCTTACCAATTTATATGTTTCACCACTCAAATTTCATATTCACACATATAACATTTAAGATTATAACATCACATAACAAATAGTGCTATTATTTTTTTTTATAAAAGTAAAATATGTGCTTTTCGTGCATAAATTTAAACCACCAAAATCTTATGCATGTAAATATGAAAGTTTTGATGTGAAATATGTAAATACATAAGAATTGTGTGCTACTTATGTAAACTTCCCTATTTTTTTTTTTAATTCTTAAATTTAACATTTTTCATTTTTTTTTAAATTCAGCAATGCCAAAATTATCAAACTTTATTCTATATTATAAATTAAAAAGTTAAATAAATTATTATATTTTCAANGTAACAAATAGTGCTATTATTTTTTTTTATAAAAGTAAAATATGTGCTTTTCGTGCATAAATTTAAACCACCAAAATCTTATGCATGTAAATATGAAAGTTTTGATGTGAAATATGTAAATACATAAGAATTGTGTGCTACTTATGTAAACTTCCCTATTTTTTTTTAATTCTTAAATTTAACATTTTTCATTTTTTTTAAATTAAGCAATGCCAAAATTATCAAACTTTATTCTATATTATAAATTAAAAAGTTAAATAAATTATTATATTTTCAATTTTATTTTTATAATATTAAATATATTGGGGTAGAATATATCACAATAATTTGTTGTGATAAATCAGATAATAATGTAGTTATTAATGTATTACAGCTAGGGCTGTCAAAAAAGCTCGTTGTTCGCAAACAACTCGTGTTCGGCTCTTTAAGTAGCTTGTGTTCGTCTTGTTCGTTAAGTAAACAAGTCGAACACTAACAAGTTCTTAAAGCTCGAATTATAAATGAGCCGAACACAAATAGCTCTTTGTTCACTCGTGTTCTGCTCGTTTTAGCTCGAATAAAAAAAATTATATAATTGTTTATATAATAATATATTATATATATTTATATGTAAATTTAAATCATAACACATCGTGTGGTAATGTGATTTTGTTCGTTCTTTTTCATACATTTGGTCTAAGTTCGAATCCAACGCTTTATTTCTATTTTTTTCAATTTAATTTTAACAAGCCAATTTCGAGTTGAACACGGGCTGAATACGAACACACTGTTCACGAGTTGATTTATAATACGAGCCAATTTTGAATACAAGCAGTTTCGAACGAGCCGAACTCGGCCCAGAGATTTTAAATGAAAATAAATTATTAATTTAATAGCTCTAATATGGTTTAATTTATGCTAGATAATTAGCATGATATATTTTTGTTTTCACATAACATTTTACGATATCAAGCTGTCATCAAAATAANGCTCATCAAATATTGTCCAATCAAATGAATCTCTGGGTCATTCGATCAAAGTGGTTTGAATTCTTCCATTAATTGCAACATGGTCTCTATAAAATAGAGTCATGCCCTCTATTGAGATGGGACTTGAGCTTGAAAACTAAAGAAGTCTGAAGAAGGAGCTGACTTCTAACATCACTTATGCACCAATGATCTAGCGAATGCCTCCTGCTCCTACATCTGCCAACCACCGTCGATTACCCTCACAGGTCACTGTCGATCACCATCATCTGAAGCCTACTCCTTGTAACGAAGCTCTGAACAAAAAAACAAACAAAGCGGAGCATCATCACAAATGTCGTTGTTGGCACCAAAAATGACTGACTCAAGATGATTCACTACTCACTCGTGGCATTCAATAGCTTAAGACACCCCTCTGAGATCTTTGGTACATGTTTAGGGCACGAAATTAGGGTTTGCGATGATTCAACCCCACTCGGGAGAACACACAGTTGGATGGACTCATCCAGGACATTGAACATGTTTGATGCTCATTCTGATGTTTATGGGTCCCTCTCTATCCATCTGGAGCCCTTGGGGTCAGGGCAAGTCACAGAATCCTCCTACGCTCATTATGAGAAAATTAGGGTTAGACATGCATTACCCGCGCTGTTGTTTAGAATGTCTGTTGGCGATAGATTCTCTGATCAATGATAGAGAAAAATACTCATTTTAGAAGTTAATGGATAGAGAAAAATACTCATTTTAGAAGTTAATGGCATAATTCACTCATGTGTGGTTTTCTGTAGCTTTAAGATCGAGAAAACCCTTTACGAGACGTTCTACACAAATTGTTCGAACACAAGCAATTCGAACAATTTGAGTGATTCAAACAATACAAATAATTCAAATAAATTGAATTAAATTCAAACAAATGGAACAGAACATGAACATCTATTTTCATGAACATTTTCGAACACGATTCCATTTCAAATGGATATAATTTCAAATAAACCAAACATGAACAAAATCTCGGTTCGGTCATGTTTGATTCGTTTTCACCCCTAGTTGTGATGGTATAAAATGGATATATAAGATAAATTATTTTTTGGTCCACTTCAATATAAATTTACTTTTGGAATTGAAGTGAATGATGTTCTCATGTGCACATCATAATTTTAGATAAGGATATTAAAACTCAATTATTTTGGATGTAGAGTAGGTCGACTAGACGATGAAAAAGAGTAACAAATGCTTTTTTTTTGTAATGGAATTGAGTTTTTATTTTTATAACATGTTAATAACATATTTTTATTTTGGATGAACAACTTTGGTGCCTTTTCTTNAGCTAGGTTGTAACAACCTCTGCTCGATTTCTTTGTTTATATATATATATACATTTCTCTCTCTCTCTCTCTCTGTCTCTCTCTCTCACACACAATTTGTATGTGAATCATACCTCAAAGGTTAGGGCATAAAAAGAGAGAGAGAGAAGTGAATAATAAATGAACAGAAAACGACTTGTCCATTAGCTATTTCTAATCCGTATTTAGAGATGGTACAATAAGTGATATTATATTTTTGCCCCTTCTTTAATGGGGACATTATCTGATATTCTTGGTATTTTACATACACGAGTCTATTGCTTGATTGTTCTATTATTGGGTTGGTTGGGCTAGCATGGCTCCGTCTAGGTTGTAACAACCTCTGCTCGACTTCTCTATCAGCATGTCGTGCTTGACAACCTGGAGGAATTAGGAATGTTCGATTCTAACCAGAATCCATCTCATCATTCAACTTATAACAAACCATTTTTTACATGCCTTTATATATTACCTTATGAGCACAAGTTCACTTTATTGATTTAAGGAATATGAAAAGGCCGCCATCACCTTTTCAGTCATCTTCTTCTTCTAGTTGTAAGTGTTTCCACATGGTATCGGAGCAGTCATGCCTCACGACCGCCTTCGACTCACTCTAATATTGTCAGATCTCATGGCCTCCACTACCTTCACTGCTTCCTCCAAAGCCAATACAACATCTCAACCCATTGCCCTGCCGGTTGACAATCCATTCCCCTCTCAGCTCAAATTCATCTTGATTAATAATAGTAGTTTCGTCTCTACTCTGCTCTCCAACGACAAACACCCCACTTGGAAGACGTTAGTCCTGAAACTTTTCCGTGCAAATAAGTACGACAGTTTCTTAGATGGCGTTTGTTTATGACCTCCTCGACATATTTCATATGCCATCTAAACCCTACTCCCCAATTTCAATTACACTAGTGGATGCTCATCGACCAAAATCTTGTTGCGGCCCTCTACTCAATCATCTCCTCCTCTATCTTACTTTATATTCTACCCCTAGATACTTGCCACGACATCTGGGCAACAATGGAGCATCGTCTCCAATCCTTCAACCGTCGTCACATTATCCAATTAAAGAATGAACTTCACAACCTTAATATGCTCAACAAATCTATGAATCAATACATGTCCAAAGGCAAGGCAAAGGTAGACATTCTTGCTACTACATAGACCTCTTTCGATCTGGAAGATATCATTCACTACACCCTCAGTCAGATGCTATCAAACTATAATGCTTTCAAAGCAATCCACACTACTCTTCACCCAATCTCCCTTAACGATCACTACACCTTACAATGCAACAAAGAAATCAATCTAGCCAACGAAGCAATTAATGAGTCCTCCATCTCCACAACCCTCTTTGCATCTCATGGTCGAGGTAAAGGTCGATCAAACAACTATTCGTCAAATGACCAATGTAATGCATACTCATCTAGTCTGAATCAGCCCAACACAACTCCAACTGCAACAATTGTACTTCCACAGTGTGTCGAATTTGTCGCAAGCCTGAACATGAAGCTTTCAAGTGTTGGTTCCACCATGTCAAATCCTATCAAGCACCAACAGCTCTTGTTACCACCAACACTGAATTTAACGTAACAAATGGTACCTCAATAGTGGTACTGTCGAAAAGGTGATAGCATCTATAAAATTAAATCTCTTCGTGCAGATGGAGAGGAGAATACATTAACCACTCTTTTCAAAATATTACCAACCACCATGACATACTACATTAATACTCATGTCCATACACCTCCGAACAAAATGGTGTCGTCGAGCACAAACAATGCCTCCTTATCGAATTCCTCACTCTCATGGCCATCGCTCACTTACCCCATCACTTAAGGGCCGACACTCTTCTTATTGTCGCATACCTAATCATTTGTCTACCATCCAAAACCACCAACTTTAAATCTCTCTTTGAGCTACTTCGCCATCATCCCAATCCTACAATCATCTCAAAATATATGGGTGTTTTTGCTATCGTTGGCCCAAACCCTATGCTCAACATAAACTAGCTCCCCAATCGACACCACATTTCTTCTTGGACTATGCATCCAATCAAAAAGTTTACTAATGCCTCGATCCCATAACCAACAAAATATACAAATCTTGTCATGTGCTCTTTAATGAGGCCATATTTTCCTTTCATAATCCCTCCAATCAATTTGCAACAACCCTATCATATACGATTAACTTACCTCCACTTCTTTTGATCCCAACCTCCATTCTACCAAATGAACCACCTAAATCGCCACCCTCAACACCTGCCTCCCCCAACCCAAACTGAATTCCCTAATTCGAATCCCAAATAATCCTTGCATTACAAACTCTACCCCCACATCTACAACTTCAACACCACCACCAAATCTATTCATCATATGCAAACCTGCTTTCGAACTGGATCTCTCAAAACACGTCAAATACTCAATCTCATTCATCACCTCATCACCACTCCAACCTACTACTCCTCTACTATAAAACACCCACAATGGCATGAAGCAATGTTCACTGAATTACAAGCTCTACAATCACAAGGCACATAGATCCTAGTTCCACCTTCCCCTCATTACATTAGTTTAGGTTCCAAATGAACCTATCACACCACCCTCAACACCTGCCTCTCCCAACTCAAACTGAATTCCCTAATTTGAATCCCAAATAATCCCTCCTATACAAACTCTACCCCCACATCTACAAATTCAACACCACCACCAAATCTACTCATCATATGCAAACCTGCTTACAAACTGGATCTCTCAAAACACGTCAAATGCTCAACCTCAATCATCACCTCATCACCACTTCAACCTGCTACTCCTTTAATAGCAAACACCCTCAATGACATGAAGCAATGTTCACTGAATTCCAAGTTCTACAATCACAAGGCACATAGATCCTAGTTCCACCTTCCCCTCATTACATTATTTTAGGTTCCAAATGAACCTATTGTACCAAACTCAAACACTGATGGCATTATCTCCCGCTATAAAGCCCACCTTATAGCTAATGGCTTTAAAAAACAACATGACCTTGACTATATCGAAAGCTTCAGTTTTGTAGCCAAACAACTAACCATATGTGTTCTCATTACAATTTCCCTCACAAATCGTTGCCCCATTCTTCAACTTGATGTATCCAACGCCTTCCCCTGAAACCATCCACATGTTCCATCCAGTTGGTTTTGTCGATCCCAATTATCCCAATCATGTATAGCTACTCAACAAAGCCATGTACGGTCTAAAACAAGCTTCACATCAATGGTTTACCACCCCTCTCATTCTATCTCCACACAGTTGACTTTCAGACCAACTCTATCAATCCTTTTCTCTTCTGTCAACATAGTGCCAATCAGCATCTCTACATGCTCATATACGTAGACGAAATAATCCTTGCCGGCACCGATTCCTCTCTCATTAACTTCACCATTAGCTAACTTCAAACCCAATTTCCTATGAAACTCTTTGCCCCCTCTCTCACTTTCTTGACATCCAAGCAACCACCACCTCCAATGAACTTAACTTATCTCAATTCTCATATGCCACCGACAATCTCCAATCCACCGACATGCTCAACTCCAAACTGGTCCTCAATCCTTGCTCACCCAAAAGGTCTTCAACTCTATATTTCCACCAAATCTAACCACATATCACCAAATTGAAACCTCCCTCCAACAGCTCACACTTACTCACCTGGACATTGCATTTATTGTAAATCTCGCCTCTCAACATATGCAGCTGCCCACACACCATCATTTTTAACAACTTAAGTGAATCCTCCGCTACATTAATGGAACTAGATTTGTTGTCATTTCCATTCACTGATCCACTCTTCAAATCGTAGCCCATTCAGACTCTGATCGGGCAAGTAACCCCACTAATCACAAATCCAAGTCCAGCTATTGTGTCTTTCTCGACAAAACACCCATCTCTTGGTCCTCTAAGAAACAAGGAATTGTTGTTCGATCATCCACTGAGGCCGAATGCCGTGTTATCACCTCTGCAGCCACGGATCTTATATAGCTTGATTGTCTAATGGTTGACTTCAACACCTCACAGTCTCAACCCACAATGCTCCATTGTGACAATATCTCTGCTATAAAATTTGCCAACAATCATGTCTTCCATGCCAAAACTAAACACATAGAAGTTTACTGCCACTTCATTCATGATTGTATACAACAACAAAACCTCAAGTTCATCACATCACCACTCAAAACAGGCTTGCCAACAACTTTGCAAAGGCTATCTCCAATTCTCATTTTAAGCAATTGAATGACGAGCTCGCACTTTCGATCGAAGGGGATGTAACAGCCTCTGCTCTACTTCTCTACCAGCCTGCCATGCTTCACAACCTAGAGGAATCAGAATTGTCCGATTCTAACCAAAATACATCTCACCATTCAGCTCATAACAAACATTTTCCTATATGTCTTTATATATTACCCTTTGTACAAAAGTTTACTTTATTGATTTGAGGAATATGAAAAAGCTGCTATTACCTTTTCAAACATCTTCTTCTCCCTGTTGAAACGTTTCCACATTGCTAAGGCTGGTATGATCGATTTGGCAGAGTTGGCGCAGCTGGTTGTCAGGATTCAGTTAGCTTTGGGTCGGCACCCACGAGTCTTTAATGAGGAGATTATGTTGGCAGAATGCGACTGACATATTGTGCAAAAGGTGAATCACTGTAACTCGACAAGCAGCTCATTCATTGACGAGATAGTTATTCAGGATGATCGTGAGGCTCAGTTGTATGGTTAATTCTTGGTCCCTTATGAGAAATCCTCGTGACCCTTCGTGGCACGACAAGTGATGCCTGAGAACTAGATTCTTTCCTTGGATTGTATAAACCGATAGATAGGTCAACATTTTCTCTCGGCTTTCTTCGAATGATTGACTCAAACACCTATCTCATTTAAGCCTTGTAGGTTCTGATTTGGGTCATGAGGTCGTCTTCGTGACTTCACTGATTTTGCTTTTTTTTTTTTGTTTTGTTTTGGCTTTGATGATTACATTTAGTCAAATAAAAACATCTCACAATCTTCTATGATGAGCTCTTTTTCATTATTTTTTTTTTCCAGACTTTTTGACCCCCTCTAAGGTCATCAAGCTGACATAATTTTCATGTATATATTTAATATTTGTATATGATTTGTTGGGTGATGCAATCAATGCTTCTGTGGTGGGAGTACTGTAGAGTTAAACTTGACCGAGGACAAATGATATGGATCTCAGGATAAGCAGAAAATTAAACAATCAAGTAAGAAAGATTTACATACAAATCACTCAATGCCTATGAATTTACGCATCTAACATCTAAACTTTAAATTTTGCATATGAGATATCATTCATAACCATATTAAACAAATTAAAATATTGATATTTATTTATGTGATATGTAATATTTGTATGGTAAAAATATAAAAAATAAAATTTAGGATATAGATAGATAAATACATAAGGATTAAGCGGTATGTATCTAAATGCTCAGATTAATTAAATTAGGGGAGAAAAGTTAAACAAACAAAACAGCACCATTTCTGTTTTGCTTCATTTGTATCTCTTTCACTCATTGTATCTTTCACATGCATGTGATTCCCAGCAAAAGTTTGGCCCACCATACTCAATGATTTAACTTGGTAGGCTGGCTCTTTAGTGGACCGAATAATTGTTAAAACTCGAAATAAATGTGCTTTCTATCAGATTGTTAAATCAGCAATGACACACAAATGATCTATGAAATTGAGTAACCCTACTACTGTCTATTTGGGGGAAAAAAATTTGTGTGCGATATTGGGGTATACCGAGGGTATAAGGGGGTTACATCTACGGTATAAGCCCTTGTAACCTCTCTGTAACTTACGTGTACCCTCTTAATATATGATAACAGAAACGCGAAACTTATTTTAGGGTACAGATAGGTTAAAGAAAGTTACAGAGAAGTTACAAGGGGTTATACTGCGGATTTAACCCCCTTGTACCCTCGGTATAACTCTAATATCTCACGCAACACTGCGTACCTCTATCACACGCAAATTTTTTCTCTCTTTGGGGCAATTGCTGTTTATTTAAAAGTAGTTGTGAAACTACTTAAAAATAATATGTTGTTCAAAATGTTGTGGTGACTTTTCCATTATATTTTTTGAAAAAGTCTTACCGCAGTTAAAAAGTTGTCGGGACACTTAGCTAGAATTTGTGGGAAAACACAGATTTCAGTTGCAACTTTTTGAAAAAACTATCAAAATACAGTTTACACAAACAGACAAAACAACGGTTCGGTGTCGCATTGCCATCGCACCTCCGCCCCAAATTGACTCTTTAAGTTTCCAATTTAGTATTCATCAAAATTTTCTAGTTTATGCAGCCCTCTAAATAAATAAAAATTTCAGGATGATGATTTTTAGCAATAAAAAATCAACAAAATCCAATTAATGGTACAAAAGTGGCAATCTAATTGAGCATCGCAACTTGAACATATGCGCCTGTCTAAAAGTAATGTGCATCACAGAGGATAAGCTTATGGTAGATTTTTGTGTTTGTGCAATACTTTTTTATAAAGGTTTTTGCATACAACCCTTACAATTCTTATCAATTGATATGTTTCACAACTAAAATTTCATATTCACACATATAACATTTAAGATTGTAACATCACATAACAAATAGTGCTATTATTTTTCTTATAAAAGTAAAATATGTGATTTTCGTGCATAAATTTGAACCACCAAAATGTTATGTATGTAAATATGAAAGTTTTGATGTGAGATATGTAAATACATAAGAATTGTGTGCTACCTATGTAAACTTCCCTAATTTTTTTAATTCTTAAATTTAACTTATTTCTTTTTTTTTAAATTAAGCAATGCCAAAATTATCAAACTTTATTCTTTATAATAAATTAATAAATTAAATAAATTATTATATTTTAAATTTTATTTTTATAATATTAAATATATTGGGGAAGAATATATCACAATAAGTTGTTGTGATAAATCAGATAATAATGTAGTTATTAATGTATTACAACTAGGACTGTAAAAAAGGCTCGTTGTTTGCAAACAACTCGTGTTCGGCTCTTTAGGTAGCTTGTGTTCGTCTTGTTCGTTAAGTAAAAGAGTCGAACACGAACAAGTTCTTAAAGCTCGAATTATAAATGAGCCGAGCACAAACAACTCTTTGTTCACTCGTGTTCGGCTCGTTTTAGCTCGAAAAAATATATATATATATATATATATATCTATGTATATATACATATATGTATATATATACACATACATATATATATGTATATATATACACATACATATATATATGTATATATATACACACACATATTGGTTAGTAACCCCCTTGATGGATGGTGGTTAAATAGAGCATGAATTTGAGAATGGGTCCTCTCTCTNAGACCGTCAAAAAAGCTCGTTGTTCGCAAACAACTCATGTTCGGCTCTTTAAGTAGCTTGTGTTCGTCTTGTTCGTTAAGTAAACGAGTCGAACACGAACAAGTTCTTAAAGCTCGAATTATAAATGAGCCGAACACAAACAGCTCTTTGTTCACTCGTGTTCTGCTCGTTTTAGCTCGAATAAAAAAAATTATATAATTATTTATATAATAATATATTATATATATTTATATGTAAATTTAAATCATAACGCATCGTGTGGTAATGTGATTATGTTCCTTCTTTTTCATACATTTCGTCTAAGTTCGAATCCAACGTATTATTTCTATTTTTTTCAATTTAATTTTAACAAGTCAATTTCGAGTTGAACACGGGCTGAATATGAACACACTGTTCACGAGTTGATTTATAATACGAGCCAATTTTGAATACAAGCAGTTTCGAACGAGCCGAACACGAGCCCAGAGATTTTAAATGAAAATAAATTATTAATTTAATAGCTCTAATATGGTTTAATTTTTGCTAGATAATTAGCATGATATATTTTTGTTTTCACATAACATTTTACGATATCAAGCTGTCATCAAAATAAAATTAACAGTAATTTTGATATTATTTTTAAATGTGTAGATATTAGGGAAAATTTTTAAAAGGAAAATTTGCAAAAATTTTTTTAATAAAATAATATTATTTTAAAAAAATTTTAAATGGGCCATCGTCACCCATTTATTGGGGGNGAATATTTATAAAATTTAAATTTTTAGATAAAATTACATTAATTTGTTATATTTTATAATTTTTTTTTAACCCTGCCAGAAACTTATTTTAAATGTGTAAGAGAAATTTTACATGATAATAATCTCTTAATATTTATAAATAATATATTTTCTAGTGTACAATTTCATTTTTAAATATATAAGGGCACCTGCATATATACAACCCAATTCCAATGTGTTTCATATCGAAGACCTAATCTTTTACCTGAAAGAAATCTCATGAGAGAAANAGTACAATTTACATACAACCCAATTCCAATGTGTTTCATATCGAAGACCTAATCTTTTACCTGAAAGAAATCTCATGAGAGAAAAAAAAAACAATCGTGATCGAGCTCATTAAAGTAATTTATTATATATTTGTAAGTACATAGGCATGACATTTTTTCATGACAAGGTGAACGGGGCTAGAATCTTAAATTCAAAACTACACGTGTTTTTATAAGAGCAANCCAATCGTGGTCGAGCTCATTAAAGTAATTTACTATATATTTATAAGTACAGAGGCATAACATTTTTTCATGACAAGGTGAACGGGGCTAGAATCTTAAATTCAAAACTACACGTGTTTTTATAAGAGCAAAAAATAAAAGTGATGGAAAATTCAACCACAACAGTGGTCTGGCTACAGCGGTTGCAAGCAGTGGTTGTCGACGATTGGTGGTCTGCAAATGCAGGTGGTGACGACAAGGGGTGGTTAATGGTGGTTGATGGCTTTGGAGGTTGATGGTCGACGGTTGCTGGCGACTACGGAGATCGATGGTCGACGACGGCTAAGGAGGCTCGTGGTTTCTAGTTGGGTCTTCTCTACATAACATGCTCTAGAATTTCACTTCTCCTCTTCTCATATCTCCCCCTTAAAGTAAAGAGATGAAGTCTCTTTATAACTTTTTAGGAAGGGGCTTGTTGGTCTTTTGGCGCATTACTTCCATAACCATGTGACCAGACGGTTTATGTAGATTCCACTTAATCATATGCATTTTTTTAAGGATTTAAGTTTCTTAATAACCTCATAATTGAGCGTAGACCCGTTGGATTTCTCTCATTGAGATGCTTTATTCGACTATAAATATATCAAATTTAGAGTTCAATTGATCATTCAATTCACAATCCACAACCTTAAATTATGTTTCAATGGCTTCATTTGGGCATTATTGAAATGAAATTGAACAAGTTTTAGACTAGTTAGTGATACACCACCAATAAATTTCTAAAAACCAATACGAATCTTGAGGCATGACATGGATCACAATTTGATATTTTGAGCAAGAAATATTCAAGCTTTGATTTAAAGTCATTCAAAGCTCGGATTTCAGCAAACTTATAATCAAAATGACATGCTTGACAAGAAAAACCCAATGGTACCAAATTGTTCCAATATGAACCAAATCAAGCCTCAATCAAGACATTAAACAACTTTTGAAAGTTTTCTAGGCATATTTAAAAATTCAAATTGATATTAAATTTGACAAGTTTATAATCAAATCNGTTTGATTTAAAGTCATTCAAAACTCGGATTTCAGCAAACTTATAATCAAAATGACATGCTTGACATGAAAAACCCAATGGTACCAAATTGATCCAATATAAACAAAATCAAGCCTCAATCAAGACATTAAACCACTTTTGAAAGTTTTCTAGGCATATTTAAAAATTCAAATTGATATTAAATTTGACAAGTTTATAATCAAATCGAGCATCTCGACAAGACAAATCCAACGAGCATAAGATCATTCAATAATATAATTAAGACACCCAAATACTCATCAAATATTGTCCAATCAAATGAATCTCTGGGTCATTCGATCAAAGTGGTTGGAATTCTTCTATTAATTGCAACATGGTCTCTATAAAATAGAGTCATGCCCTCTATTGAGATGGGACTTGAGCTTGAAAACTAAAGAAGTCTGAAGAAGGAGCTGACTTCTAACATCACTTATGCACCAACGATCTAGTAAATGCCTCCTGCTCCTACATTTGCCAACCACCGTCGATTACCCTCACAGGTCACTGTCGATCACCATCATCTGAAGCCTACTCCTTGCAACGAAGCTCTGAACAAAAAAAAACAAATAAAGCGGAGCATCATCACAAATGTCGTTGTTGGCACCAAAAAATGACTGACTCAAGATGATTCACTACTCACTCGTAGCATTCAATAGCTTAAGACACCCCTCTGAGATCTTTGGTACATGTTTAGGGCACGAAATTAAGGTTTACGATGATTCAACCCCACTCGGGAGAACACACAGTTGGATGGACTCATCCAGGACATTGAACAAGTTTGATGCTCATTCTGATGTTTATGGGTCCCTCTGTATCCATCTGGAGCCCTTGGGGTCAGGGCAAGTCACAGAATCCTCCTACGCTCATTATGAGAAAATTAGGGTTAGACATGCATTACCCGCGCTGTTGTTCAGAATGTCCGTTGGCGATAGATTCTCGGATCAATGATAGAGAAAAATACTCATTTTAGAAGTTAATGGATCATAATTCACTCTTGTGTGGTTTTCTGTAGCTTTAAGAACGAGAAAAACCTTTGTGAGACGTTCTACACAAATTGTTCGAACACAAGTAATTCGAACAATTTGAGTGATTCAAACAATACAAATAATTCGAATAAATTGAATTAAATTCAAACAAATGGAACCGAACATGAACATCTATTTTCATGAACATTTTCGAACACGATTCCATTTCAAATGGATATAATTTCAAATAAACCAAACATGAACAAAAGCTCGGTTCGGTCATGTTTGATTCATTTTCACCCCTAGTTGTGATGGTATGAAATGGATATATAAGATAAATTATTTTTTGGTCCACTTCAATATAAATTTACTTTTGGATTTGAAGTGAATGACGTTCTCATGTGCGCATCATAATTTTAGATAAGGATATTAAAACTCAATTATTTTGGATGTAGAGTAGGTCGACTAGATGATGAAAAAGAGTAACAAATGCTTTTTTTGTAATGGAATTGAGTTTTTATTTTTATAATATGTTAATAACATATTTTTATTTTGGATGAACAATTTTGGTGCCTTTTCTTTACATAGCATGTGTGCACATTGCATTAGATAAGATCAATGTGTGAATTTGTTTAATTATTGAAGATTTCAAATATATATGCTTCAAATTTAAGCTATTTAATAAAGCTTAGATAAGAAAAATTGTTTAGAATATGAAATCATAGCTACATCATCTTTACATAGTATGTGCCACTAACTCATTTATTTCCTAACAAAAATATATTGTAATGCCAATATAGACATATTTTTTTGAATTAAAAGCTATAAAAAGTTAACAAAAATATATTTTTTAACTTAAATTCATGAAGCCATTTATCGTGAACTTTCTTGCACGATACATAAAGAACATCAAATGAGTTTCTTATGACATCTATTTTGTGTTATGCATTGTCATTTTAAATGGATTGAACTAGTTTAAAATAATTTGTCATTTTGATAGAGTTTCTAAAAAAATTGTCATTTATATCTACCCACCAGGCTCAATGTAAATAGACAAATCACATGTAACAACTTCACTAGCAAGTCTTTCCTCTCTAAAGGTAAGGTCCAACATGTTACAATGTTGATATTTTTAGACAATATGTCGCAGACAAAAAGTCCAATATCGGCTAGATGTAGGACTGAAAAACAGTATTTAAATTTTGGGTTGTCCACCACCCTGAAGAGCTCTTTTGGGAGGTGACAAGAGGTATTAGAACAGATTACTGCTTGCCAGGTGTGTTGACTCTCCATGGTATAGTGAGACCCTCGGTGGAGCCGATTTTTGACGAGAGTGTACATGATTGGGTGGAGGAGAATGTCACGGACAAAAAGTCTCATATCGGCTAGGTGTAGAGCCGAAAAACAGTATTTAAATTATGGGCTGCCCACCACCCCGAAGAGCTCTTTTGGGAGGCGACAAATAGCTAGGTTGTGTGCATTCATATAGAAAGTATATGGATGGGTGCCAATCTACATTAGCATTTGTTGTTAGATATCCTTATGAAAATTTACGCGCCTTGCACTTGACTCCTAAAAGCCCTTATTTGGTATTTAGGCCTTATTTGATTTATGACTCCTAAAAGCCCTTATTTGATTTTTGACTCCTAAAAGCCCTTATTAAAATCTACATTAGCTTTTCTTTATTTGGTATTTAGGCCAAAAATAAAGGTAAATTTTGATTTAAAAATATATTGAAGACATTGTATCCTTAGAATGGGTTTACAATTGATTAAGAATGTCAAAATTGATCTGGCACATCAATTCAACCTGAAACTAACTCGAAAATTTTTAATTAGGGTTAAATATCCTTATCAACTTAATTTCTTGGGTTAGATTCAGCTTTACCAGCCAACCAAAAAATCACTTTAAATGACCCATAAACCTTAAAAATTAACCCAAGTTTAAACCCAAATAGATGTTATTCTTTACGTTAACTAGTTATACTGGTTGGGCTCGGGTTGATAGGTTGAGCATTTGTCAGGTTCGAGGGGGAATTTTCCCCCGTATAATATTAGGATTGAAGCTGTTCAGACCGGGTTAGTTATGTGTTGAATTCAGTCCCAATCGACAACCTAAGTTGACATACTAAATGAACCGTACATACAATATGTTTAAATCTCTTCAGAAAATATCCCCTAAATATAAAATAATTTATGAACAACAAAGATTTGACTGTTAGACAATAAATTTAGATTAATATAAGTCTATAAAAGTAAAAACCTTTTGTATGCTTATTCCAGCTAAATGGAAAAATCTTATATACGAAGTCCGAACGCAGCTCTGGATCCAGAATCCAGTAAAATCTTGTCATGTGTGTTTGATTGAGCATACCTAAGAAATGACAAAAAGACGCTAATAACACCACAATGTTATTTTCGTGGTCCTTCGGGCAATGTTATTGACGTTATTCATGAGTGTTATTGCGGTGTTATTGTGGTGTTATTGAAATTATTTTGCAGGGGTTATTGTGGCATTACCACGGTGTTATTTGTGTGGTTTTCCAGGCGATGTTATTGATCACCGGTGTTATTGCAATCTTATTTCGATGTTGTTCGAGTTATTTTGCAGGATCATTGAAGTGAAACCGTGACACCGATAATATTTCCATGTTATTATGATATCATCGGAGTTGTTTAAGAATAACACTCCAATAAGAGCGGCAGAGGGAAGCATATAAGGATACTCTTTCCACCCAAAATTCGAAATTGAGATTTTGGTGGGCGGCAAAATGAAAAGCATGAGCGGGGAATTGCTAAGATCCAAATCCATCTTCTCTCTTTTCCAAAACTCCCGAAAACTCTCACAAACCGAACCAGGGAGTTGCAACGATAGCCGCTCAAAAAGACATCTATGGGTCCAACGACGTGCAGGGGAGAAGAGGAGAAATTGGAGCCACGATGGGAAGCTTGCTGAGAAGGTATTGCGAATAAAGCTTGTTTAACACCCTCGTCGAGTCTTTCTCCCACTTCTGATCCAATCCGAAACCCTCAAATAAGACGAACCAAAGGTAATCCATGTCTTTCACACCTCCCCACTTCGTGAGCTTCAGCTTTATTTTAATTTGTAAATCCGCCTAACAATCAGATTTACCCGGATTGAAGGCAAAACAGAAGAGAAACGCGATGCAGCCGCAGTTGGAGCTAGCTGAGAACTCAATGACGTGATCACGGCGTACATAGACCCGAAACTCCCATTTTTCTCCTCCCGTCTCTCTCCTGCCTGAAACCACTGAGGAAGGTAACTCCAAATCTTCTTTTCTCTTAAATCCGGGATTCGGTAAAATCCAGATTTATCAAATCCGAGTATTTTTTTCGTCCAAAACGATCACCCGGCGAGATTTAGGTCAAATTCAGCTTAAATCCTCCCTTTGGGGCTGTTGCTTGCTAGTAAGTATGATTTAATTTAAGTAAGATTTAGTAAATCCTGTAAATCCGGATTTGAGGTGGTTATATCCCGAAAATTGTTTGTTGTGTTAGTAAGCAAATTTTGATATACTGTTTCATAGCTTTAAAACTATCTAGCATGATTTATCAGAATTTATTTTTCATTTAAAGATAATCAAATTTTAAAAATATAAAGAAGTTTTCAAATGCGCAAAATGTACCAAAAAAAATGTCATTTACATTAATTAATAATTAGTCGTTTAAATTAATAAAATTTTTAAAAAATAATACTTATTAATCAATAATTTAGCATTAATCAATTGTTTATTATATAAATTAAAAATTAGTTTGAATTTTATTAAATTATTCAAAATTTAAAATATATCTTATTTATTAATTAACGATTAAATAGTTACATATAAATTTATCTAATCATAATTAATTTGTTAATATATAATTTTTTCATTAATTATTAATCAATTATCATAATAAAATTTAAGTTAAATAAAAACAAATTAAAATCACAAACCTATCTTCCTCTCTAATATCCTCCCTCTTTCCTTTTTTCACCCAAAACTCCCATCTCTATTCAAAAATCTCGCTTATTTCACTCATATTAGTTTAACCCAAAATCATCGCGTTCTTGAACTAACCTTTGCCATGCCATTAGAGCTAGCTGTGAAGGAAACAATGGTATCATGAATTATATAGACCATTGAAACTATCATTTTTCTTAACTTTCCTCTCCCCTCATACGAGAAATGACTGAGGAGGACAAGCGTTTTTGCGCCACTCTTTCTGTTGATTTGTCCCAAATTTACTAAATTCAATGATTCATTGGGGTTTTTTTGGTTTCAAGTAGGATTTGATTGAAATAAGTTTTAATANCTTTTCACCCAAAACTCCCATTTCTATTCAATCGCGTTCTTGAACTAACCTTTGCCATGCCATTACTAGAGCTAGCTGTGAAGGAAACAATGGTATCATGAATTATATAGACCATTGAAACTCGCATTTTTCTTAACTTTCCTCTCCCCTCATACCAGAAATGACTGAGGAAAGTGTTTTTGCGCCACTCTTTCTGTTGATTTGTCCCAGATTTACTAAATTCAATGATTCATTGGGGTTTTTTTGGTTTCAAGTAGGATTTGATTGAAATAAGTTTTAATAAATTTTATAAATTCGGATTTATCAAATTGTCTGGATGGTTAAATCCTGAAAACTATTTAATATGCTAGACGTAAAGCATAATAAATGCTAAGAAATAGTTTGACAACTTAAAAAAAAAAATTACTAGGATTCATTAGAGCGAACTTCAAAAATAAATTTTAAATAAAAAAATAAACGACTATTCAATGTCTGGAAGTATATAGAAAATTGATATTTACATTAAATAATAATTAATTGTATAGATTAATAATTAATAAATTTGTGTAGAGGAATTGACTATTAAATAATAGTTTTATATTAATCAGTTATTTATTATATAAATGATGAATTATTTAAAAATTTATTAAATAATTGAAAATTTGAATATATTTTTATTCAGTAATTAAATATTAATAGTTACATATAAATTATCTAATTATTATTAAATGAATTATATATAAAGTAATTACTAATTATTAATCAGTTAAATTAATAAAATTAAGTTAAACAAAGAAAAAATTCCCGCTTCCCTCCATGCCGGCCCTCACCTCCGGCTCCCGCTCTCCCGCTTTCGCATTTCCTGCCCTATACCCTCGCCGACATCCTTCCCCTCCCGGTTTCGCCCAAAACCATTGACTTCATGATCGAANTTTAATAAAATTAAGTTAAACAAAGAAAAAATTCCCGCTTCCCTTCATGCCGGCCCTCACCTCCGGCTCCCGCTCTCCCGCTTTCGCAGTTCCTGCCCTATACCCTCGCCGACATCCTTCCCCTCCCGGTTTCGCCCAAAACCATTGACTTCATGATCGAACCTTTGCGATACGCTCGCCATCTATCGTGGCTTAACAGAAAGTACCGAAACTCCCATCTTTGTCATCCGTCCTCTCCGCTCCGCTCCTACCAGAAACCATTGAGAAAGGTAAGCCTGTTCGCGCCTTTCTTCCTCTGTGCTTATCCCGGATTTATCGCGAATCGGCGTCATTTAGGGATTTAAGGGAGCTCGGGATGAGGCTTTTTTCGCCGTTTGGATAAATCCTTTGTAAATCTTGCTCAAAACCGGCTGCCAAACAGCCCCTTAAAGATGGTTTTTTTTTTCCCAGGATTCAGGTTAAATTCTGCTTAAATCCTGCTACCAAACTGCCCAAGAAGTGAGCGAGCAAGGGAAACGAGCACTAGTCGGAGTAGTTGATGGGAATTTACAGCTGGTGAGTTCAAGGGGCTTCACCTAGGGAAGTAAAGATGCCATAGCTATTCTCTCCTCTTCCCATTCCTTAAGCACTTTTCCACTAGTTTGGATTATGGTGAGGGTGCTCAGAGTTGAATCTTTCTATGCTCTTCTACGAGATGCTGCATCGGCCTCTTCTTTTTCCCCACTTCTCATCTTTCCATCAGCATCAGATGCCGACTCTCTCTGTGCCCTTAGGATCATAACTCACATCCTCTCATCTGATTCTATCCGCTACTCTGTTTACCCTGTATCCTCGTTCGGTGACATTGAAAATTTCGCTGGTCTCAATATCCATAGTTCCCGTGAGAGGTTANATGTTGAAGATGAGCATCCACCGTAAGCTTTTTAAAGTTTTGGATGAGGTATTGAATGTAACTTAATTTTTTTTTAAATTAGGGAAAAAAAAACATGACAATAATACAGCCATATTTCTCAATATAATATGCAAATTCTACTTGTTCAGTATTTTTCCGTGGCATTGCTAATATACATACAGGTGTAAGGGTCTCATTCCATGTAAACTTGAGTCGTAAGGGTAGAATGCTATTCAACCTTGTAAGATAATATTAATGAATTACATCTCAAGGTTGAAGTTAAGGTGTACAGGTAGTTTGTTTCTTGGTGGATTTAATTCTATCTTATCATATATATGCTAGTTATTACAGCAGGTTATGGTCTCAATGCTGCCTACCATTGTTGTATTTCTTGTGAGTTTTTGGCTATTAGTGATGGGCTTGTAGTGCTGGTTCGGCTGTGTGNCATTTTTTTTTTTAAATTAGGGAAAAAAAAACATGACAATAATACAGCCATATTTCTCATAATAATATGCAAATTCTACTTGTTCAGTATTTTTCCGTGGCATTGCTAATATACATACAGGTGTAAGGGTCGTCACATAGGAGATATAGGTTTTCTTTAAATTTAGCTGAATCAGCATAATTCTCTGTTGCAGGATTTCTTTTTCATATATATATATGAGCCGCATTTTCAGGTTAGTTGGTAGAGTATTCGCTTCAGCGGTGTAAGTGCCCTTTGGTTTGGTGTTCGAATCCTGCCTCTTGCGACTGTTGCCTAAAAAGGTAGGAGTTCTCGAATAGGCTGGCTCGCTCTACCTAGTGATGATGATGAAGCCCAAAGGGATTGGTTCGCGGTTCCGCTCATCAACCAATTATATGCAAAAGCCAGCTTTGACGCCTTATGTTGATTTATTTTATTATTTTTAATTTTTTTAATTAGGCTGTTTTCTCTTCATGAAATAGGTACTTGTAGAGTTTTTTGCTTTGAGCATGTATACATTTATATGGTTTCACAAATGTGGCATCATTATAGCCTATATCAAGTGCATCTTGCATCAAACCCTAACTTATAGGTGGTCCATAATCCTAACACATTTTTATTAATATATTGAGAATCTTAAGCTCTTTCATTTGGGAAAGTTTTATTTTTCTTTCTTGCGACTTTATTGTGCAGTTCTCCACTCCTGGTAAGACTCAGAGTTCTAATGAACTTATCCTTTTGGAATTTCATAAGATAAATTTCAAAAGTTTATTTTTACTTGAGAATATACATATGTGTGTGTGTGTTTCTATTTAACTTTAAGACAAGTTTTTTATTAACAATCCAGTCATCCATGTAATATTCACTTCTTTTCTTAAGCTAGTTGCTCAATTTGTTCATCGAACACTTCTTCCTTATATATTTCTTATGAAGGCTAATATTGATCTCATTCCATGTAAACTTGAGTCGTAAGGGTAGAATGCTATTCAACCTTGTAAGATAATATTAATGAATTACATCTCAAGGTTGAAGTTAAGGTGTACAGGTAGTTTGTTTCTTGGTGGATTTAATTCTATCTTATCATATATATGCTAGTTATTACAGCAGGTTATGGTCTCAATGTTACCTACCATTGTTTTATTTCTTGTGAGTTTTTGGCTATTAGTGATTGGCTTGTAGTGCTGGTTCGGCTGTGTGGGAGATTTAAAATTAAACTAATTTAGTTTTATATATTTACACGATATAGTTGAATCTCTGTTTTTTTTTTAGTAAAAGTTGAATTTCTGATTTAAATGCAAAATTTTAACTTATTTAATTATTGATCTATGTGAATAGTTTGTAGAACTTATATTAGTGGAGATATCTTGAAGACATCATTCATTAACTTGGAAAGATCTTATAATATCTTGTGTGATCTTGTAATTAATTTTTTGTTCCCGAACCTGTTCTCTGTTACCAAATGGAGCCTTCAAAGATAGGCTTTAGTATCTCAGAACCACATGCCTATAAGGAGAAAAGGGACCAAAAGGGGGCGAGGGGCTGCCAATCAAGACTAAAGGATTTTTNATCTCACAACCACATGCCTATAAGGAGAAAAGGGACCAAAAGGGGGCGAGGGGCTGCCAATCAAGACTAAAGGATTTTTTGAGTACTTGTAAATGGAGTTCTTCTACACCTTTTAAGAAAAATAAGGTGTTAATTTTATTTTCGTTAATAGGAGAAGCTTTTGTTAGTGCTTGTGGAACTTTATTTGAACTTCTACAGTGGAGAGAAAAAAAGTGTCATCAATAACAATAACATCTCTAGGGCTATCAAAAAAGCTCGTTGTTCGCGAACAACTCGTTCTGCTCGTTAAGTAGCTAGTGTTCGGCTTCTTCGTTAAGTAAACAAGCCGAACACGAACAAGTTTTNCTAGTGCTTGTGGAACTTTATTTGAACTTCTACAGTGGAGAGAAAAAAAAGTGTCATCAACAACAATAACATCTCTAGGGCTGTCAAAAAAGCTTGTTGTTCGTGAACAGCTCGTTCTGCTCGTTAAGTAGCTAGTGTTCGGCTTCTTCGTTAAGTAAACAAGCCGAACACGAATAAGTTTTTAAAGCTCGAATTATAAACGAGCCAAACATTAACAATTTTTTGTTCACTCGTGTTCGGCTCGTTTTAGCTCGAATATATATATATATATATATATATATATACTAAGTTTAAATCATAACTGTTCGTGTGGTGATGTGGTTATATGTCTTATTTTGCATACATTTGGTCCAGGTTCGAATCCAATACTTTACATTTATTTTTTCAGTTTAATTTTAATGAGCCAATTTCGAGCCGAACATGAACATACTGTTCACAAGCTGGTTTCGAACACGAGCCGATTTCGAATATGAACAATTTCGAACGAGCCGAACACGAGCCAAGCTTGAGCTCGCTCAAGCTCGACTCTTTTACAACCCTAAACATCTCAATATCCAATTCCTATTCTTTGTTGCATGTGATTGCATTTCTCTCATATATGTAAAGTGATATCTCTCACGTTTTGCATTGACTAGAGAAAGTTGAATAAGTTAATTTTGATGAATAAGATTCATTATCAGATTATAGATGAATTGTTTGACTAACAACATGTTACTTTTGTATTTTTAAAAACGTGTTCATTGATTTAGTTATTATCAGTTAGAAGATCAAGAGTGATGACGAGCTTAAGACAATTTTTGAGAGTTTTAGCTTTGAGAGTTTGCTTTCTTCAGACATTTTTATTGGAGCTAGAATTTATTTGTGGTGGCACTTCATATTATGATTTGAGTTGTGCTGTAATGTTTCATAATAACAATGATTTCAGTCTCTCGATTACTTTGAAATCAACATGGGTTTTCCATACATTTTCATTCATTTTATGACAAACACTCGTCATGTTCTTCTATTTTATTTGTATTGCTTGAATATAGTTTTCTTTTAAGC
>JXCR01148952.1:130639-144981 GCA_002079205.1 Phalaenopsis hybrid cultivar
GTATTTTGAATGCATTCATATTTTATCGAATTTTGAACACACTTCTTCTCGGAATTAAAATAAGGATCAATCAAAAAACCTTAACACTATGAACAATATATTTATAATAAGGATTAGTAAATAGAATAACTAATGATCATAATAAGAAAAAAATAGAAAAGGAAGGGCATAGAATAGGCAATGAGTAAAGTAGAAGAATCATAGAAAAGGAAAGAGAATAGGAGAGAAGCTAAACATGTTACTTTTGTCAAATCTCCTTGAAGGTGCATTGAAATGTTACTTTTGTCATTCATTCAATTAAAAAAAATTGCAGGTAAGCTGTTTACAAAACGCACAAACCAAATAACTAAACAGTTTATCCAGAACAGGGGCAAAATGGTCATTTATCCAGAATCAGCTGTTTTCCAGACGCACAAACCAAACAAACGAACAACTTATCCGGATCAGTTGCTCATCAGCAGATTATTAGAATCAGCTGCTTATCGGCAGAAGCTGGATAAGCTACAGCTGCCCCAAACAGACCCTAAACTTACAGTAAGGTTCAGAGCTGAGTCTAGATTTTCTGATTAATTGAGATCAGGATCTTGAACTACTCATTCAAAGTTCTCTTCAGCTCTCCTTTTTTTTTTCTGAAGCTATTCTTGTTAATATGATTCTAGCACACCCATGTTCTAATTTGAATCCAGTACCATCATCACTATAAAATTCCTTATCATGAAGCTTCTTGTTTTGCTCTTTACCTAGAATTAAAGAAATCAGGTTTTTGTTCCATTAGAGGTGTACGGGATGTTCTTCTTTGGAGGTGAGTAATCAATCAATTCCTAACAGTTAGAATTTAAAGGATGATAATGTTTTCCCTCTTTAAAGTTTTGATAAGGATTCCCGAGCCTTATAATGTTCATGATAGGATGAAAGAGAAGCCTTTTTAGAAGAGTAATTTGTTTTACAAAAGTTCTTTTATGAAAATCTACGNCTTAAACTAAACTTACAGTAAGGTTCAGAGCTGAGTCTAGATTTTCTGATTAATTGAGATCAGGATCTTGAACTACTCATTCAAAGTTCTCTTCAGCTCTCCTTTTTTTTTCTGAAGCTATTCTTGTTAATATGATTCTAGCACACCCATGTTCTAATTTGAATCCAGTACCATCATCACTATAAAATTCCTTATCATGAAGCTTCTTGTTTTGCCCTTTACCTAGAATTAAAGAAATCAGGTTTTTGTTCGATTAGAGGTGTACGGGATGTTCTTTTTTGGAGGTGAGTGATCAATCAATTCCGAACTGTTAGAATTTAAAGGATGATAATGTTTTCCCTCTTTAAAGTTTTGATAAGGATTCCCGAACCTTATAATGTTGATGATAGGATGAAAGAGAAGCCTTTTTAGAAGAGTAATTTGTTTTACAAAAGTTCTTTTATGAAAATCTACGAAAAATAGTCATTTTTAACTGATATTATCAGATTTTAATTTTATTTTTAACTAATGTGTTATATGTTTTGGGGCCGCTTTTTTCGAGTGGCGCTGCCCCAAACCGCGAAGCCTTTCATTTTTTTTCGCTTTCTCGCAGTGTTTGCGGCAGCCTAAAGTTTGCGGGCCACGAGATCGACCCCGCGGCCGGCGTTCGCGATTGTTAATATGCACCGCTCGAAGCTTGCCCTAACCTCTGGCGTTCCTGAAACCGTGCGGAGAAATTCTCTCTAGCATCGAGCGTTACAAATGTTTCTGGCGCCAAAGTTGTTTGTTGCAGATCTTGAACTTGAAGAGCGATCAAAATTGCAACTCAAGAGTGATCGAAGTTCTTTGTTGCAGATCTTGAACTTCTCCAAATTTGTTTATTTTTTGGGTCCACTTGAAGAGCTGTACAANTTCTCCCTAGCATCGAGCGTTACAAATGTTTCTGGCGCCAAAGTTGTCTGTTGCAGATCTTGAACTTGAAGAGCGATCAAAATTGCAACTCAAGAGTGATCAAAGTTCTTTGTTGCAGATCTTGAACTTCTCCAAATTTGTTTATTTTTTGGGTCCACTTGAAGAGCTTTACAAATGTTTTCTGCGCCAAAGTTCTTTTTATGCTCGATTTCTGTTTCAGGATGACTACTTGTTAAATTAAATTGATCAGCCATCTCTCGCTGAGCTCCATGGGATGAATGATTAGACTTCTAATTTCTCGCTTGTGTTGTTTACAACTCAGATTTTGATGCTCTGGTTCTGAGCTTCTTCTTTTGAATCCGTTAGTTTATACTTTGCGCCATTTTGTAATAGCCAGAAAGCTTCTTCTGGCTTTATTNAGCTTGTGTTGTTTACAACTCAAATTTTGATGCTCTGGTTCTGAGCGTCTTCTTTTGAATCGGTTAGTTTATACTTTGCGCCATTTTGTAATAGCCAGAAAGCTTCTTCTGGCTTTATTCTCTCTGCTCCATAGTGGGTGTTCTTCAAAGTTGAGAGCTTTATTATCAGAGTACTAAAGCATTACAGCAGCTAGAAAACCGCAGAGATATATAAAATCAAATCAAGAAACAAACTCTTCTTTTGTATAAAGTTTAAGATCTTCATTTTGTAAGCTTCAAGCATAGGAATGAAGGAGCAATTGGTTCTGATTCACTTTTTAATGGAATGAAAGCCCTGCAAGGGTATGATGGTTGATGGAGAAGAAGTAGACTATTCAAGCTGCCATCTTTTAACAAATCCAGACTTATCAAACAGTGGGAACATCAATGTGCTGTTTAAAAATATATACCAGGACATGTACACTAACACCCAGATGCTTGCCGCCTCTGAAGGAGATCTAGGAGATGGAAAGGAGCTGAAGAAGCCAGTCAGGAAGTCACTGAGGAACAAAGAGGCTGTTCGGAAATATCGAGAGAAGAAGAAGGCGCTTGCAGCTTACAGGAAGAAGTGAAAAAGCTGCGTTTTCATACTTCCGCTTTTAGCCTTTTCACCTTGCAGAAATTTCCGCTTTTTCACCTTCTTATTTTTGGAAGGATATTCTTCCAATATTTCTTGGTTCTTCTCCTTCCTGCCTGAGTCCTTGTTCTTTTGTTCAATAGCCATCACCGACATTTTGATCTGACAAAGATCTGTAATTAGAAAAAAGACAGTTCATTTACAATTCGTAGTACACAAAGCTTAGAGGTGTACTTCATCAATGTAAATACCTAAGATTGTCTCCCAAAATTACAATTTGGGCCTGCACTGTCTTGTGTACTATTGTATGTAGTGTCAATAGCATTGCCTCAACTATCATTTCTATCACGGGAGCTACAATATCTGAATTTTAAAAATAATATAATAATCTTATTAATTATCATTTTAATAGTTTTAGATTTTTTTTTTGTACTCTTGATACCCACTGTGAAGTGATGTGTGTATCTATCATTTTGTGTTGTTTTTAAGTGATTTTTTTGTCATCAAAGTATTAAATTTATGGTTATCACGCTTTTGTTACGCACAACATTACAAAACAAAGGCATAATGATCATTTTTCTAGAAGTAGTTACCTTATAACTGTTTTCACACAGCTACCCCACAGTTGTTTTTACACAGCTGCCTCAAACATGCAGTCAACTTCCCCACAGCAGTTTTTTGAGATAGTGCAGCTATAGCTGAAAAAGTTGAAAGTTGCAGCTGTGCCAAACAGATCCTAAGTAACTTGGGGTTGGTTGCTCTTATTTTTTTTCTCCTTACGTCTTATATTTGTNGGGAACAAAGAGGCTGTTCGGAAATATCGAGAGAAGAAGAAGGCGCTTGCAGCTTACAGGAAGAAGTGAANAAGCTGCCATCTTTTAACAAATCCAGACTTATCAAACAGTGGGAACATCAATGTGCTGTTTAAAAATATATACCAGGACATGTACACTAACACCCAGATGCTTGCCGCCTCTGAAGGAGATCTAGGAGATGGAAAGGAGCTGAAGAAGCCAGTCAGGAAGTCACTGAGGAACAAAGAGGCTGTTCGGAAATATCGAGAGAAGAAGAAGGCGCTTGCAGCTTACAGGAAGAAGTGAATCACCTTCTTATTTTTGGAAGGCTATTCTTCGAATATTTCTTGGTTCTTCTCCTTCCTGCCTGAGTCCTTGTTCTTTTGTTCAATAGCCATCACCAACATTTTGNAAAGCTGCGTTTTCATACTTCCGCTTTTAGCCTTTTCACCTTGCAGAAATTTCCGCTTTTTCACCTTCTTATTTTTGGAAGGATATTCTTCCAATATTTCTTGGTTCTTCTCCTTCCTGCCTGAGTCCTTGTTCTTTTGTTCAATAGCCATCACCAACATTTTGATCTCACAAAGATCTGTAATTAGACAAAAGACAGTTCATTTACATTTCGTAGTACACAAAGCTTACAGGTGTACTTCATCAATGTAAATACCTAAGATTGTCTCCCAAAATTACAATTTGGACCTGCACTCTCTTGTGTACTATTGTATGAGTGTCAATAGCATTACCTCAACTATCATTTCTATCACGGGAGCTACACTATCAGAATTTTAAAAATAATATAATCATCTTATTAATTGTCATTTTAATGGTTTTAGATTTTTTTTTTGCACTCTTGATACCCACTGTGAAGTGATGTGTATATCTATAATTCTGTGTTGTTTTTAAGTGATTTTTTTGTCATCAAAGTATTAAATTTATGGCTATCACGCTTTTGTTACGCACAACATTACAAAACAAAGGCATAATGATCATTTTTCTATAAGCAGTTACCTTATAACTGTTTTCACACAGCTGCCCCACAGTTGTTTTCTCACAGCTGCCTCAAACATGCAGTCAGTTTCTCCACAACAGTTTTTTGAGATAGTGCAGCTATAGCTGAAAAAGTTGAAAGCTGCAGTTGTGCCAAACAGATCCTAAGTAACTTGGGGTTGGTTGCTCTTATTTTTTTTCTCCTTACGTCTTATATTTGTATAGTTTACAAGGGAGTCTTGGTGATCTGTTTTTTTGTGGATGCTGCAGCGTGTGTTGCTCTTAGTGTTTAAATGGCTTTCTACTTGGCAGACTCATTTCGTTACCTGAGAAAAGAATTATTTTGAAAGATAATGGATTTTCTAGGTTCTATTGTTTGGTTAAACTCTGTAAACATTCCCACAAAATGCTTAAAAAAGATTTTATTTTGGTGTGTGAAAACTTGATTATCATTTTNCACTCTGTAAACATTCCCACAAAATGCTTAAAAAAGATTTTATTTTGGTGTGTGAAAACTTGATTATCATTTTGGGGCTGTCTGGTTTATATTTTTTTTCCGTGTAAAGTAATATAAGGATTAGGGATTTTAAAATTTGTGTGTTTGGAATGGTACAGTGATGAAGTGAAGTAAAAGTTACGTGGAATCAGGTTTTAATCCGTTAGTTAAAAAATGCCGCAAAGTAAACTCGCCCAATTGTTGGCGTAAAATCACTTCAGCACGTGTGGACTTCTTGTATCTCATCGCATTATTTGCTATCTATCTTCTTTTTGGATCGTTGTCGAGACTCTCTCATTCGATTCTCCTTCNCCGTGTAAAGTAATATAAGGATTAGGGTTTTTAAAATTTGTGTTTGGAATGGTACAGTGATGAAGTGAAGTAAAAGTTACGTGGAATCAGGTTTTAATCCGTTAGTTAAAAACTGCAGCAAAGCAAAATTGCCCAATTGTTGGCGTAAAATCACTTCAGCACGCGCGGACTTCTTGCATCTCATCGCATTATTTGCTATCTATCTTCTTTTTGGATCGTTGTCGAGACTCTCTCATTCGATTCTCCTTCAGTCCGTCGTCTATCTTTGTCTAGGCTGCCGCTCGATCTTTGCCAAGGTTGCCTGCATTCTATTCTCTTGGTTGCTCATTGCTAAAGCGGCCGAAGGTACATTATGTTTANTCTAGGCTGCCGCTCGATTTTTGCCAAGGTTGCCTGCATTCTATTCTCTTGGTTGCTCATTGCTAAAGCGGCCGAAGGTACATTATGTTTACTCTTTTCAGCTTCTTCCTATTTCTCAACCTTTTAAGCTTCTGATTATTGTTTCAGTACAGATATAGCGTCCGAAGTAAGGCTTCCAGGTTCTCGATTTGTCGGGTGTTCTTTGCCGTGTCTTTTGCCCGAATCTGTTGCTATTAGTGATTGATTATTGATTTAAAACTATAATTAGTTTTCTAATTACCGGTTCTCCACATTTGCTTTTAAGAATTTTGTTAGATTACATTGAATAGGAAATACTAACTAATAGAAAGTACAAGGCACTGTTTCATGTGATATTGATGGTCTTGAATTCTTCACCTCATTCCATGTTATTTGACGTCTAGAAAGAGTGTTCTGAATGAGTTCTTAGGCAACTAGAATCTACNTGATTCTCCACATTTGCTTTTAAGAATTTTGTTAGATTCCATTGAATAGGAAATACTAACTAATAGAAAGTACAAGGCACTGTTTCATGTGATCTTGATGGTCTTGAATTCTTTCACCTCATTCCATGTTATTTGACGTCTAGAAAGAGTGTTCTGAATGAGTTCTTAGGCAACTAGAATCTACATGCTTCGGGAATTCTGTCATTCAGTTGATGATTGATGTTAATACTGGAAATCACGATTAGATTGGGAGAGCTCCATGGTTTTATATTAAGATATGGTAGAATCCGCAGAAGAAATTAATCATGCGGCCTTGAATGGAATGTCTAGAGAGAGTTTGTGATTTTTATATCTTGTTTTGATTCACAATACACTTTTTGCTTCTTATGATGTTTTGTTTGCTGAAATTTTCTACACAATGTTATTCTGTGAGCAAATGTTAATTATTTTTTTAGTTTTGCTGTGTATTACTATTAGTACACATTTGATTTGGCTGCGTTTTTTAGTAACAAATTTTGCTGAAAAAAAGTTATTGAGCAGTATACATGTAAAAAGATAATTTTAGGTGTTGGATATGTAAATACATAGAAATTGGGTGGTATGCATGTAAATCTTTCCATGCTCTTTCTTTCAAATTAAGAATTTACTGTTGCTATAGTTTTTAGTTTAATGTCAAGATTAACGAGCTCATTATGGCTAGTTATTTAATTCGTTATAGTTTTTGCTGGTTTTGAACGTTTTTGACATCCTTGTTGTAGACAAAACTAGAGAAATAGTTTAAGATAAACTTGGAGTCTAAAGACTTTCATTTGACTAGATATAAAATTGAATGTATAGAATGTAATTTTAGTTGCAGTTGATCTAGTGGCAGTGACAATTGGTGATCAAATTCCTAAAAAGAGTCAATGTTTTTGACACCTCGAGTCTATTGTTTAAAGTGATAGTGATGTAGACGGGGATGTTATTAGTAGAATTCAGGTTGGATGCATGAAGTGGAAGAATGCATCGGGCCTACTTGTGATCGAAAAATACCGCTTAGACTTGAAAAGGAAAATTTTATAAGATGGTGATTGTGGTGAGACCTGCAATGCTTTATGACGCAAAATGTTGGGCAATAAGAGAAACATGAAATTAATTTAAATGTTGCTTAGATGAGATAGCTTAGGTGGATGAGTGGCTTGACACTTAGAGACAAAATACCAAAATAAATATATCTATGAACGGGTTGGTGTAGTTGTAGTGCATACAAGATTGGAGTCTTAGATGGGTTGGTAACATTAAACATCGACCATCTAATAATCCGGTAAGAATGGAAGATGTTTTAGATTCTATTTATATTAAGAAAGGTAGATGTAGAACTAAAAAGACTTGAGCATATTGTATAAAAACAATCTTCATTTATTAGAATTAAATGAAAATACGACTCTCAATAGAACTGAAAAAAAAAAAAGATTCATGTAGCCGACTCCACTCAGTGGGATGAAGGCTTGTTTTTGTTGTGGTTGTTTCTGAATGAGTTGCTNGCTTGAGCATATTGTATAAAAACAATCTTCATTTATTAGAATTAAATGAAAATACGACTCTCAATAGAACTGAAAAAAAAGGATTCATGTAGCCGACTCCACTCAGTGGGATGAAGGCTTGTTTTTGTTGTGGTTGTTTCTGAATTTGAGTTGCTGATTAAAATTCATTTGAGTGACTCGAGTTAGTCAAACAAGATTCACCACATGAATGAATATTCAATCAAACAATAACATGATTAATAAAAAAAACAAGAAANGGATTCATGTAGCCGACTCCACTCAGTGGGATGAAGGCTTGTTTTTGTTGTGGTTGTTTCTGAATGAGTTGCTGATTAAAATTCATTTGAGTGACTCGAGTCAGTCAAACAAGATTCACCACATGAATGAATATTCAATCAAACAATAACATGATTAATAAAAAAAACAAGAAATAAATCCAATTATAGAGCTAAGAGATATAAGATATTTCGCAAATCAACTTCTGCAAACAAAAAAATAACTGCTTCTCGAGTCGGCCGGCTACATTTTCTTAAATTGTGGAATAGATTCAGGGTTGCGTATGGGTGGCACGAATCGATTTTATAAATTAGTAATTTTTCATGACTTTCATATATTTTAGGGGACTTGTAGTCATTGATTTGCTTCCATCGCGCTTTAAGGAATCTCAAGTAATTGTGTGTGTGTATTTATATATATATATATATAGTTCACCTATGCAATTGAATACTCATTAAAAAAAAAAAAAAAGACATAATGCNCCATAGGTGGCACGGATCGATTTTATAAATTAGTAATTTTTCATGACTTTCATATATTTTAGGGGACTTGTAGTCTTTGATTATATATATATATATATATAATTCACCTATGCAACATAATGCCGAAAGCCTTCCCAGATTATTGTAAGCAACGCTTAATGAAAATCATTTATCACCAGGATCTTTTTTTACAACATTGATTTACTTTTCACTTGTAGGAACATGACAAATAATTAAGAAAATAAAATAAAAAAAAGCATCCATACATACCACCCAATTAATATGTATTTACATATATCTTAACACGTAAGCTTTACTTCTTCTTTACATTTATACCTCCCAAATCTTTCATATCACCTAAAATAACATCAGCATTTTAACTTTAAAAAGTAATGTGTATATATAATTTTATGCATGTATAAGATGACAAATAAGTAAAACTAATAGTTTATAAATTAAATGTAAATTCATATGAATTAAGTGGTATGATTTTCAATCCAAAAAAGAAATCATGATCTAGTTTAAACTGTCACAAATTTCAATAAATGCTAATAAATTTTGAAATAAATTTCACTCCATAACGAACTCCATCATCCGAAAATGGCAGCGATGTGGAACAATAACCAATCTGCCACCTGTATTAAATGTACATTCAAAGCGGATGGGAGTCTATTTAGGACAGGATATTAATATTACCGTTGGCGAGAGAGCAACTTGCAAGTTTTGGCAAAAAATAATTTCCATAAATACCCCTAAATGGGTACAATCACAAAATTGAGGAAGCATCAGATAAATCATAACCGTTCCTTTTTTTTTTTAACAATGTAAATAGCAAAAGAATAAATCACCATTTATATGTCTCAAAACTTCTTGATTTTGANAACAATGTAAATAGCAAAAGAATAAATCACCATTTATATGTCTCAAAACTTCTTGATTTTGAGTGAAGGTAGAACTCTACGCAGGCTCTTCAGCACGACTTTGTTCCTTCATATACCACTTGTTTATACGTTCCTTGGAGAGCAGAACCTGTAAGAAATAAATCAAGCATATGAGGCTGAACATTACTCTTAAATTTATGGAAGATTTCCATGCATACAACTCACTTCTTATGTATTTACAGATCTAATGTCTCTCAACTTTTATTTTTTTGCATACATGCCATCTTACCCATGCATGAAGGTGTATTTCACTTTTTATGTGATGAAGATTTGGAAGGTATAAATGTAAAAATCAAAGTTTAGGTGTTAGATATGTAAACATATAAGAATTGGGTGGTGTGTATGTAAATGCTTGATCCTTCTATTATAATTTTCTTTCGGGACGAAATTGAATTGTGATGATGTTTTCTGGTTCAGACTAACTTAGTTTTGCAAAATAGATATGTTTTGAATATCGCTCAAATACAGTGGATTAATTAAAACATGTATCAGTTCATATTTTTTTTTTCTAAAAATGACCATGCACATACATACCACACCTTTCCTATGCATTTGCATATCTAACTCCGAAAATTTTATTTTTTTACATTTAGACCACCAAAGTCTTTCATATCACACAAAATTATCACTATTTTACGGTTTTAAATGTGAAATATACCTTTCCATGCATAAATAAAGTGACATATATATATATAAACGTTGAAGCTTTTAAGAGTTAGATAAAAACATAAGAATTGAGTGATTTTTATGTAAATCTTGAAATAAAAAAGTGAATTACTTAACAAGTGGTAAACAACTGAAATAGATGACATTATTATCTCTTCACCTGCTTTTCCCAATCAGTTCTTGTTGTCATGAAGAGGAGCACACTTGTTTGAACCAAAACACCAAGCATCATCCCCATCCATATTCCCTGAGGGTTTAGAACATAAAAACAAAATTAATAAGCTCACAAAGATTATCAAATATATATAAATATTAAACAACAGATATATAATGCCTAAGGGTTTTATTTTATTTTACCTTAACATGGAAGCCTAGTCCATAACCAAGCAGAACACCGAGAGGAATGCCTACCAAGTAGTAGCATGTTATATTAACATATGCAACCACTCCCTGCAGGCCAGCACCAATAGCAACCCCTGCGTATGATCCGTAGGAAAATATTATGTTCTTGTGTGTAAGAATTTTAAATTATAGTCAGATAAATTACTAAATATCAATTAGTACTCATGCTTGTTCAAAATTGTGAGTATAATATTCTATTAACACATTTTTTAACAAATTGCTAAAAATGTGAATAAGGAGTAATTTTTAGCAACATTTTTCTTTAAATTTATTTCTGCAGCTCAAATTTCTGTTAGCCAAGTCTTATGAACATGCCCGTATGAGTTATATTCATCATTGTTTTTTTCTTTTGCATCAAACAACTCTAGCAATTACATTTATATCATCTGAAACATGCTATTTACAAATCAAGCAACCTCTTTCATCAATTTTTCAAAATTCTCACTCAAACATCAATATTCATGGTAAAATACCAACCCAAATTTTTTATTTTTATCAAATGCTCAATAATTTAATTGTGGCACGCATAAATACATCGATTCGGTAGTTAGAAAAAAAGCACCGAGCTGGTTAATTTGTAAATATCAATGTTTCGGGTGGTCTCTATGTAATTATCCCTATTATAATAATAATAAATGTTTGCATACTATTTTGAAGGTGTTAGATATCTAAATACATAAGAGTTGTGTGGTATGCATGTAAATTTCCCAAAAAAAGAAAACGTCGAAGCAAAACTGTTGGCTCACCTGAAAGAACTGGTTGAACACTATTGAGAAGTATAGAGCAGGCTAATAAAGGGGAGAGATCTGCGACAGCTCTGGCAACTTCTGGGTCATTAGTAAATACATAAGCCAGCTTTCCTCGAAGAATTATAAAGAACGTGAACAATATTAATCCAATGGACAGGGAAGTCACGACAACATTAACAATTGCAAATTTTGCACGCTTTGCACTTCCAGCTCCAAGCTCATTTGCCACTCTCACACTGTAATAAATAAAATATTTTAATACATTTCAGCTGTCAGAAAGTATAAATTACATCAGATGTTGAGAGATTACCCAGCAGCTCCCAGAAAACCAATAGCTATCATCATCTCCCACCCATTAATATTANTTACATTTCAGCTGCCAAAAAGTATAAATTACAACAGATGTTGAGAGATTACCCAGCAGCTCCCAGAAAACCAATAGCTATCATCATCTCCCACCCATTAATATTAAGGCTGATGAAAAATATTACAAAGAAAGTCAGATCAAACCAGCATAATTGGTAACAAAAGTTAACATAATAAAAATATAAAATTTTTAAAACAAAGATGAGTACCATATTGACAGAGCATCAAGTGCAACCTCAGCATTCTTCATATATCCAGTTAAAAGAACCAAAATGGTATTATACCAAAGCTCTAAGCTGCACCATATCCATTTTTATTGACTAAATAAATTCATTGAATAACAACTAATATTTAATATATACTCCACTTTTTAAAAGTTCACCATAAGAGAAAAAGAGAAAAACATACCATAGCATGACACCAGATGACAAAGAAACCTTCATAGTGGACCAAAGATCCTTAAAAGCACTAAAAGAGAAACCTTTCCAGGTCTCAGGACATCCCCCAAAGAAGATGAAGCCGAGCTGTCCGATCACCGGAATCCACATAACTACGATCGTCGAAGACATAACTCCGACGAGTCCAAGACCGAGTATCTTAGTCATGAACCACGAGAGACTAAGATGAAGAGCTAATGTCAATACAGCCAAATATGTGATGATGATATTCTTGCTCTGTGACTGAAGGTACATTTGAAGAGTGAAAGCCCAGATGTAGGAGAACATTACTGGAATGAACCATTTGGAAATAGTGCCTGCCATTTCTGCAATCGAGTCATCTTGTCTGAGCAGCTTTAAGAGAGGGGTGGTAAAGATGAAGATGGGGAGGATGAAGAGGCTGCAAATGAAGAGAATAATCCATGATCTTTGTAGATAAATTCCTAGCATGCGGTATTGTTTTGCNGAAGAATTTGCGACAGGTGGAGTTCGGTAGGCTGCTGACGAGCTAGTAGACGCGATTATTCGCGGACAGTGGTTTCGTGAAGGCATTTCGCGAAGGGTTTCGCTCACGAGACAGCAGTTTAGCCGAGGTGCTGGCGCGAACAAGAAAAGTGCNGAGGCATTTCGCGAAGGGTTTCGCTCACGAGACAGCAGTTTAGCCGAGGTGCTGACGCGAACAGGAAAAGTGCTTCAACCCACACTTGTGCATAAGAAACTCCATGATATATTGCTCCTAAGGGGCTAGATATTCGCAAGGTGGAGATTTTTCTCCTAAGGGGCTGGATATTCGCAAGGTGGAGATTTTCTCCTAAAGGGCGGGATATTCGCAATGTGGAGATTTTTCTCCTAAGTGATTGAATATTCGCAAGGTGGAGATTTTCTCCTAAAGGGCGGGATATTCGCCAAGGTGCAGAATTGTTAGGTATGACTCATAATACCAGAATTTGGAGTCTCTTGGAATGAAGAGAAGTCTCTTGGAATTANTTATTTCACTTTTTATGTGATATGAAGATTTGGAAGGTATAAATGTAAAAAATCAAAGTTTAGGTGTTAGATATGTAAACATATAAGAAATGTGTGGTGTGTATGAAAATGTTTGATCCTTCTATTATAATTTTCTTTCGGGACGAAATTGAATTGTGATGATGTTTTCTGGTTCAGACTAACTTAGTTTTGCAAAATAGATATGTTTTGAATATCGCTCAAATACAGTGGATTAATTAAAACATGTATCAGTTCATATATTTTTTTTTTCTAAAAATGACTATGCACATACATACCACACCTTTCCTATGCATTTTGTTATGGTATGACTCATATACCATATAGGGACAGACGCTGGAACGAAGCGGAGCGGAGCGGAGCGGAGCGGAGCGAAAGAATCTGTCCAAATTGGGAAGTTACGTTATATGGGTTGGGGCTATACGGTACAGGGATAATTTGGGAATTACATATTGTACTGCAGGACTTACTCTAGGATTATAAATAGACCTGTTTGTAATCCTAGGTCTTTGAAAGAGCTGAATCCTCTATTCTGTAACCCTTTTCTGAATATTGAAAGGAACTCGCCGCTCTGCTCCCGAGGACGTAGGCATCTTTGCCGAACCTCGTTAAATCTCTGTGTTCTTCTGGATTTGTGTCGTTCTAGATTTTTCTTCGCCCTAATTTTCTCAACAAGTGGTATCAGAGCCAGGTTTGGGGGCAGGGAAGAAAATTGTGGCGGCGCAGGAAGCAAGAAGAACGATTTGGGGATTTTGGAAGGAGAATGATCTGTCTGGCTTCAGTTCGGAATCAAGGAGGCAAGAGTTCGCAGACGCAGATTTCTAAGGGTCAAGATCTGCGCGAGGTGGTCTTCACGACGGGACTAAGAAGAACGCGCGGGGTTTTCAGCGAAGGTTTTGCGCGGGGTTCGTCGTCTCGGAAAGCTGCGCGCAGGAGGCATCGCAGGTTGCGCTGGGGGAGCTCCGATTTGCTGCAAGGAAGGTTCGGCAGATCAGGAGAGGAGCAGATCAGGAAAGGAATCTTTGATTACTAGAGGAATATTCCCCTCCCTTCCGGTAAAGGCTGCAGTGTTGGAAAGGAAAATTATTGCAGTGTTGGAAAGGAAAATTATTGAAGCCTTTTTCCATTGCTGCGGAGAGAGAAGGTGGCTGAAAAGGAAAGCTGCCATTATTATTATTTTTTT
>JXCR01148952.1:154932-203109 GCA_002079205.1 Phalaenopsis hybrid cultivar
AATTTCAATATTTAAATATTATTAAAAATACAGTATTTATAATAATTTTATCATCAAAGTAAAAATAAATTCACTTTATTTTTAAAAATAAAATAAATAATAACTACATTCAATGTATATCCTAACACACATCCTTTCTGGACTGCTTTAAGTAGACATAAATTCAAGAGTTAGAAAAAACCTATAGGTATCATTAAAATTAGCAAAAAAATTAAAAAAAAAATTTAAAAATATTTATTAAATGAAAGATTTACATAAATAACACTTAATTTCTCCGTATCTACACATCCAACATGTAAACTTCAATTTTACCACCTTCGCTAATCATACAAATTAAGTATTTCATCTATTAAAAGCTAAAAATAGATATTTCTGGTGTGATGTGAAAGATTTGGGCGGCAAAATTAATTATAAAAGTTTAAATGTAAATTATGTGAACATAAATATAATAAGATTATCATGATAAGCCATTTTTTTTCCCCTTTCCCTACATATTTATATGTCCTCCAGCCAGTTCGTGACTAATAAATACATCCACGTAGCTGGAAAGCAAGCCTTGCAGAAACGGAAATAAAAAAACATATAATTTGGCCAGACGTGGCTAATCCTGAAGCCGTTCAAATGGATAGCTCTACCTTTTATTAAAAATTAATATAACAAGCATCCTACTCCTTTGTATTCATTAAACTAGAACCCAGCTAAATTGTTTTAGTTGGGCCGTCAAATCTTTGCAAATACATGTTGTATTTTTATATTATTGTAGAAATCAGGTTTATAATTCCATTATGAATGGTGCAATAAAGTGCTTTTAAAGAAGAAAATATAACGTGTGACATAGTCCGAATGCGACGATCATATTGCCGTGTATCACTCGGTGTCTCATTGAGATCGCTCAATGTATGCCATGCAAAAAATATAGTCCATCATATATTAAATTATGATTATTTTTTTGGTGGCAAATAATCATGAATTACTTATTATTTATGAGGCAGCCTCCCTCTGACCATTCGTATATTTTTATTATATTTTAGAAATACGTGTGCGCGCCTTGATTAATAGATCACACTATACGGACCCAACCGCCACGCAGACGCAATAAGTCTCTTTCTCATTATCGTCTGGGGAATATAAAAAAAAATTGGGAGCTATTATTACTTATTTCATTTCATTTTTTCAAAACCATTATTTAAGATTTTAAATCATATATTCCAATATTAATTATTTTTACTATTCAATATTACAATTAATCCTTTAAATTTTTGTTTTTATTATCTTTTTTCAAGCACAATTATATAAAAAATAGAGGATGTGACTTAAAATAATTAAGGAATTAAAGTTAATGTTATTTTTAATTGAACCGTATCCATTATGACCTTAAAGTGTTCCTATAATTTATAATTTTTTTTAGCTTTTTAAATCGTATGACTATGTCTACATTTAGGGGTTATGGAGAGGTTATGGGGAGATTATAGGGGAGTTACATCTCTATTATACTTATATAACATTCATATAACCTCTATATAACCTTCTTCTGAGCGTACTCGTTTTTTCTCAAATTTATACTACAAATAAATTTCAATCTGACCAGATTCATTGTTTATAGCGCTTGATTAAAAAAATAGTAGAAATATATATCTCGATGCCACCGCGAGAAATATAATTAAAAGACAATGTTATTTAAATCAAACTTAAAAATGAGTTCCCATTAAAAAACTCAAATTTAAAATAAAAAAGCTTAATGAGCTGGAGGAACTTCAAGCATTGGCAAGCAAATCAAAAGAGTAGAGAGAGAGAGAGAGAGAGGGAATAATTACAAGGATGCCGTTGGAGAAGCGAACGAGGACGGTGGAAACGAGGGCATAAGCGGCGAGCTCGGTGGCGCCGACGTGGCCGATGAAGGCTTGGCTGATGACGGTGACGCCGAAGGTGGAGAATCGGGTGCAGATAGAAGGTCCGGCAACCTTCCATAGCTTCTTGTTCTCTTCCCACAAACGTCTGCTCAGCTTGATTTCTTCATCCCCTGCTTCTTCTCTACTGGCCCGCTTATCCGCTATTAACTTCTCCTGCAATCCGCTTTCCTCCATCTCTCTCTCTCTCTCTCTCTCTCTCTCTCTCGGGCGCGGGCGCGGGCGCTTGTTAGCTTTTTCTTGTGCAGTGGTTTATCAGATCACGTGACCAGGAAANGTCTCGGGCGCGGGCGCGGGCGCTTGTTAGCTTTTTCTTGTGCAGTGGTTTATCAGATCACGTGACCAGGAAAACAATTGTTAAATAGGGATGAGGAGAAGAAATGACTGGAATGCCCCCTAAAATTTGCAATAATATATACTGAATTTAATTGAAATAAAAAAATACAGGGGATAGAGATTGTCAAATTAAATATTACTTAAACGACGTTTGCACCATGCTATTTATACAGTTGTGTGGGTGTTAGGTATGGCTCATATAACGGAAGTTAGAGTTTTTTGAAGTGAAGAGGTGTGTCTCTTGGTAAAGAAGTCCGTCTCTTGGTGAAGAGTTTTGTCTCTTCATATTTTGTGGGTTGGGTTGGGAGGAGCGAGGGCATGTTGGTAATTTATCAATGGGTTTCTTATATGTCTATATATATGTGTAACTCATGGGTATGTAATTTGAACTCCCCCTCTGAAATAGTGAAACTTGTCGCTCGCTCCCAAGGATGTAGGCATCTTTGCCGAACCTCGTAAATCTCTGCGTTCTTTAAAATAACAACAAAAATATAAAGTTATCATATTGTACATTCTCCCATATAAATATAAAGATTATTTCATGAATAAAACACGATATATTACTATTCATTATTGTTCACCCCTTTTTCTTTATAACTCTTTNTCAATCCGCTTTCCTCCATCTCTCTCTCTCTGTCTCTCTGTCTCGGGCGCGGGCGCTTGTTAGCTTTTTCTTGTGCAGTGGTTTATCAGATCACGTGACCAGGAAAACAATTGTTAAATAGGGATGAGGAGAAGAAATGACTGAAATGCCCCCCAAAATTTGCAATAATACATACTGAATTGAATTGAAAAAAAAAAAAACAGGGGATAGAGATTGTCAAATTAAATATTACGTAAACGACGTTCGGACCATGCTATTTATACAGTTGTGTGGGATCGTCTGAAGATCTGATCTTTGATCGAAATATTTTCTCTCAAGTTAGGTATAAATAATGTATTAATAGACCGTATAATGAATTGGTGTATTTGATGATTAATTTAAACTCAACTTGATCGATACTTGATAAAATTTTGTTCAATTAATGAATAAATAAAATTGAACATTTTATTTTAAATGGAAGGTTAAATGAATCTTATTAGAATTGTCTTATATATATATGTACATAAAAAATGTGTTAGCATTAATTCTGAGAAGAACCAACGGTCCGAAAGAAAAGAGTGCGACAAAGGAAAGTTTGTTGATGGAAGACTATGAGATTTACTTATTCGATCAAGTGAAGCTGTCTTAGTCAAGCCAATAAGTCCAAAGCTAACTGAATCATGGGACGAACGAAAGGGGACCAGAGGACACCAGAATGAGCCACTTAGTCAGAAATGATACAAAAGAGTATTCGAGCCAACTGTCACAAGAAAGTTGATCCAAGGGAAGATCTAGTTCTTAAGTATCTCCAACTATTACAAAGATACCCAGAGGCTCCCATCAAAAGTCAAGGATCAACAAGCAGGCTATACATTTCAATTGGTGGACCCATATAAATTAAGCATAGCCGACCGAGCAGCTCTCAGCTAACCAAACTGATCTTGCAACCTGAAGCCAATTAAGCTTAACCGATCGAGCTAGAGAACAACCGAGAGATAGGCTCATACATGTTAAATATCTGGAATACTATGTATATCCCCCTTTAAAACAACAACAAAAATATAAAGTTATCATATTGTACATTCTCCCATATAAATATGGAGATTATTTCATGAATAAAACACAATATATTACTATTCGTTATTGTTCACCCCTTTTTCTATATAACTCTTTCTTACTACTGAATTACACTAATATTGTGTGTGCTTCATGGACAATTCATAATTCAATAACCTAAAAGGTGCAGTGAGGGTAGATCATGTCACAGACAAGAAAAAAAGCAGCTCATGAAGAAAAAATACACAACATAGAGACAAGTAACATGGAGCATACTAGAGAGTTTGTAAACCAAAAGATCCATGCATGAATTGAAGGATTAAATGTTGGATAGTATTTGAGATGCATTGTCTCGGGGAAGAAAGCAACATCCTCAAATAGAAAATCCAGTGCATAACGATGGAAGAGTCCTCTAGAAAGAGAAGTTGACTCCGAATACTTTAGTAGTGTTGGGCAAATATTGATGCGCTGACACTAGTTTCAGCATACCGAGCCACTACGAATGCCCAAAAATGTGTTTTCTCAACACATCTTTGAGACCGAGCCCTCAGAGGTTCGAATTCTGACATCAGAGTCTTATAAGAGCATAACCAATCTAACTGACCATAAATTCTCGTGTGAGTCAATTCTGTTATTATTGAAGATCACTGACACGCTGAAATGTTGTCATTTTTTACCACGCTAAGGGAATTGGCTCTCCAATAATTCAATGCATTACCGCCGAGTGTGATTGTTTTGTTTTCTGATTTTGAGAGAATATTTGTGGCGTAGTTAACTAGCACCTAAAAGCATTGAGAACTCACATGCTCTCCTATAGATCAGATAGAGATATGGATAGAGCGAGAGCTTTTGCTCGTTCATCACACGCTTCTAGAAGAAGATGTTGAAAATGGGGAATATGAAACCTGCAGCAGGTCATGCTACCCTACCCCAAGGGATGAAGGAAGAACCTTTTCAGTACACATTGGGACTGTAATAACTAAAGATGTTGGTCGAACTATTGGAGCTGACTAACAATCACATATCAATAAAAAAAAACATACTCTAATCTCATTTCCTCTAGAGTAGTGTCCTCCACCCATCACTAGTAGAATTGGCCCCACTAAGGCGAAGGGTGCACATCGAGGCCTGATTCATGTCTTTCCACCAGCTCTTACAACAAAGACACCCAATCACCCCGAAACTATAGGGCAGCCGACAGAACATACAATCAAGGGAGCAGAGATCAAATAATTAAGTATGGACTAGAGAACTTGCTTCAAATAAAGCTTTATGCCCTATTTCAGAACATTCATTCACTTTAGAACAATAATAATGAAAAGTAAACTGTCTCCCTCTTTATGTTAGTTCAATGCGCACTATTTGATAATTGGAATTGTCAAGACTAGCTGCTAAAACAAGAAGTTTCATCGGACTCATAATCAATTTCTAGTTTTAAAGAATTTTTTGGCTATTTGGCTCAAACTACACACACTATTTTGCCCTAAATTAAATACTTGTTCATGCAGTAAATAAAATAAAATATTTTTTCATACCCTTTTAGGGAATGACATCGGTAGCTTTAATTGTTTAAATTTGTTAATGGACCTTAAATTCCGTGCCGTTTCAATGCAGCATGGGAAACTAATAAAATACTCGCATGCGAAGAGCCATGGTGTGTGGGGCTTGGAAATGCTGTGGAGATTGCCCTGATCGCTGTATCGGAAAGTTGCAAGACAAAAGGACAAAGGTGTCGACAATGGAGTTCGGAGATGGAATCAAAACTGAATTTAAATTATTTATGATTTGATGGTTTTTCTTTGGCACATTTATATATGTAGATTTTTTTGTGTTATATCAAAGGAGAGAAAAAGAATAATAATATTATATAATTATACATATAATCAATTCTTTTTATGTCAAAACATGATATCAACTAGGGGTGTAAACGAACCGAACACGAATGAACAGTGCTTGTGTTCGTGTTCGGTTCGTTTAAAATTTAGTTTGTTTGAAATAAGCTCGTGTTTGAAATTGNCACTCATAATCAATTTCTAGTTTTAAGGAATTTTTTGGCTATTTGGCTCAAACTACAAACACTATTTTGCCCTACATTAAATACTTGTCATGCATTATGGGAAACTAATAAAATATTGGCATGCGAAGGAGCCATGGTGTGTGGGGTTTGGAAATGCTGTGGAGATTGCCCTGATGGCTGTATCGGAAAGTTGCAATATTAAGATCTCAAGTAGACAAAAGGACAAAGGTGTCGACAATGGAGTTCGGAGATGGAGACAAAACTGAGCTTAAATTATTTCTGATTTGATGATTTTCTTAAATCCCCAACGTTAAAAAAAGAGTTATTTGCACTCCTTCTCTTCCAACAAAATATTGATGTGTTATAACAAAAGAGAGAAAAAGAATAATAATATTATATAATTATAAATATAATCAGTTCTTTTTATGTCAAAACATGATATCAACACTATTAAAATTTCTTCAAATTTTGAATGTGATAAGATGTAAAAAAAGGAAGGGTGGGGCATTTGGTGGTATTTAATTACATAACAACCAATTCATAATACATAAGAATTGAGTGGAATTTATGCAAATCTTCCAAAAAAATATATATATATTTTCCCATAAAGTCAACATAAAAAATTAATTTGTTTCAATCAAGAAAGAATTATATAGCATTATTTATTTCTCGCCCTAAAATCATTTTCTTGTAATATTAATGCATGGATGACACGAATACTACGTGTGCGGAATTATGTTCGTTTCTTCAGAAGTTCGCTAGCAAAGCTCAAAGTACCTCAAATCATTGTAACGTTTAAATCTATGTCCACTAACAATGTAATATTTAAAATTGTTAATGGCAAGTTATTCNCTAAGATCTCAAGTAGACAAAAGGACAAAGGTGTCCACAAAGGAGTTCGGAGATGGAGACAAAACTGAGTTTAAATTATTTCTGATTTGATGATTTTCTTAATCCCCAACGTTAAAAAAAGAGTTATTTGCACTCCTTCTCTTCCAACAAAATATTGATGTGTTATAACAAAAGAGAGAGAAAGAATAATAATATTATATAATTATACATATAATCAGTTCTTTTTATGTCAAAACATGATATCAACACCTATTAAAATTTCTTCAAATTTTGAATGTGATGAGATGTAAGAAAAGGAAGGGTGGGGCATTTGGTGGTATTTAATTACATAACAACCAATTCATAATACACAGGAATTGAGTGGAATTTATGCAAATCTTCCAAAAAAAAAATATATATTTTTTCCCATAAAGTCGACATAAAAAATTAATTTGTTTCAATCACGAAAGAATTATGTAGCATTATTTATTTCTCGCCCTAAAATCATTCTCTTGTAATATTAATGCATGGATGACACGAATACTACGTGTGCGGAATTATGTTCGTCTCTTCAGAAATTCGCTAGCAAAGCGCAAAGTACCACAAATCATTGTAACGTTTAAATCTATGTCCACTAACAATGTAATATTTAAAATTGTTAATGGCAAGTTATTCAAATTTAATGTGCATTTACATAATTTTTATAAATTCTTATAATAAATAATATCTTAGCAGTCTAAACAAAGATCATAAACATCATTCAATGCAATTTAATGTTTTTCACACACACACACACACACAGATATATACATACATATATATATATATACATTCTGATTTTAGAAATATTGATTTGAAAAATAAAATCTCCTAAATTAAAATATTATTTATTAAATTATAATAATATTAGTGTCACATCCTTATATAATTTCTATGATAAAATACCAGTTCAAACCTAAAATTTTTTTTAATTATTGAACCTTTTCAATTTCATGCCCAACAATATTCTAAATCTTAATTTTTGTAACCTAATTGTATTGTTACATACCTGAAAGAATAAATATTCAAATACTTGCATCTACGGAGTAATCTAAACTTTTCTTAGTTAACTTCCCGTTAGTAAGTGCATTTAATATTAATTTCAATTTGCTATATATATATATATATATATATATGTTAATTGCATAATGAATCTTGAACCAGATTTCTCATCCAAAAATCTNTTTTTTTTTATTGTTATTGAACCTTTTCAATGTCATGTCCAACAATATTCTAAATCTTAATTTTTGTAACCTAATTGTATTATTACGTACCTGAAAGAATAAATATTCAAATACTTGCATCTACGAAGTAATCTAAACTTTGCTTAGTTAACTTCGTCGTTAGTAATTGCATTTAATATTAATTTCTCTTTGCTATCTATCTATCTATATATATATATATATATATATATATATATANATCAACACCTGTTAAAATTTCTTCAAATTTTGAATGTGATGTGATGTAAAAAAGGAAGGGTGGGGCATTTGGTGGTATTTAATTACATAACAACCAATTCATAATTACATAGGAATTGAGTGGAATTTATGCAAATCTTCCAAAAAAAAAAATGGTATCTTATTTAACTGCATAATACGTATAATTTTTATTTTCCCATAAAGTCAACATAAAAAATTAATTTGTTTCAATCATGAAAGAATTATATAGCATTACTTATTTCTCGCTCTAAAATTATTCTCTTGTAATATTAATGCATGGATGACACAAATCGTACGTGTGCGGAATCATGTTCGTTTCTTCAGAAGTTCGCTAGCAAAGCTCAAAGTTCCTCAAATCATTGTAACGTTTAAATCTATGTCCACTAACAATGTAATGTCTAAAATTGTTAATGGCAAGTTATTCGAATTTAATGTTCATTTACATAATTTTTATAAATGCTTATAATAAATAATATCTTAGCAGTCTAAAGAAAGATCATAAACATTTATCAATGTTTTCATTCAATGCAATCTAATGTTTCACACACACACACACACAAATATATATGTTCATTGCATAATGAGTCTTGAACCAGATTTCTCATCCTCAAATCTCCAACCAAAATAATTGTCAAAAGCCATCTTCACCAATGGCTGAAACATATATTTTTAGTTGCTCAAAACCTGAATAACTTCTGCAGTATAACTCACACAACAAAAACATTAGTGATTAAACTTTTTATCCATTTGGTACAACGTCGAGACAGCGGTGCGGCTCACAAACCACATCTCTATCATTTGTTTAATGCAACGCCTCAAGATATAAATTCTCTCGTCATAGCTCGGAGGCTGTGTTCCGCATTTTGGTTTCTTATTTTACCCTCCGTCTCTCTGGCTCTCATTTTCGGCTTTCGTATCAAAGCCCTATCTCTCGAGCTCATCTCTGACCATGAAGGTTAGGGATCCAATGCGAGGTTTTCTTTTTTCTTGATCTTCCCTTATTTTGTTGTGTTTGTTCCAATCTCTTTATGTTATCTCTTTCTGCAATGATATTTATGTAAAATATCGCATAATTTGTTGCAGCATTTTTTTTTTTGGTTATCATGTATTTTATCCTATTTGGATGGCCTCCTGGGCAATCTTTAGTGTAATATAATNGTGGTACAACGTCGAGACAGCGGTGCGGCTCACAAACCACGTCTCTGTCATTTGTTTAATGCAACGCCTCAAGATATAAATTCTCTCGTCATAGCTCGGAGGCTGTGTTCCGCATTTTCGTTCATTATTTTACCCTTCGTCTCTCTAGCTCTCATTTTCGGCTTTCGTATCAAAGCCCTATTTCTCGAGCTCTTCTCTGACCATGAAGGTTAGGGATCCAACGCGAGGGTTTCTTTTTTCATCTTCCCTTATTTTGTTGTGTTTGCTCCAATCTCTTTATGTTATCTTTTTCTGCAATGATATTTATGTAAAATATCGCATAATTTCTTGCAGCAAAAATTTTTTTTTTTTTGGTTATAATGTATTTTATCCTATTTGGATTGCCTCCTGGGAAATCATGAGTGTAAATATAATTTTTTTGTATGTTCTTTTTTATTTGGAGGTCTATGATGGTAAATATGTCCTTAGAGGTTCTTCTCGTTGACATTATTTTTCTATAGTTGTTAAATACATCAATATGGCAACCAAGATCACCTTTTTTTCAATCATGACTTTTGGGAAGGGCCTTTGGGCTAATATGTCTCCGGGACATATACCCGGTTGAAAGCAAACATGACAATTTTTTACAATCATACAAATGTAGGTGTTCTTCTGGAAGGCATTTGTTCTGATACGTTTATAATATATACAAGCTCGATATTACGAGATTTAAAAACAACCAAGATATCTTTTTTAAGGCCTTATATCTTCTTATAATGATAATTATTCGTTAGTTTAAATTTACTCCAAGACATCACATTTTTATAAATCTTTTATCTATACATTTATGTTATTCTTATTAGTTATATTTTCCTATAACCATATCATTATACTTTAAATGTAAGCAAATTTTATGTTTGTAATTTTCAATATTTAGTAAATATGATCTATATATTTATGTTATTCTTATTAGTTACCATATCATTATACTTTAAATGTAAGCTAATTTTATGTTTGTAATTTTTAATATTTAGTAAATATGAACTCAAGGACATCTGATGCTTCTAGAATCTTATGCTGTAGTTGTTAATTAGTGTTGTCTATTTACATCACAAAGAGAAACTGTTTTGGTAGAATTTTACAGATGTCTAAAAAATAGACAAGGAGAAGGCTGACTCATCCATGCCAATCGATCAACTCGATAATTCTACCTAAAATAGTGATCACATTTGTAAAATATCATTAGAGAAAAAATTATCCCTAATAATTGAACTCTCTGAATTTTAAAAATAAAATTGTGAATATTACTTCTTTTTTTTTGTTTTTATTTTTGATTATTATGTTAATACTAAGTGAGATGTATCTATTAGATGTAATATTTAAACTCGTGATTTTTTAGGATTCTAGCTATAATTCCTATTTTCTTTTATAAGTTATTAAGCCTCAAAATTATTATCTTACAAACATCACAACAATAAATAAGATAAAATTAATTTTTTTTCAAAAACTATTGCAGCACAAAGCACAACTACTGCACAACTGAACTGAACCAAAACACACAATTTCACCGACAGTGAAGGATCAAAGACCTAAGCTGAATATCATGTCCTCTGAAATTTTTTTTTGTTTCAACGCCTACTTGCTATTATTGGTATTTTTTTCTTCAAAGCCAAAAATAAAAGTGAAGGATCAAACCAATAGTAACTAAATATATTAAAATCTAAGGCAGCTTTACTCAACATGTCAATCTTAGAACTTCTTCATCATACATGATCATCAAAACGAACAATATATGTATTCATCAAACCCTATACCTTACTTTCAAAAAGTCAACATGATGATGTTTTAAGTATGGAGTTATTAAAATAATACAATAAAAGACAAAAAAAATCATGCTTCCGAATATTGAATTGAGTAATCAGTTAAGGAAGCATGAAGATTGTCACTTTCTCGGCAAGTTAAAAAAATGATATAAAACAAAAAAGTTCTAATACACCTTCACCAACTTGAATGCATTCTTTTGGCAGGCTCATTGGTCACCAGGGATGCTCTTGATGATGTCAGAATCACCTGAAAAGGCACAACGCAATTTAAAATCCAAAAATAAAATCCCCAAAATATAATTAATCTGATAAAATAAAAATCATAAATTGTTTTATGCCACAGAGGTACCGACCTGGATCAATGATGCTGAGGCAGCACACCCGGAAATATTTGCCACAAGCAGTTCCCAGATCAACATTATCTGTTTTTGATTAATCTAATTTTACATGATGGAAAGAGCTGAAAGCAAATAGTTTTCTATAAAATAGCAAGAAACAGTTCGCTGTCTTAAAACATGCCTTCCAACTAATTAATCTTCATTAATTCATACTGAATGTAATGTGAGATGTTAAATCCATTGCATAAAAACTTTCTGCATATTTTAAAGCTGTGCTTCTTCTGTCCATTCCTATTCCTTGATGGTAATCAATGATACCCACTTATTTAAAGGAAACTTTACATACCTAGCACAGAATTCATAATTATTTACATATCTCACTTTTAAACTCCCATATTTACATACATAGCACTTTGGTGCTTTAAAACTACACATGAAAAGGTGTATTTCACTTTTAAAAAGTGATAATTGTGCTATTTATTATATGATATTAAAGATTTGAGTGCTACATGTTAGTATGAAAGTTTAGGTGTAAGATATGTAAACACAGTAGAATTGTGTGCTATGTATGTGAATGCTCCTTATTTTAAACTGTGTAATTAAGATGCAATAATTCAGAATAAAAAGAGTTCAGTAAAGCTCACTTCCGTTAAAATGGTGGACTCCAACCTTGCCCAACATTGCATAGTACTCAATTTCAGATTTACGAAGAGGGGGGCAGTTGTTTGCTATGATCACCAACTTACCTAGAGAATAAACACATGCGTAAGAGCTTTGCCAATTTATTCATATATTGTTGAAAAAGGCATTAATATCAAGCATTGATAAAGAAAATAAATAAATAATCTCAATGAAGGCAGCATTTCTGGCTCAAAACACCTTAATATGGGTAACCATCAGGTTGAGAAAGTTTTTTAAAAAAAATTATGGGCCCATTTGGCATCAGTTTTATTTATTTTTAATGTTTTTGTTATTTTCTATTTTTAAAAATAAATCTTATTTTTAAAAACAGCCAAATATATTTTATTCCAAATAAATACATAAACAAAATGATAATAATAATAATAATAATAATAATAATAATAATAATAAGTGATCTCAAACATTGTAAATAAGACAAGGACCAAAAGGCCTAAAATTAATATTTGAAAGGAAGCGACATTCATGTATTATAACACCAATCACTCTCTATTTTGTACCATTCAAATACACAAATATCATTTCTCAATGCATAAATAAAAAATCTTCCATGAGGGAGATTCAAAGATTATGCATACCATGCAATTGGAAAAAAATGAAAAAATGCAGTCCCCACAAAGCACATGTAAAAAGACTTTCCTTTAAAAGGCGAAAAAAAAAACAAGACCTCAAGAAATTACTAAGACTTACATCCATTAAAAGCATGAAAAAGCAATTTTGGAAAATACTTAATTATCATTAATTTGGTTCTCGATGATACACACACTATCAATAATTAATTTTATAATTGAATGGATAAGGTAATATCTCGTTGAAGGCACAATTGGCTTTTTTAACGGAAGTATCCTTCAACTCTTACAGTTCAAATAAGTCTTTAAAATCAAATTTCAAGAGAAGCGAAACCTCTGATTCAAAGATTCAAAATTCAAATCTAATCATCGAAAACAATTAGACATAATCGTAAGGATATCAAGCAAGAAGCATGGAACTTGAAAAAAGTTTAAAATATAAGTNCATAAAGTTTAAGTTTATGATTTCAAATTAACCCTTAAATGAATTAACCAAATCTTAAATCATAAACTTATAAATATAAAAAATAGACACAATAAAAAAGAGCAAACACATTAACATATATATCAGTGTCAAATAATAATAATGAATGCAAATGCACATATAAACAACTCCATGTTATCAACCCTAAAAGGATCCTAGGCTAGAAGCCTGATTTTGTTCTCCAATGCGTCCAAGTCAAACAGATAATCAATTAAGGGTCTGTTTGGGGCAGTTGCAACTTATCCAGCTTATTTAGATAAACAACTTATCCTAATAATCTACTGATCAGCAGCTTATCCTGATAAACTGACAGGCTGTTTGGTTTGTGCGTTTGTAAAACAGCTGATTATGGATAAATGATCATTCTGCCCCTGTTTTGGATAAATATTTTCCTATAATTTTGACTGAACTACATATGTCGCACTATAAACTTTTCAATCCAAACTCAACAAAATTTTGTTCACAAATTTTAACAAAACCACCCAAATGATCATGCCATTTGTATGGCTGCTTTCTAAAAACTAAAAGGAATAAAAAAAAATCACAATAGATAACGAAAAATAGCACGACGAACAAGAAGAAAAAGAAGCAAATTCTCACCTGAATAAAGATTTCCAGAACCCTATAAACTCCATCATAGCAATACCATGCTGAATCTGCCTCCCAAATACTTGTCCATCAACCTCCCAACCTTCTTCATCTTCATCAAAGAATCCCCCTCCTCCTCGTTTACAAAAAATCTCACCAATTTCATAACAAATTTCACATTATAAACCCCATCATCATGCCCTGAAACTAACAAATCATCCAATTCTGCATTATCAAACAATGATCCTATTAATCTATCAAGTTTCTCCCGGCATTCTTTGCTCTGCCCTAGCCTTGAAACTAATCTCAGAATCCATAACAAAACACTATAACAGAAAACCTTCCTCCCGATCTTCAAAACACCATAAACCGCTGTGTCTGCAAGCCCCACATAATCCTGATTGTTTCCATAACCTCTGATCCGCTGATTTTAAATAATACAGGGGCTTCCGTTTTCACATTCATAAGCTTCGAGCTATTTCACCGTCTTCTCAATCATGTTCGGTGCAAAAATTAGAAGGTCTGAGAACCAACATTCTCTAATCGAGCTAGTTTCATTGTTCCTAGTTAGATCTGAATTCGTTAGGCTTTAAGTTGTGAGATTTTCTACCCAATTTCAATCATAACTTAATGTTTTGAAAAACAACTCATAACCAGAATTAAAATAATAAAATTCATACCTTAAACTATTTGCATTTAATATCTGGTGGTTATAGCATCAACAAGTATTTAATATTAACCAACTCAAATAAAATCAATTTGAAAACTTAACAATTAAGGAAACTTTTTGCATATGAAAGTCATCATATTACACTTTCTCTTCTTCTCTTTGGACATTCACTCACTGCACATAAGGGGGGATCCAGCCTGTGAAGATCATTGTCGACAAAGAGTGAATCTGTATTTCGTATTGATTAGCCTTAACGAATCTTTTAACATGCATCATATAAGGACTCGTATAACCCTCTTCAAAGCTCACATTTCACAGTCAGTGTCTCACTTATAACAATACTTAAAATGAATTTTCCCCGTTGAACATAAGTCTTAACTTTTTAAAATTTGTTCAACTCAAACAATAATCATTATGTCACTTTCAAGATATAAAGTTCAACTATAGGATAGAAAAGAGTAATCAATGGGTCTCGCAGTGTTAGTGCTTCCTCTTTTTTTTTTGTTGGCTTTTGTTAATAAATATTTTAAATTTAAGTCATCTCATTCAAAATTCCACATAACAGTCTTGATATCTACTATTGTATTACATAGAAATAAATAACAATTTTTTTAATCAAGAGTTGTTATTTCTAAGATGTAATTAACTAAAAATGTTTGCCTCTTTAGAGATAATAGATCTCAAGGTTAAAATAAACCATCTTCGTTTAAGGTAGAGGAAAAACTAGTTTACGCTCCCACAGAGTAGTGAAACAATTTCGAGATTAGAGGATTGAATCCATTGTGTGGTATCTTCATCTCTTGAGGCAATATACTATTCCTTGATATAGTATTCGATCATAAGTGAGAAACTTCAAAACTCATGTGTGTGTTCATTCCCCCTCTTCAGCACACAAACACTGTCATTGTTAGGTTCTAAGCCTCGGGTGTGAAAAGGGGACAGTTACATTAGATATTTGACTATCAACATAAAAATTTTGTTAAAAAAATCAAGACAAATCATTTTAAATCAGTGTAAATGCTAGGGCGTCTACCAGGCGCGACGTGCTATACGACTTTAATACAATGAAAATTATGCAAGTACCGCTACACTGGCACCCTGGTCTAACTTTAAATGATATTTCTCATATTATGGATGAATGTGAACAAAGAAGTTAGTCCATAAAACTAATAATATGATAGAATTTTAGAATATAAGTACTCTCACACGTAGTTAATGAAACTAGAAGATATTGCCATTCATAAGAATATAAATATCTTATGCAGTCAAGAAATTAAATGGGTAGCAGAAAAAACTAAAAAGATTAATAAATCAAGTTTTAAATATTTGTATTCATTTAAGAGTCGTCCTAGAAATAATGTATGTGTATTTATAGTTAAGAGTTTGAAAGATAATATTGTAAAAATTAATAGAATTGCACATACAATTATAGCCCTAAAAATTTTTATTATTATCAAAATTTTTTATGTTATAAATGTTTATGCTACTCAAGTAGATTCATATATATGTTTAAAAGAAAATTTTTGAAATAACTTGGAAGAATTTACAAATAATATCTCTTGAAAAAAGAATTTTTAATGGAGTAGATTTTAGAAATATTCATAGTTGTTACAATTTTTGAGTGATTAATAGAATGATATTAGATTTTATTTTAATTTATGATTTTATCATTGTTAATATGTTATTTAAGAAATGAAATAAACATACTATTATTTATAAAAATGGATCTAATAAACACAAACTAATTATTTTCTTATAGAAAAAAAGATAACATCGTGAATGTAAAGATTATAAACTCATTCTACGTGAAAATTCAAGTACTTCACATTTATTACTAGTTTTAAAATTTAAGATGAAGAGTTACAAAATAAAAAATACAATGAAACATTGTCATAGAATTATATAGGGGCACTTAAACAAATAACAATATATTTTAAGAGTAAATTTCTAAATTTTGAAATTTGAGATCTTCATAAAGAGGTTAATTCTATGTAGAACAAGATAACAAACACTATTAAATAAATTGCAAAAGAAATACTTAGAGAATCAATAGAAATAGTTTTATAAATAAAAATAATTAGTGATGGAATATTGGTGTCCAATAAAAGATAAAATGTAAGAAATTTCATTATAAAAATTACTTTAAATGGAAGAACTTAGTGAATTGGAAAAAATATAAGTAGCCCATACAAAGTCTAAAAGAACTATTTGTGAAACTAGGAATTTTATTTTTAATGATAATTATAATATATTAGATACTAAAAAGAGTGAATGATATTTATATAAACTAACCAAACAGAGAGAAAAGAAAAATAAAGGTTTAATTTAATTAAAGTGAAATAAATATGAAAATAAAAAACTACTTTTCTTAGATGAAAATGTTCAATATAGATGGGTGAGATAATTTGATAAATCTTTCAATGAAGTTTTTGAAAATACAATTGAATTTAGTGACCTTAATATCATTAATAATAATAAATCATTTTATTTTTACCGTCATATTAGTAAAAAGGAAATTGAAGATACTTAAAAAAAAAAGCAAGAATGGAAAATCAGTAGGATCTCATGGAACTCCACTAGAAGTGTGAAAATTTTTTGGAGATTTAGTACTTTCTTAACTTACTAAACTCTTTAATATTATTTTAAAAAACAAAAAGATGTTTGATAAGTGATGGAAGAGAATTTGGTCCCATTTTTAAGAATAAAAGAGACGCACAAGAGAATGCAAATTATAGAGGAATTAAGTTAATGTGCCGTACATTAAACTTGTGGGAGAGTAATTGAAAATTTTATAAAATTATGGTGAGACCTGCAATACTTTATGGTGCATGATGTTGGCATATAAAAGAGAATCATAAAACTAAGTTAAGTGTTGTTGAGACGAGAATACTTAGGTCAATAAGTGGTTTTATAATAAGAGACAAAATGTGAAATGAATATATCCGTGAAAGAGACGTCTTAGATGGTTTGGTCACGTTAAATGTCGATCATCTGATAATCTGGTTGTGAGAGTGGATGTTTTAGATTTAACTGATGTTAAGAAAGGTAGAGATAGACCTAAAAAGACTAGAGCATATTGTATAAAAATTATCTTAATTTATTAAAATTAAATAAAAATATGACATTCAATAGGACACTGCAGTAAAAAGATTCATGCAGCCATCTGACTTAGTGGAATAAAGGCTTGTTGTTGTTGTTATATATTTAATTGGAAGAGACTGACACATGCCGCGTGATGAGCCTATCGAGGAGGTCATTTGGGTCATAATAGACAAACATGATTCTCAAAAGGCTATCAATAAGTAGATGAGAACCACATTAGGTTTTAGTACTCAATTAATCTCAAGGGATTATTTGACAAGTTTCAATCGGTGTGTAAAATGAAAAAGATAGCTATCAAGAATAGGTTATGACAAGGTAATAGAGAGTGTTTTCCTTACAAGGGATTATTTGGATAGCTCTCCATAACTTAAAAAAAAATGTTTAAATTTTACCAAAGAAAATTGAGACAAAACAGCGTCTAAGCGGTACAAATTGACCTAAATCGTCGCCCAAAAATGACCCAAAAACAACACCTGGCCAGCCCCCCAAACAATGCTCAAAATGACCCGAAAATAGCACCCGAACATCCTCTCGAACAACACCCAAACAGTGCCCCAACAGTGAAAAAGTTGAGCAAAAGCAGCCCCCAAATCCCTCTCCAAAACAGTAATTTATAGTGCCCAAAACAATGAAAGGATTGAGCAAAAACAACATCAAAAAACATTTAACCAGCCCAACAATGGCATTTAAAGGCTCCAAAACCATGTGTAAGTCAGCCCTTAAACCTCCTCCAAAACAAAACTTAACTAGTTCAAAACAGCAGTTGAATAGGAGCAAAAACATCATTTAGATCAGTTCCAAAAGAGGGGTTTAAGCCCGCCCAAACAATAAGTAAAACAGCCCCAAAACGTGATTTTTAAACTTCTAAACAACAAGTAACATAACCTCCAAATCAGTATTTAACCGGCTCCAAAATCAGCATTTAATCCCCACAGATTATGAATTGTCATCGCAAAATGAAACTAGAAATATAATGCTCAATATTTTGCAACACTAACAAAAAAAAGCTAAACTTCTAGCAAACCAGTAAGATAATGTGATTTTTATATTTTGAAATAAAAGATAATCTAGAAAGTGTAAATTAAATAAGCAAATCCTATCTCAAAGCAATTCAAGCCTTAACTAACTGAAGCAAAAGAGATTTAAAGTAATCACACGAGGTTCATGTAAGAGAGATGAATTTGGATTTCTAATCTAATATCCCTAAATATTCATTTCATCCAAAAAGGATGTAGATCATGAACGACTCAAAAACAAACCAAGATTTAATTGTAACTATCGTACGTTAATTCATCTTCCCTTTGCTTAAAAAAGAAGATCATACTCAGTGTTCAAGAAATTACAAATAGTGTAAGATAAACACTAAATCTTACGGTAAAAATAAGAGTCAACGTAAAAATAAGCAAATTTAATAAATTCATCGGCTAATGATCGAAACAACCATTCATAAACAGCAATGATTGAAGCAAATAAGAAGACATTGCCATTAAATCAATAGAGAGAAAGAGAGTGTGTTTATAATTTGAATATCTGAAATAAGAGAAAAGAGATCTCTTAAGCTTGAGCTAACCAAATATAATTTGAGCAATGATCTTTCTCTCTAAGAATATTCAGTTTATACATGGAAGAAGCAAAACCATAGTCAAATCAGACTGTTATCAATTGGAACGAATCAAACCCAGGTTTAGTCAGAACCCGCCTCAGTAATTAATTTTTTATACGCGTCGAATTTTGTGTTGTTTGCTCGTGCGCAGAACCATAGCAATTCTTGGCTAAAATCGACAATCCTGACTCACAAGCGTGATCCGTTTCGTCCGCCGAGTTCATCTAGATGAGTTCATCGACGACTGGGGCAATTTAAGTTAATATTGTGTTCGGTGCAGTGAATGTGTAAATTGCAGTGTTCGTGAGTGTTCAAATCACAAAAGGTTTCCCTATGACTGCTCCTATCCTTATAGAAACTCAACTTGAGTTTCATATGTCGATTTTAATCATCATAGCAAAATGCAGAGGATTCAGAACCGCCCATATGAGACTCGAATGAGTAAAGAAGTCACTCGAATTTCTAAATTGAGTGAGTCCTAGTAGTAGTCTTCTAGGAGGGAAACAATAAAAACTTAAGACTAGATCCATGACTCTGAAAATAGAAAAGGAAAAACCTCACAAAAAATGAGGTCAACAAATGGACCCCAATAGGTAAGGTGTGCAGTACATTTACATTGCGCTTATCGATGTAGACCAAAGCGATCAACACAACGAAAGAGCTTGCTTAAATAGACATGCTTAGAACAGGCCAAGTGTCGAGCTAAATTTGACAATCAAGCTCGAGTTGGAGTTCTTATTCAGGAAATTCCAGCTCAAGAAAGGCTGGGTAGAGAATTTGAGAGTTCCCGCTGAGAATTGGCAGGTGTGCTTTCAAATTGTTCTAGTGAATTTGAGTTCTCAAAATATCAATTTGTTCTAGAAATAAGTCTAGTGCTTTCCCTCAAAAGACAGAAAAAATATTTGTCACATTAGGAAGGAATGCATTGGGACTTGCATCCAACCAAAGATGGAGTAAAAAAGTTTGTCACATTATGAAAGAATGCACTAGGACTTACATCCAATCTAAGTGATGATGAAAATATCCGGTTAAGAGGGAAAGTGTTGGGACTGAATTTTGACTTAATAACTAATCATAAAAATGTGTATGCTACTTTGGGAAGGAAAGCGTTGGGACTAATTTCCAACCATAGATGTAGCGAAGATGTCTAGCACGTTAGAAAGAGACAAGTTAGGACTAACATCCAACCTAAACGATGACGAAACGATCAGATTGAGAAAGAAAACACTGAGACTGAATTCTGACTCGAGAACTGATCAGGAATAAGTGTCTGCTACATTGAGAAGAAAAACGCTGAAATTGATTTCTAACACTAGAGGTAGCGAAGAAGTCTATCACATTAAGAAGTAACGTGCTAAAACTAATATCCAACCTAAAAGGTAAAAAAATGATCAAGTTTAGAAAGAAAACACTGGGACTGAATTATGACTTGAGAACTGATCAGAAAAATGTTTTTGCTACATTGGGAAGGAAAGCACTAAGACTGATTTCCAACCCTAGAGGTGGCGAAGATCTTCATCATATTATGAAGGAATGCACTAGAACTAATATCCAACATAAGCGTGACAAAATGATCAGGTTGAGAGGGAAAGTACTGTGACTGAATTTCGACTTGAGAACTGATCAGAAAAAGATTTGCGACATTAGAAAGGATAAGCTGAGACTGATTTTCAAACCTAGAGGTCGCGAATATGTCTATCACATCAGGAATGAATTCATTAGGACTAACATCCAACCTAAGCACTAATGAAATGATCATATTGAGAGAAAAAACACTGAAAGTGAATTCTGACTCGAGAACTTATTAGGAAAAGGTGTCTGCTACATTGTGAAGGAAAGCATTAGAATTGATTTCTAACATTGTTGGTAGCGAATATGTCTTTCACATTAGAAATGAATCGCTAAGACTAAAATGCAACTTAAGCATTGACGAAATGATCAGGTCAAGAGGGAAAGCACTAGACTTATTTCTAACTCTATAGATAGTGAAGATATCTATCACATTAGGAAGAAATGTGCTAAAACTAACATCCAACCTAAAAAATAACAAATAATCAGGTTAAAAGGGAAGCCCGGGGACTGAACTCCAACTCGAGAACTGATCAGAAAAAGTGTCTGCTAAATCGGGAAAAAAGGCGTTGAGATTGATTTCTAAACCTAGAAGTAGTGAAGTTGTGTATAATGCGGGAAATTCGTGGGTAGAAGACGAAAAATTGTGAAACTGCGAGAATTTGTGCAAATTTATAATGATTGTGGTAAATCCAAATATGGGCAGAAAGATGACAAGAAGATGCAGTTATGTTAATTAGAACTGTCAGACCCTTTTCACAAGAGCGTGTAGATTGTAAGTCCCAAAAAATTTCCATGAGATTTGATACGAGTGTAGGACCCAGAGTTTCCATAGAAGAAGATTTTGGGTCGAGTGTGATGGCACTGGTAATAGGTTGAGGAGGCTCAACCCGACCAAGTCGAAATTGGAACTTGATTCCCTGAATTTGATTGTTTTGATTTTATTTGATTTGACGTTATTATTCTATTGTGGTTCAGAAGATTGCCTTAAGTTATTAAACTTAATTTTCTTCACATCGTTCTTTTGTCTCTCAGTTTTATTCAAATTTGGGAAAGACTTGTTTTAACGGCTTTTAAATCAATCACACAAAATGACGGTTATGAAAACATATTGATCCTCAGTAAGTCGTTGGAGACAAATCAAACTTTGTTAAATTTGCTGAAACTGGGTACAGTGATACATGATCTGATAACATCATCTATGTCGTAATCATCAAAACATAACAGAAGCATCTGCTAGCGCACTATTGTTTTTTTTTTCATCAATGTCTCCATGTCCTTGCAGATGACTTGTTTCCATCATATAGAGTTAGGGTCTGTTTGGGGCAGCATATAAGTGCGTGTGGTGTTTTGAAAACGTCGCCTCACTGTTTGTTTTGCACGTTTCAGTTGATTATCTGAAAACTGTGTTTTGTGTTTTAATAAGAAGTTGAACGCGTGGGGATACCCACGGTGGCGTTTGCTATCCGCGTTCACTCCCTTATTTTACGCCCCTGCCCTCGCTTGCTCACGGAACCACCCCGCTTCTTTCTCGTTCGTCTCTCCACTTCACTGGCGACCCCATGCTCAACGAAAACTTCACTTGCTCAACGTCCACCTCGCTTGCTCAACGAACACTTCACTCACGACCCCATGCTCCTTCGCTCCAGCCGGTGCCACCTCACTGTCGTTGCTTCTTCGGTCAAGCAATCCGCTAGCCGTACCTCATGTCGGCCTGCTCCTCCGACATCGCAAGGGTTCGGTCACGAAGGTGGTTGCTTTATGCAAAAATGGGAGGGGGAAGGGGAAGGGGAAGGCGCAGACAAGGATTTCATGGAGGAGAAAAGAGAAAAAAAGGAGGATTAATTAAATAAATATTGTTTAAATTTTAATTTAACTTTATTTTAAATTTATTTTAACTTTAATTTAACCTTATTTTAAGTTTATTTTTTTATTAATTTAATTGATTAGTACTAATTAATTAAATAAATATTGTTATCAAAATTAATTATAATTAGATAAATCAATATATAATTGTACAATGATTAATTAATAAAAAAATTTAAATTATATATTGATTTTAATTAATTTATAAAATTCTAGTGATTATTAATTAATATAATTAATATATAATAAATAGTTAATTAATTAATATTAAACTATAAGTTAATATAATCAATTTCATAAAATCATTATTGATGGCTAATTGACTTTATAAATATTTAATTGCTGATTTACAGGGGTAAAATTGTCATTTTTTCAGAAACAGTCGCAAATCAGTTTTTTCCTATCAGCTGAAACCAAACAATCAACCAGCTTATCCGGATCAGCTGCTAATCAGCAGCTTATCTAAATCAGTTGTTTATCACCAAATTGTCAATAAGTTGCAGCTGCCCCAAACAAACCCTTAAACTGAGACTAGAGACCCTTCGTATATGCTTAGAGGAGTGTTGTCCCTAGGCAGTCATAGCTCCAGTGATCGTGGGCCCTTCAGGTCTAGATCGGGTTGATATCCAAAAGATGTTTTACTATCATCCATCTTTCTGAATGTTATTGAAATCTTTCTCTGTGGAACTCCAGGGATGCAATTCTTGGCTAAATCTGCCACATTTCTTTTGAGTATCAGGATTGATCCAAGAGCCAGAGGAATTTCAATTAGGCCTCGGAGCTCCCCTAGGCCAACCATTCGTAAGTCTTTGTAGAATATAATGTTGCATTCACTGATGTACAACCCTGTGCGAAACGTAATCAGGAAATCATGGAGGGATGCAGTCCACTTCTTCGTAGATGTTTATTATACAACTTTTAGGCACACAATCGGCGGGTAAGTCGTGTCACGAGACCTTTTTCTTGATCATTCTCATTATAATTGCTAGTAGTGTATTTATATCATCAAGAAATTTTTGTATTGAAATTTTTTTCGTTATCGTATGCGAAGTTGCAACGACAACCACACTAAATGGTGATACATCTGTTTCCCCTCATCCACTTTTGAGGCTTAGTATACGTTCTTTTTCTTAAGCGACCCGACTGATCCTTGTCTCTCAAGTCGAAGACACTGTCCAATATCTTTCTTTGATTGATTACAGAAAACACATCGGTATGCAATTCAAGTCCTTCCAAAATCTTGATGTATTTTCTCTGTATCTTTTCAAAGTGTTCCAAATTATGCTTTCAGACACTTTGGAACCTTTTCAACTCGTCCTCTGAAATTATTTGTAATTGTAATGGTTTAAAAAGTGACCGGATGTATGGTTTTATGTATTGAAGTTTCTCATCATCATTTGCGGAGGGAGAGTTCCTTGAACTGTATATGTTGCGCGTGACTCGGAAGGTGTGCATCCAGAAAGTGCAAAAGTTCGGACATATCATGCTGACGACTTTATTGCAGAGTGGGGTAAGACACCTTTGACCGATTGCTCCAGCAGTTATTCCGTTTACGTGGCTAGGAGATGTATTGCGACTGGTTCACTTGATTGTCTTTCTTAAAGACGGGCGAATCCCCTTGTGCTTGTGGCGAGCGAGGTTCCTTCTCTGCATAAGTGTCATGGGGGTCTTCCTCAAAAGAGCATTGATGAGCTCCATTGCTGACTTTTTTGTGCATATGTTTTATTGCTTACTTCGAAACTCTAACACAAACTTCTGATCTTGTACTTTTGTTTGGTTCACCACATCAAGTAGGGGCCCCACGTACACCATTTCAACTTTCTCGAAGTCCAAGTCGAAATGAATGATAGCTCCCTCTGCCACTTTTTTTTCGTTTAGTGCGAGATTAATTGTGTTTTTGAAAGAGAAAATTCGACTCTTGCCCGACATTTTCCTGCAGAAAACAAGAAAACAGAGACGTTAGCATGATGAATTTCAAAAAGAAAATTGGTTGCGACTTTATTGTTATTTTGTTTTTGTTATATGTTTTTTACTGACTTGATTTGTTGTGTGTTTTTTTTTATTATAAAGAGTAAGAGTTAGAATGATAGATTTCGTCAAATATAATTTTATTCATTCTCATTTTTATTGCAAAAAAAAATTATTACAGGACTCAGTCATAGACAGCTATCAGATCTGTGCTTTTAAAAGCAGAGTTCGATTTTTGAAACATCATGATGCGTAATATTTCTTTAAATATCATCAGTTTATTGGGGTATAGACCTATCGCCCAGACAATCTACCAATTGGTAGGATCCTTCAGAGTAATTCTTTTTAACCACAAACGGTTCCTCACAATTCGCTTTGAATTTATCTAATATCATGTGGTGGGCAAAAAAAGATCGTCTGAGTATGAGAACTAGCTCTCTGACTTTAAAAATCCTTGGGCGGACTAGTTTGTCATGAGCTTTAGATGAATCCCTCGGGGCCCTATTTTTCTAGGTCAACGACTAGGGTAAGGAAAACACTATATTACCTTAGTCGTCTTCAAATTTCGGCAGAGGTAAAGTACCCTCCTATTAAAAAACATTATTTGGTGTTAATTTTCGCCGCTCAGAAGCTTAGACACTACATGTTTTCTCGTAAGTTCATCCTTATTTTAAAGTTTAATTAGGAAAAATATGTCAATATTCTAAAATGACTTGAATTGCATACCGATGTGTTTTCTGAAAATGAATAAATGAAGATATTAAACTGTGTCTTTGACTTGAGGACAAAGGTCACCCGGATCTCTCAAGGAGAAGAACTTATTACAAATCCCAAAAGTGGTTGAGGGGAAAATGACGAATCACCATTCAGTACGATTGATGTTACAACTTCACATACGATAACAAAAGAAATTTCTCGAAGATCATAAGACATGACGATGTAGATTCGCTACCACAATTATAAAGAGGATAAAAAAAATGATATCGTGAACTGTCTTAACGGTCAACTGCGTGCCTAATAGCTTCAAAATAAACATATATGAAGAAGAGGATTGCATCTCGCCGCATATTGATCACCATGGCTTTTTAAGTACGTCCAACACAGTTTCGTTCATCAGTGAATACAAATAGTTGGCCCGGGGGAGTTTCTAGGCCCAGATGAAATTCCTTTGGCCCTCGAATCAGTCCTGGTGCTCTAAAGAAATGGGGCAGATTTAGTCAAGCATTGCATCCCGAGAGTTCCGCAGAGAAAAGTTTCAACAACAATCAGAAAGATTGATGATAACAAGACATTTTTTAGATATCAACCCGATCAAGACCTAGAGGGCCTACGACTGTTAAAGTTATGACCCCGCCTAGGGACAACACGTCTCTAAGCATATACGAATGGACTCCAGTTTTAGAGTGTATCTTAGGAGGAAAGGTTGGCCTCTGCTTGACTCTAAATAATAGAAAGAAGTCATCCATAATGACAAGACATTGATGAAAAAATGTCAATGTACTTAATGATGTGAAGTTTTGATGATTACGACACAAATGATGTTATCAGATCATGTATCACTGTACTTAATTTCAGTAAATTTAACAAAGTTTAATTTGTCTCCAACGACTTACTGAGAACCAATATATTTTCATAAATGTCACTTTGTGGGATTAATTTAAAAGTCGTTAAAACGAGTCTGTCCCGATTTTGAACAAAGCTAGTGGGCAAACGAACGATGTGAACAAAACTAATTTTAATAACGTAAGACAACTTTTGAATCATAACAGAATAAAATTGGATCAAATAAAATCAAAACAATCAAAATCATGAAAATAAGTTCTAATTCTGACCTAGTTGGGTTCAGTCTCCTCGACCTACCACCAGTGTCATCTCTCTCGGCCCAAAATCTTCTTTCATAGAAACTCTGGGTCTTACATTCGTATCAAATCTCATAGAATTTCTGTGGGACTCCGAATTTACACCCCCTTGCGGAAAGGGTCTAGCAGTTAAAATCTACAGAATTGCATCTCCTCCTTGTCTTTCTGCCAATCTTTCGACATACCACAATCAACAAAAATTTGCACAATTTTTTGTCTTATACCCACAAATTTCACATTATACACATCTTCGTTAACTTTAGGGTTGGAATCAGTCCCAACATTTTTCATCCCAATGTAGCAGACATCTTTTCCTGATCAGTTCTCGAGTTCGAATTCAGTCTCAGTGTTTTCTCTCTCAACCTGATCATTTCGTGAATGTTAGTTCGATCACATTCATTTCTAAATTGATGGACAACTTCGCTACCTCTAGGGTTGGAAATCAGTTTTAGCGCTTTCATACAAAATGTACTAGAAACATTTTCCTGACTAATTCTGGAGTTGGAATTCGGTCTCAGTGCTCTCTCTCAATCTAAACATTTCGTTAACTCTTAAATTGGATGTTAATCCGAGCGCATTTACAACCCTAGAGGTAGTGAATATGTCTATCATATTAGAAAAGAATGCGATAGAACTAATCAGGGAAGTGTTATTGTTAAGTTTTGATGCACTAGAGTTGGAAATCAATCCCAGTACTTTCTTTCTCAATGTAGCAGACACATTTCCCTTATCAGTTCTTAAGCCGGAATTCAGTCCCAGTGTTTTCCCTCTCAACATGATCATTTCGTCACCGCGTAAATTAAATGTTAGTTATATCGTATTCCTTCTTAATTTGATAGACATTTTCACAATCTCTATAGTTGGAAATCAGTCCCAACGTTTTTCTTCCCAATATAGTAAACACTTTTTCCTGATCAGTTCTCATGTCAGAATTTAATCACAGTATTTTCCCTCTCGGCCTGATCATTTCGTTACCTTTTAGGTTGGATGTTAGTCCTAATGCATTCCTTCCGAAAGTGATAGACATTTTTGCTACCTCTAGGGTTAAAAATCAATCACAATGCTATCCTTTTCAATGTAACATACACATTCTCTTGATCAGTTCTAAAGTCGGAATTCAGTCTCAATGTTTTCTCTCTTAACCTGATCATTTCTTCACTGCTTAGGTTGGATGTTAGTTCTAGCGCATTATATCCTAATTTGACAAACATCTTTGCTACTGCTAGGGTTGGAAATCAGTCTCAGTGTTTTTTTCCCCAATATAACAGACACATTTTATTAATCAGTTCTGAAGTCGGAATATTGACCCAATACTTTCCCTCTTAATTTGATCATTTCGTCACCACTTATGTTGGATGTAAGTCTCAGTGCATTTCTTCTTAATGTGACAAACATTTTTACTACCGCTTGGGTTGGATATGAGGCCCCAGTGCTTTCCTTCCCAACGTAGTAGGCATTTATTAATCGGCTTTTGAATTGGATATGAGTCTCCTGAAATTACATCTCAACTTTATTCCTTCGTACGAATATTTTTCACTAGTACTTCACAAAATTTCACAACACTTCTTCTGATTCCTTCGCTACCACTTGCGTCAAAAAGCAAATTCATGTGTTTTCCGTCCCACTGTAGTTGACACTCTTTCGTCACCATTTGGGTTGGATGTGAGTCTCTGTGTCTTCCTTCCCAGTGATTAATATTTATGTTACTAGCTCTCGAGTTAGAAATGAGCCCTTGTGCTTTCCTGCCTGATTTGGCTTCAAATTCAATCAAATCAATACATAACAAAATGAATCAAATCGACATTATAAGAAAACAAATTCACAGTAGCAAATTGAAAGCAAATCTGTCAATCCTCAGCGAGAAGTCTCAAATTCTCTACTCAAGGCCTTTCTTAAGCTGGAATTTCCCGATTGGGGAACCCAACTCGAGCTCGATTGTCATATATGGTTCAACATTTAGTCTGTTTTGCACACCACACCTATTGGGAGCTCATTTGTTGACCTCATTTTTTGCAATGTCTTTCTTGTGATGTCTTTTGTTCTCTCTTTAGAGTCTAGGGTCTAGTCTTAGGTTATTAGGTTTTCCCTGTTCAACCATCCTAGAGGACTAGTATTAGAACCCACAAAATTTAGAAATTCGAGCAGCTTCTTTACTCTAAGGGCCCGTTTGGGGCAGCTTAAATTTGCGGCAGCGTTTTTTAAAACGCCACCCTAGCGTTTGGAAATCGTGTTTTACATGTGTTTTTGGAAACAGCTTTTTTAAGTTATATTACACGCGGATCGCAGGGATATCCTCGCGATCCGCGTTTGGGCTCCATATTTTCCTTCGCTACCCTCCTAATCCCGCAGACGATCTTCCTTCGAAAGAGCTCCGAAAAGCAAGGATGGTTCTGCCTAAATGTTGCTGGTCCTGAAATTGGATGTGAGTTTCTCTCAACCAAATGTCGATGGCGAAGCAAACCAGAAATTTCTGCTTGCCCCTTCATCGTCTCTGTCTCTCCTTTTTTTTCTCTGGGAGTCGGCCTCCTCCTTCTCGTTCTATTTCACCCCCACGGTTCCAAATCCCTGCTTCCTACTTAGCCAGGAAAACAAATGGATGGTTTGTGGTTTAGATTTGCCCTTGCTGTGTTAATTTCGTCTACGATAGCAGCCAGAGCATTCCGACGGAAGTCTGTAGACCTGTCTGGAGTGATGGCGGGGATACCAGTTATGGTCATCCATACGGTGGCGGGATACAGGTGATGGATTTATCGCCTTTTTTGTAATTGGATAGCTTTCTGTTTAATTAATAAGCTTCTCGTCTCTGATTTTGTGCATTGGTGAATTAAAGATTTGCGGTGCTTCTGGTTTTCTTTTTCACTTCTTCAAAGCTTACGCGGATTGGAGAGGAGAAGAAGAGAGAGGCGGATGCTGAGTTTAAGGAAGGAGGTCAGCGTAACTGGTGAGATGTCATTTATTATTTTGCTCTTTTCTGATTCTTATCTTTTGCTGGGCATGTTTTCACGAAGATTGTATTTTGGGTTGTTTACTCCCGTCTTAAGGCTTGCTTTTTATTGAATTTTTTGCTTCCAAGTTGGATTTGTATCTCCTTTCATGTGCCATTTCTATCATGATGTTGAAGGGGATCTTATATCGAACAAAAAATAAAACTTATTTTTATTTTTGTTTCAAGCTGGTGCTCGGTCTAACGTTGTTCAAGCTTCAAACTTCTTATGCGTGCTCTTATGTACCTTGATGCTGCTAGAAAAATCGCGGTGGCAGAGTAATAGATTATCATCTTAACGTTGCACGAAAATTTAACGCACACATAGATAAAAGAAAAGAACTGTAGTGGCAGCAAAAATTTGTACGTAGAAAACCCATAATGAGAAAAAACCATGGGGTCTAACCTAGCTAAAGAGATCCACTGTAAACTGGATATTACATGGACAGTCTTTGGTTCAACGGGCGAGAAAGGGTTGAACATTTGGTATTAAAGTTTTTTGCATTGAAACTTTTTGCATTTTCATTTCTTGACATTTGAGAAAATAACATTCTGTTACACAGATTATTCATTCAACTAAAAAAATTACAAATAAGTTGTTTACAAAACGCACTAACCAAACAGCTAAACAACTTACTCAAAACAAGGGCAGAATGATCAATTTTACAGAATCAGTTGTTTTCCAGACGCACTAACCAAACCTCCAGACAGCTTATCCGGATCAGCTGGTCATCAACAGATTATTAGGATAAGCTGCTTATCAGCAGAAGCTGAATAAGCTGCAGCTGCCCCAAACAGACCCTAAGTCTCATATGGGTGGTTCTGAATCTTCGACATTTTGCTAAATTGATTAAAACCGACATATGAAACTCAAGCTGAGTTCCTATAAGAATAGAAGCAGTCATAGGGAAACCCTTTGTGATTTGAACGCTCACAAACACTGCAATTTATACATTCAATACACTGCGCACGATGTTAACTTAAATTGGCCCGACCTTTGACAAACTCGTTTAGATGACTCCGAATGACAAAACAGACCACACGATCACATACAGAATGTTGATTTTAGCTGGGAAAACATTCATATTATTATGGTTCCACGCACAAGCAAACAACACAAAAATCGACAGGTATAAAGAATTAATAAAGGTGGCAGGTTCAGGCTCAGCCGACCTTCGATTTGGGCTGAACACAGTCTAATTGCACGAGGTCGAGCTTATTCAACAAGATTTGGGCTGAACTTCATTGATTTTACTACATCAATTGGTGATACCTTGAAATTGTAAATGCAAAGCTTATTCAACAAGGTTTGACTAATAAAGTAATGAAAATAAATGGAACTCTAACAATATGGAATTCAATTTCAAGGCATTTGTTGCAAGAAAGTTGCCCTTTCAAGCTACAAATTCCTGAACCATGTACTTGATTTCTATTTAATCTAGAAGTTAAGCTCTACATATTCATGATATATACTTTTTTAATAAAATTTTTGGATAATTAAATATATAGTACAAGAAACATTGCAATTTACAAAATGACCACCCAGGTCATTACCCATGTATTTACATGTGCTACGATCAAACCATTAGAAACTTGATAAAAATAAGAAAAAGATGGGTTGGGGTAATTCTGAATTTTGATATGTAAGTGAGGATTTTAAAAAAGGATGCAAGAGACTGGTTGTTTTGTAAATAGTGATGTTTTGGGTGCATTGTATGTAAATGCCACCAAATTTTTTAGCGAAACCGAGTTAAAAAAAAGTAGCAGGAAAATATCAATAATGAAAATATTGGAGTGTCAAAAGAAATGAAGATAAAAACAACCAAAAGCTCGATCAAGTCAGCTTTCCAAACATCAGGAAGCAACATTCCAAATTAGGCAATTAAGAAAAACCTTGCTAAACTAACTTTATAATACCTTACAAGTTTCCTTAAAGAATGTTTGCAGATTATAGTGCACTACTAGTAGTTACCTACAATGGCATCCAAAAATGAGATTTTTCATATAAATTTCTATCAAGAAAATAGCTTCTTTTAAACAACTAAATTATAAGAAATAACTTTAAGAGAAACCAAAATACTTAACATGGCATTCATTTATTTATAAGATATTTAGTTTATTGATTTGAAAATGCAATCNCAATATCTTACAAGTTTCCTCAAAGAATGTTTGCAGATTATAGTGCACTACTAGTAGTTACCTACAATGGCATCTCTAAAAATGAGATTTTTCATATAAATTTCTATCAAGAAAACAGCTTCTTTTAAACAACTAAATCATAAGAAATAACTTTAAGAGAAACCAAAATGCTTAACATGGCATTCATTTATTTATAAGATATTTAATTTATTGATTTGAAAATGCAATCCAAAATTAAACGCAATACATGTCTAGGAGTAAATTATAACTACCTCAGTTCTCAGTGTGAAATGCATAAAGATATTTGATTTCAGCGAGACGTGCAGCATAACAGATCAAATCAAACAGAACAAATAACTAATGTTACATTCATCTCTGAGGCATGCCTCAAAACTCCCAGAGCGAATCTCTCAGTCCCAACCGACTATTGAAAGCTCAAGCACGTCATCTAAGATTTCAACTTTAACTAAACCCTAATTTTTTTAAAAAAAAAAGCAGGACTAACTCTGCCACAGAACGCCTCGTTGTCAAATGCAATTCCATTTCGGTCTTAATTTATGGTTTATAATACAACGATGAAGACATCAATCTCAAAAGAACAATTAATCGAATAACAGACACCAGAAAACAAAAAAATGCGCAAAAAGGATAAAGCACCAACCTTTATTGTTCCTGAGGGATCTAAGAACAGTTTTGTAGCCGAGAGTGTACTTTCCGCTCTTCATNTTCCATTTCAGTCTTAATTTATGGTTTATAATACAACGATGAATACATCAATCTCAAAAGAACAATTAATCGAATAACAGACACCAGAAAACAAAAAAAATGCGCAAAAAAGGATAACGCACCAACCTTTATTGTTCCTGAGGGATCTAAGAACAGTTTTGTAGCCGAGAGTGTACTTTCCGCTCTTCATCACAAGAGCAAGCCGGTTGTTGATGCTCTCGGTGCTCTTCTTCTGCAACCAACAGAAGAACAGAGAGTGATCGGGATTTAATGATAGAAGAATGACCAAAGAGAACTACGATCAGATGAATCCATGAATTTTCATACCGTCTTCTTAGTGGGCGGCATGGCTGCGGTTCCAAGTGACGGGAAAGGAGATTCAGAAAACCTGGATCCCTTTGCTGGCGGCGAAAAACCCTAACGAGATGGGACGCCGATAAATGGGTTGGGTTTAGGGTTTGGTTGTAATAAGATAGAATCCGTCTCCTAAATATTTATGAAACCTGACTTACATAAAAGATTTGCATACATAGCACTCAATTTCTATTCATTTATATAACTAACATAAAATTTTTAATTTTGCATACGTATCATCTTATTTAGGCATGCTAAGATATATTTCACTCTTTAAAAAACAAAATGATGATATTTTTTATGTGATATGAAAAATTTTAGTGGTGAAACATGAATAGTAATTCTAGATTGTTTTTATTTGAACTTTTTTTTTTAAATGTATCAAAATTATAACTTATGGGATTAACTAAATATTGTAGAAGTCTATTTTTTACATTTTTAGCTTGTTAAGTGAATTTTTGTTTCTGTTGTATCATATATAAGACTGTCATTATTCTGCTCAAAACAATTTAACTAAACATAGATAGAATCTTCATTTTTTCAGAAAGAGCTGTCTTACAGTTGTTTTCACACAACTACAACAAACAACTAGTCAGCTTCTCCGCAACAGCTTCTCCACAGTAGTTTCTTGTGACAGCACAATTGTAGCTGAAAAGCTGGAGAGTTGCAGTTGCGCCAAACAGAGCCTCAAAATTTAGGTGTTAGATATGTCAATACATAGGAATTGGGTGCTATATGTGCAAATTCCCAAATTTTCTTTCAAATACAAATATTATTGCTAATCCATTCCCAACATCTCTGGCAAAAAATAATGAGCAATGTTATCCTTTTCAAGCATGTCTTTTCTCTATTACCAATTTCATCATCCTTTAATTGTGATTTCTTCGTTTAGTAAGATAAGCAGGTCACAACCATATGTTGGATTGGATGCTGGCTTCAACAAATTTAGGTATGACTTTTAATCATGTAATGATTTATATAGTTTATATTAAATTGAAAAAAAAAATAATTCATACTTAATGCAATGCTAGATAGAGGATAAATATTTGTTCAAACATTACCTAAATTAGGTTTGAATCTTGTTCAAACTAGAAACATATTTGAACACATGTTCCAGTCTAATTTGAACTATGCACAGAATGCTTCGGAGTGTGTTCGAATAAATCCCAACAGGATTTTCACGTAAGAATTTCTGGTGTCTCTACTGATTATATTCTTTTATCCCAGTATGCGTTGAATTTTAGTGCAACACTAAAACGATAATATATTACGCCACCGTTGTCAATCATCTAGCATGCATCAACACTTATGAAAATCTTGAATTGATTAATGACAATATCAAAATCTTTTTTATGAGACACCTGAGATCTTAATATAGACTTTAGTATATTAAAAAAAAAGAATGCCTTATAAAGATTTTTACCCTGCTATTAAATTTTTCTGCATAAAAATAATTTCTTAGACTCAAATAAATAAAAAAAATCATAGGAGGCAAAAATCAGTCAAACACGCTGCGTCATTTTTGAACCCACATTGTTAAAAATAAATCGTGATAACTAACAAATACATATTCAATTCAATGTATGAAACCAAACTAATAAATATTCATTAAAAATGGTACCTGCAAACTTTTATTTTGACAGCAACAAACTTAATTGGAATTATATGCCGCCTATTCTAAATAATTGGAATCATATACAGCAAAATTATGATGATTAGTTTACTTCTAAAGATGAAAAAATGTGGTTTTCATGGAGTCGTGACATAGAAGTCACGTAATATGGTTTAGTTATTGTTGTTAATTTTCTTACTTGCAAATGTAAAAGCTGGTTCAAATTGATCTGTTAAACATGGGCGCCAAATTAATGTAATTTTCGTTATAAGAAAGCGTCTTATGCACGTAATATTACTCCATATCTAGAAATTATTTGCTTTGTTCGTCAATCCGGATGACCAATCTAGTCTACAGGATGTGTGTGTGTGTGTCTATATATATATATATATATATATTACACTCAATTGCTATCTATTTACATATCTAATTTTAATTTTTACATATATATCATTTTATCTATGTATGATATTTATGCATGAAAAAGTACATTTCACTTTCTTAAAAATTTAAAATGGTGATATTTTTTGTTGGATGTGAGAGATTTGGGTGTTATAAATGTAAAACAAAAAGGTTTTAAGTGTTAGATATGTTGCTTGTTGATCCTTCATTGTTCGTGTGACTTCATCCTGAGGAACCAACTATGTCCGAGTCTATTAGGGTCATGGGTACATTTTGTGCTCTTGGTCAGAATCGTATCTAACTATTTGAGCTCTGATGTTTTTTATCATTGTTTTTGTGTATGTCATATGACGAGACTCGGCTTTGTTTAGATGGTGTTCATGCTGCGTTGATCGAGTTTGGAAAGCATGTGGTATGGGGTTGGTTGGCCTGCCGAAGAGGGTGGTTGAGTTAATCGCCTCGAAGAACACTCATTCCTTACTGAGAGACTAGAGGGAGAGGCACAATTGACTCAGGCGGACCATGAGGAGTTGACTCATCTCCTTGCTGAGATTGAAAGCATGTCCGCTTGCCGGCCTTCTGCATAGCTCAGAAACACACACCATATCTACCTACATGACACAACTAGAAAAAGAGATTTCAGTGGTGAAGCAGATGACTTCTATTCTTCAACAGGAGCTTGAAAGAGCTATTCCAAACCTTCCAAGCCCAAACTAAGTTCAATGTTCGATCAGTTTAGGTTTGGTGGTGAATTTTTACTTTGGATGCTCGTTTAGTTGGGGTATATCTATAAGCATCCTTCTTCCTCCATGCTGAGTTAGAGCAATGTAATAATGTGTAAGAGATGTTATTAAGTGAAATGATATTTTTCTTGGTCTTCAAAATAGTCTTTTCGATTTGAGTTTTTATTAGGTGGCCACTTATAATTTTTCCCTGCGAAGGTTGAGATTCTCTTTGAGTCTATTAAAATTGTTGTAATGGCTGTGGAGATACTTTCTTTTCCCTTGTAGCCTTTTCTCTCAAGCTTTCTCCCCATCTTTAGATTGAGAAATGGCTCCCTATCACAAGAAAGCACCTCCTCGTGTTCTTCATCACTATTCTTCTCTTGATTTTACAACAACTTCTCACTCCATTTTGCTTAAAATGTCTCAACATGAGGTGTTGGGATATTATTCTTGCCACGTCAATGAACATACCATCTACCTCAAGGTCATTGATCCGCAATAGAGGGCGAACATTGTGAACAAGGATAAGTTGACAATTTATCGTCATCGGCTTCAACTTGGCCTCTGGTTCCCGTTGTGCAAGGATTTGCATGACATTTTTCAGTTATTATGATGCACTTAGGTGATGTTGAATTCTATAGCTACCAGGATGGCATTCATAGTTCGTTTGTTCGGTTGAACTCTTTGAATATCTATTCTCCTTTCAGTCGGGTGGATATGTCCAAAATTTATTTGTGGGTTAATTTCATCTTTGTCACCTCAAAAATAAGTTAAAATAATGGAAGCTAAAGTATTGTTTTGCTATCTCGGAGAACGACTGACTGATCCTAATAATTTCCAGGCCAAGGTGAAGGTTTTGCCCGTGGTGCAACTGGAGGCTAATAAGATCACGAAGGAAACTTTAGATATTCAAAAATATCTAGAGCCTTTGACGATCAACAAGTCTTTGGCTATTGATAAGTATGGTAGGATGACAAAGACGAAGTGACAAGTCTCTGATGTCAGGCGGGCTAAGCGAGAGACGGAAGATATAGCTTTGATTGCAATGAAGTTGGAGGAACAAGCAGTTGGGAGCCTTCCATGTATTGATCTTTTCTTTTCTATCTCTTGCCTGACCATCATTTTCTTGAAAAGGGGAGGACAAGCTAATCATCATTGACTGAAACACTTATCATAAAGAAATGTCATATGTACATATTGCAGATATTCCAAGTGAAGGTGAGGCAACTGATAACACAATTTAGTAGGAGTAGAGTTGCAATCGAGGTGAGGCTTCCCGAGGATGTGTTAGTTAGCCCCCTAGAAGCAGTAACACCAAGCGTCGCTATTCAGGTTTCTCTGAATACATCACCAGTAGGGATAAGAGATCATGAGCCAAGGGAGGAGGGCTCTTATGAGCAGGGAAATGTTAACACTCAGAGCCCATTCAAAGAAGTACCATTGATGGAGCCGAGATAGAATGTATCGAGGGAGGAGGTTCCTTTTGAGTATATTTGTTTTAAGTTTGAGCGTCATTGTAAGGGAAATCCCCTACTTAGGAGCCTTCCAAAAACTACAAATGCTCATCCCTTTTTGGAATGTCTAAGTTGAGGTGGATCTCTTTGCAAGCACAATAATCGAACATGATGATAGTTCAAGGGAGTTGGCTTGCTCAAGTTAACATGAAGAAGGACTATAACTCTTGAAACTCTTTTGTTGTGTGTTACATGTCTACTTTTGATCCCATATTTAAATCTTTATCTATGGTTAAGAGTTTCACTAGACTTAACCCAAATGAACTGTCGTTGGAAGCCGCTTGCTTACATGCATTGGTTTGGCATGCTTCAAGTACCCTGGTGAGCTCTCTCCGCCATGAGCATCATGTACACAAGAACTTACAGAGGAGGTGAGGGGGATAGAGATATTGTTTGACCATCAATTGGATGCCTACTACGAAGACGATCGAGAAACTCGTACCTAGGGGTGTAAACGACTCGAGTTGAGCTTGAGCCATGCCAATCTCAAGCTTGACTCATCTGTCAAATTGTGTGTTCGAGCTCGAGCTAAAATGGCGAACTCGAGCTTGAATCATAATGATAGCAACTAACTCGTGAGCTAACTGACGAGCTTAAATTAAAAACTCAGTAGAGAGCTTATTGGAGAAGGTATTGGTGACCTGACGAGGAGGGGGAGGATGCAGCAACAACTTACTAACAATGCATCCAAATGATTAGTGTTAGGTTAATCAAATCGGCTTGCAAGCCAATTAGTTGAGCTAGGACGAGCTCGGCTCGTTAGCTTTACGAAATGAGCTTGATCCAACTCAACTCATTTACAGTTATAGTCATACCTGAATATTAGAAGATGTTCAATGCGGAAATCCATTATGTCCTTATTCAACTTGAGAAGGTTCACTTGATCTCCTCTAATTGGAAAAATATGCAGAAGTTCTCTGTACTAGTGACAAATTGTGAATTGAAGGGGGATAATGTTGTTTGGAGTGAGGATGATGGAAATGACAATGGATTGTTCAACATTTTTGTTTTTTGTTTTGTTTTGTTTTTTTTTTTTTTTTGCAAAATAAACAAAAAACGTGCAATCTATTTTATAAATGAAATGAGTATTTTGGATACAACTCAGTGCAAGTTTTGCCAAACTTTTTGTCTGTGGATTATGATTAAGTGTTGGTATGTCATTTGATAATGTTGGTTGAAAAGAGTATGAGAGGTATGACCCAATTCTTAAGCTGCCCATGCCTTTCTCTCAACCGTTTCTTGGTTATTTTGTTGTCTTGACGAGCCGTGTTTTATGCCAAACTTATTTGGACCTTGTTGTTGTCTTCACAGAGGTAATCGTCAAGGCTTGCAGTTGGGTTGATTCATTCATTTCATAAAGCAAGATGTTTTATTATAAAAAAAGAAGGGGGAATCTAGCCACTAGGGCTTGAACTGTATTATAAGGCATATGGTAGGGGTTCTTGCTGTGATTGGTGATTGAATAACCAGTGTCAGTCAAATCAAAAGATGAAGGAATTATGTGGGTCCACTTTCTTAGCTGGATGATTGTGTCATTGGTAGATTAAGTTCCCAGAGCGTCTTCTAAGAAGGCCTAATAGTCGACAAATCATTTGGGCACCCAATGTAGTTTTTATTAGATGAACACTGAATATGTTATGCAGACATGTTGGATTTGCATATGAGAAAGAGTAATGTGTTGGGCGAATGAATGGGTAATTGGACGTGCATAACATGGGCGGGGTTTGGTCGGTCATGTTCAAAGACGTTGTTTGGATCAACCAATGTACTTACGGGAGGAGATCGACCCAACTGCTCTTTGCCTTTTCAACCTTTTTTCCAAGTAGGTTGAGTATGATTTCATTGACACATTCGGCTTGTTCGTTAATTTGTGGGTGATGGACATAATCAAACATGAGGCCAATTCCTTGATTTTAGCAAAAATCTTAACTCTTTGATCACAAATCACATCCTATCATCAGTGATGAAAGTGAGGGATATGTTGTACCTGCAAATGAGGTTCGTTCAAAGCAAATTTTGGTTTACATGAGCTCTTATTTGAGCAAATACAATGCTTCGATCTATTTAGATAAGTAATCAACCGCCACTAATTTGGATATTTATTACATCTTAGAGGGGGGGAAAAGTTTGAGGCTATAGAGCTCCCATACATCAAACGACCATTTACAAAAAAAAAATCATAATTTCAATATTATTTTTCCTTTATAATTAACATTTTTTTTAAATATTATTTTTTAAAAAATAAAATTAAATAAATTACAATGGAGAAGATAGGAAAAAGAGAAAATAAATGAGGGATATTTTCTTGAATGAAATTTTCATAATTTATTGAGGTTATAAACTGTCAAAATGACATGCAGAGGTTATTGATGGATATTTAGGCTTTTAAAAATATTCTAAGAAATGTGGTGTTATTTTGACCCCCAATTATTGAACTAAGGTAAAAGGGCATTTTTGTAATGTAGTACCGCTCACCTACCACATCTCACCTACCGCTCACCTACCGTTCACCTACTGCTCACCTACCTCCCATCTATCACTCTCTTGCTTCTATAAATAGAGAGGGTGTGAGGCTTATGAGGGCAAGGGAAGAGATCTTAAGCTATCATGAAAGAGGAGCAAGGGAAGAGATCTTAAGCTACCACAAAGGAGGAGAGAATAGCTGGAGAGCTAGAGAGGAGGAGAGCATCTTGAGGCCTTGTATCAAGGTGTCGCTTGAGAGGGAGGTCATAGAAGAAAGATGAGGGCTCATCTCTATGTATAAGCTATGTATTCTCCATTTCTTTTGCCTTAGTGAACTATTTGATTAATTCTCTTTTGTGGACGTAGATCCAGTTGGATCGAACCACGTAAACGATCTGTGTTTGCTTGTGTTCTTTGCGTCTCATTTCTATGCCAGGAAGTACATATCGCACAACAATTGGCGCCATCTGTGGAAAGATCCATACTTCTTGGCTAGAGGAGTCCACGTAAAGGTGTTCGCGGCCAGCGACGAATAAGAGGAGTTCGACATTCACGAATAGAGGAGCAAGCGGATCGCGTCGCAGTCAGCCGAATCGCGACAGATTCGGTGAGCAGTGGAAGCTTTGATCGACTGGATTCGCACCGCAGGTTGTGCGGTTTGGCGAGACGGAGAGGAACAGTCATCAAGCGAGGGCCGAAAATTTGCGACAGGGCTGCCAGCAGATGATTTTGGTCTTGTGAGCAGCTTGGCCAGAGGGAAGAGGTGGAGATCGCGCAGAGAAGGGTTCGGGAGTTCGCGAAGTAGGAGGACCTGAGCAGTTTGGCGAGGCGCGACGGCTCTGGAGAGGCAATTATTCTCGTGTGAGAGGCAGAGGAGGAATTCCTGATTTGTTCCGCTGGACACAGAGGAGTGCCTGCGAGAAGGAGGCGCGAGCACAGAACAAGAAGTTTTCTCTGGTGAATAGGTGTGATCTCTGTCAGAAGGAATCAGAGCTCTCTGTTAGGTTGGCGAAGGCAGTGGAGTTCACAGGGAGAAGCCTAGTTCTTGGAAGGGCATCATGTAGAATTCATTGGAAGAAATCCTAGCCACTACAATGAGTTCCGTCAAATTCGACATTGAAAAATTCAATGGGAAGAATGACTTCGGCCTATAGAGAGTAAAGATGAGAGCTCTATTGGTTCAGTAGGGTGTTGCAGAAGCCTTGCAAGGGTCGACGACATTGCCGGCCGACATGACCGAGAAGGAGAAGATCAGCATGCTGGATAAGGCTCACAGTTTGATAATCCTGAGCCTGGGCGATAAAGTTCTGAGGGAGGTGTCGAGGGAGACATCGGCTCAAGCACTTTGGGCCAAACTCGAGGTATTCTACCTGACAAAGTCTCTGACTAATAGGCTCTTTCTGAAGCAGGTCTATACTTCTTCAAAATGCATGAAGACAAATCCTTCTCAGAGCAGATCGACGAGTTCAATAAGGTCATCGACGACCTCGAGAACATCGACGTCAAGATGGACGATGAGGACAAGGCACTGCTCTCCTAAGAGCTACGAGCATTTCAAGGATGTGATGCTCTATGGAAGGGTGCAAACTATTACTCTGGAGGAGGTCCAATCTCTGATTAGAGCGAAAGAACTTCAGAGGAAGCATGACAGAGACAAGGAAGTCAGCGAAGACAATCTTAATGTGGTACCGCTCACCTACCACATCTCACCTACCGCTCACCTACCGCTCACCTACCTCCCACCTACTACTCTCTTGCTTCTATAAATAAAGAGGGTGTGAGGCTTAGAAGGGCAAGGGAAGAGATCTTAAGCTATCACGAAAGAGGAACAAGGGAAGAGATCTTAAGCTACCACAAAGGAGGAGAGAATAGCTAGAGAGCTAGAGAGGAGGAGAGCATCTTGAGGCCTTGTATCAAGGTGTCGCTTGAGAGGGAGGTCGTAGAAGGAAGATGAGGGCTCATCTCTATGTATAAGCTATGTATTCTCCATTTCTTTTGCCTTAGTGAAATATTTGATTGATTCCCTCCCGTGGACGTAGATCCAGTTGGATCGAACCACGTAAACGATCTGTTTTTGCTTGTGTTCTTTGCTTGTGTTCTTTGCGTTTCAATTTTATGTCAGAAAGTACATATCGCACAACATGTGGCTAGTAGATTTCAACCGATAGTTTAAAATTTTAGAACTCAATTTTGTGCCACATAAGCGAGCATATAGTCCTCTAGTGGTATTCATTTTTTAAAAAAATTAGTCATCTCACCGTCCTGACTAATCTTCCTAATCGTCCTAAAGATTTATCCTCTAAGCATCACTCATACGTAAAAACACTATCCATTAATCAAAACTCGAGAAGAAGCCAGTAAAAAGCACAATCCCTTAATCAATGCACTCCAATCGCGAATTCGTCATAGTCTGTGACAACACACAAATTTATTCGACTCATGTACATAAAGCATTTAAGTCTCTTTTTCTAGTCAAGAAATGCGAAATTTATAAGGAAAAAAAAAAAAAAAAAAACATAACCACAACAAAATCCAGACGTGCACCGCTCGGCACTCTATTCCAAAACCTACCTTTAAAAGCAAAAGTATAGTCATTACACACTGTGTGTTACTTGCACCAAATATTTGTCCCATAACTAATGGGGCTTCTTCCTCTCCTTCATCTCCCAAACCCATCCTTGAGCTCTCCTTCCACCCCCAAAACCACCTCTTTTATTCCTCATGACCCCTCCTCGCCGGCCACACTGCTCAATGACGCCGGCAGCCTCACATTCTTCTACGACGACGACAAAAACAAGCCTCCAACCGCCTTTGCCGACGATCTCTTCCACAATGGTGTGATAATGCCTCTTTGCCCACCTTCCCTCAAGCTCCCACCTCGCCTCCAAGAGGTTGGTAGTGGAGCGGCGAGCCCACGGAGTCCTCGCACTGCTTCGTCGCCAAAATCGCCACGCAAGATTAGGAGATTAAAGGGGTGGCAGGACTTCGATCCGTTCATGGCAGCGGTGGAGAGGATAAGGAAGGAAGATGAGTCAGTAAAGCCGTTTCATTGGAGACAACTTGAAACTTCATTTAAAGAGAGCTATGGTAGGGTTTTTGATGAAGCGTGGGAAGAGTTTGAATGGGATATAGTGGTTGACGATGAGCTTGAAGTGAATGTTGGAAGGAGAAGCAAAAACTTTTATCGCAGATTGAATGGGAAAGAAGGGAGGATTTGTTGCAAGAAAGGAAGACAGAACTGGAAGCTTTTGCCATGTTGTTTGAGGTACAATGGATGAATAGATTTTGAAATGAACACTTTAAAGATTCATTGTGCATTTACTTAATATTATAATATATTAATTCTACGTCAATATGAGAAAAATTTAGATCAAATGCACAATATATTCTTTGAATTATGTTTATGTAAAAATCTCATGTAATATGTGGAGGTGTTTGAGATTTTCGAGTAAACAATATGGGTTGTATGTATTTATATGTATTAATATTTCTTTAATGAAATGACATGAGAACAAAGTTATCTAACGGTTGTTTCACAAATAAATGTAGTTATTTTAATGTTGTTTTGTTTACTTTTATAAGAATACAAGTCATAACAACACTCGCACAACTCATCTAGTTTTAAGGTTGAGAACTTTATCTCTAACCATACTTAAAGAGCCAAGTACATGCAATTGCGTGCCTGAGTTAAAATGAGAAAAGAAAAACAGACATAAGAGCATTAGCAGGAAGGAAATAGGATAATGGCCTTCTTCTCATCAAGGCATTGGTATCATTCTCTATTTTAAATGAAGTGATAATTGGATGCAAAAAGCGTCATTCTCCTCGCTTACTTTCATCAAGAATAAAGAACGTTACCAAAGAAGAAGAACGGCATTCCAACTAAAAAATCTATTAAAAAGTGCCAAAATTTATTAAAAAAATATACTATACTTGTAAATGTTAATACCAAATTAATATTTGAAAATGAATTGATGCATTGTTTGTAAATACTAATACCAAATTCGATCTAAACATGTTCACAGACAAGAACAAACATATTTGGATCGATAAGCGGAAGCGAGATAGGATCATACATACCTCCAATCATAACTTCTACGAGTAGAGTCGACACTCACAATTAACACAACAAAATTTCTGTTATAGATCTTCTAAGCTTTTCTCACTCACAACTCGATGGTACAAATAAAATTAAGAGAAACAAGCTTAGGAACCAAAACAGTAAGCATCACGTCTTATTTATAGTGCTCTGCCCATCAGAGAGTTCAACGAACGTGTGCAGGGCATACTTATGAAACGATATTAAATTTTAGTGTTGAACTTATACACTATATGGACCATATTCTTAAATTTATTTCTCAACATTAATTAATTTAAGAATCCTAAAGAAATAATTTTATTTCTCAACATTAATTAATTTAGGAATCCTAAAGAAAGAAATTTATTTCCCATCATTAATTAATTTGGGAATCCTAAAGAAAGAAATTTATTTCACAACATTAATTAATTAATTTAGGAATCATAAGAAAATAATTTTTTTTCTCAACAATATGGTAGATTTCGTTCTCTGAGAAAGTTGTTTATTTGAAATACATTTCAACATTTGAAAACCCAAGTGATAAATAAAAATCTAGTAGAATTATGATGGGAACTTGTCAAAAATAGAAGGGGCATGCGTTGGGTAAATACCCAAAAAGACTTCGATTAGGCTAATTCTCGGAAGATATTTCTGAAATGAAATATGTTCCTACAAGTAGTTAGAAGAACTGAAAGAACAGATAGAATTGAAAAGTACATAAGTGAAGAAGTAGAATGTATGGAATTGGTAGATAATGTCAGCTTGTCTCTAAGCATCTCTAAGCATAGAAAATCAAGGTGTTGGTAAAGATATTGTAACTACATGATCAGCTGTTAGAATGTATAGAATGTTTACCTCCTCTTATAGAATGCGTTATGTTATCAAGTGATAATCAATTTCTTGGTGTTTTATTCCCGAATGAAAAATGAGATTTTGAGCAAGTGCTATAGCAGCTATATTATCAAAATATATGTTGGTTGGTTGCTGAATTGCTATCTGGATGATCAATAAGAATCCGAACAGTGAATGCATGATTCAAATGATTCATTCCTTCTGAATTGGGTAGGGAGCTTGAAGCGCGAGAGATAGATCCATCTAAAAAACTAAAGAACTCTCATTAGGCTTGATGATTTTCACAATCCATGATCTCCGCTTTGGATAGTTATTTAATTTGCAGATAGAGGGGTGTTGACGATATCTCTAATTTCAGAAATAAAAAAATTGATCGAGAAAGGAATTGGTTGATCTGTTATACGATGTGATGCCAGTTCTTCATTCAAAGCAGATGTGCTAAAAAAAACTTTCTTAAGATGATATGAAGCAAATTCTTAATTTTTCATATCCACATAGCAGCACAATATCTACACGCATTACATATACATACATAGGGGAAAATAATAAAATAGAAAATAGTTTGTTCATAGCCCTTTGTTGCTTTCTGTTGGCTCTGTTTACTGCCATTTGTTTCAACCGCTATAACCATTTGTTGCTCTCCGTTGGCTCCGTTTACTGACTTTTTCTAATCTGACAAATTTATAAGGATAATAACCTTACTACCTTTGATATATAACAAATAGAAATATAAAATAAGTTTACCTTATGAGAAAATTATTTTTCTAATTTCTAATGCCTGACATTATCCAAATTATCTTTGTACACCGAAAGTATGTCAGCACAAGTCATAAAGACATCTCGTGGATGGCGGAGGAGATGACGTGACCTCGCTGGATCTATCTAGGATGACCTAGGACTACATGTTCAGTCGGACAATACCACTTACCAGTAAGACGTCGCATCTTAGTCGGATGAGGGGTAAGAAAGTGAAACAGATCTTCCAAACAACCACTCATCCACACCCATGAGTCACATAGGTAATATTCATATATGAACTAGAATACCCCCACCATACCTACATATTTTAGGGATACAAAGTGTAAATATACAAAAACTCATTCCTATAATAAATGTTATGCAAATTTATTGTTCAATACTGTTGTAATTGCTCTCACCTCTTGCTCTATCATCCTTCCAACGCTCTATTTCTTAGGTTGGATTCAACAATTGTATAACTAAAAAAGACAAGATGTGTTGCAAGTGCATAAAAATATTTTGTATATTAAAAAAATTATCATTACCAAATATTTCATAATATTATTTACATTTCTTTTGTTAATATATATTTTTTCCTAACTAGCAAATTAAGAGTTTTACCAGTTTTATGTAGAGGTACTTCAAAAAGAAAATTGAAGTTTAACTTCACATATTGAGTACATTAATGGTAATTATAATACAATTTTTTTAAAAAAAAAATTCTATAGAAATTAATATTGAGGGCATTCCAACTAGGGGTGTAAATGTGTTGAGTAGAGCTTAGGCCTTGCAACCTCGGCTTGAGTTTGAATTTGATTAATTAATTGAGTTCAAGCTCGAGCTTAACTTTAAGAGTTCGAGTTGGCTCACGAGCGGATTTGTTAACTTGGTATGAAATAGAAAAACAAAAATAATTTAAGCTAATATTATAAAGAAATAATAAATAAATGATCATTTAGATGATAACTCATAAGAAAGAACTCAACAGACAATACAATATATCATTCATTTACATTTTTTTATAATTTAAAGAAAAATTCTTTTATTTTAATATATTTTTATTATTTATTTTTTAAATGAACTGGCTCACGAGCTAACGAGTCGAGCCAAGGCTGGTTGGAGCTTAGCTCGTCGGGCTTTATGTAGTCAAGCTCGAGCCGGCTCACGAGGTCGCTTGACTCATTTACACCACTAATTCCAACATATTGTAAATTAAGTTTGAAGAGAAGATCAAGATTGTCATATCTCTATTTTTCATTTCAAATAAAAAAATAGACATGACAACCACATGATTATGACTTATTTATCCAACACATCTTGGAAATAAAATATATAGAATTAATCCAAAGTGATTTAATTATTACAAATATTAAATGGAATATAATTTTACAAAAGATACATTTTATTCTTTACTTTGCTATTTCTATAGAGTTGATATAGAAGAATAAGTAGGTGTCATAGCTTTGACACTAAAGAACTAAGAAATTGGAAACAAAGAATTTTGAGTTCATGTGGATCATATTAACATTTCTCATCAAATTGAAAGAAGGCAATGATTTATTAAACCATGTAAATAATTATCATAAGATTGCTTTTATTGAGAACTTATGATCAATTTTCTAAATATTTTGGATTGTAATTAATTATAAGAATTCATTGAGCATGAATTTCTTTGCTTCTATCATCATGAATTTGAACATGTTGGAAATAAAAATAATTTTTAGAACTAGTAACAAACTACCATGAATGTATACAATTTATTGGTTGCTTTTTTAATTTAATTCTTTTATTTGAACATTGTATTGATGTTCATAAAGTATTAAGTCAAGAGGCAAAGTATATGCCTTATTTTAAATTGATTTTTTTATTCAAACTTAATGAAGTTTTTATTGGAGGGACTATAAATCCACTAACTCAGCTTTAAAAAATAAAGACTAAGACATAAAAATGGCATGATTTGGGTAAATTTTCTTAAACAAATGATTCCAAGTTTGAGAGATGATTGATGGAGTAATTTACTTAAAAATTTAATATTTTTGTATAAGACAAAATATAATTGTTCCGAATATGATAGATATTTATAATGCATGGAAGTTGAATTTATATCATTATTGTTGAATCCAGATTTGTCTGGTAGATAAAACATAAGAAATAGAACCTAAAGAGAGAGGAGAGAGAGGGGAAGCGCACAATATTGAACAATAAATTACATAGAGGTGTGTAACTTTTTTTCATGAAATGCATCCTATTTATAGAGAAGGGGAATACAAAATTACATCTTTGACCGCCAATCATATGCTTTGGCGACAATAGCTGTACGCCCGATCCTTCTGATAGATTCCGCTGAATTTGTCGGTCGTGTGGAGCTTTTTTCTAAATATCCTTTAGACTGGTTGTCAGTTGTCGCCAGATAAGAGGATTGGTTGGCTCTTAGACCCTGCTAGCATGAGTCGAGTGGTCAAATATGGGCCCTTGGGCTTTCTTCTAACGGGTCCTCACTTTTCTTGTCCTCTCTTTTGTAGCTGTTGGATTGTTTTTAGGTTGGTGTTGACACATTTTCCTAGTACAGTTATCTAGTTAAGTTATAATACTTTTGAGCTAGAAAAGTTGCTTCAAGAGTTCAATAATTGCTTTGATAAGACTAGCAGTGAGTTGCTTCTATATAAAACATGCTTGAATCTATGCAATCATTTAGCTTTTAATAAGAAGTGATTGATATACCTTATCAAAATTTTCTTAACTATATATTATAAATCTTATTTAATCAGACAATCAATATGAAATTTTAATTTTGACATGTGATCTACGATGCATTTTTTAAGTTGAAAGGATTGGAGAGCGAGCACAGAAATGAGTGGAGATAAAAAAGAGTGAAAGTTAGCTTTTAATGTGGTTACTTGTGGCGCACTGTTGCTTCTTCAATAGTATGAAAGAAACTTGATGAATAATTATTTTTGTAACACACACACAAAGGAGGAGAAGTTAAGGGCCTCAATTGAGAAAAGGCAAGAAAAAATTTAAGAGAGTTAACAAAGATTCCTAAATAGGAAAAATTATTCCATACGGATCGGACACCGCACGCAAGCTGCGTGCGGTGTCCGATCC
>JXCR01148953.1:0-12758 GCA_002079205.1 Phalaenopsis hybrid cultivar
GTCACAGTGAAGAAGTATGTTCACCCACATTACTAAAAATGTGAACCATCCAATTACCGCTCATAGAAGAGAGGCTTGCCAAATGGTAGGTTGAGGTCTAAGGATGACCCAAAAGCCAAATGTGGAGACGATCAATCTTCTCGTAATGATAGGGAGGCTGACAAATATTTTTAAAGATGGAGTCGATCGAACAACAAATCAATTGACGATTGAGGAACACAAAAACTCACTAAGTTGAGGGTTTCAACGTCCGAGTTAGTGAAATCTATTCATGATAAGGAGTACTTTAAAAAAGCTTCACCGATAAGAACTAGAGCTTTTCTCTAGAATATGAACAAGTTTTGCAAATTCCACAAGGACGACGTTTATGACACGATGAAGTTCGGGCATCTCTGAAGCCTAGTTAAAAAATTGATTAAGGCCAAATAACTCAAAGAGTTTTTAGTCCTAGGGTCTTAAACCCAAAGGCAGGGGAAAACTTCGATAGATGATGATTCAAGCCCAACTAAGCAAATGCTTTCCACATCGTGGGGATAATGCCAACTATCGCGGGAGGATATTTGGTATAGTGAGCCAATCACAAGAGGCACCATATGGGGAATTAATTCTACTGCTTTAGCCATGAAGCAGAAGCCTCATCCCCCAATTATGTTTCAAAATTTTTTTTCTCCAAATGGGAATACCTATAATGAAACTGTAGTAGTCACTGTGATGATCAATAACTACCAGGTTAGTAGTATTTTGCTTGAAACTGGTAGTTCAAGAAATAACCACTTCAAGCCAGCCTTCGATAAAATGCATATATTGATCAACCTTCTAGTTGCACTGACCTGCCCATTGCATGGTTTTTCTAGAAATAAAAAAGAAAGCTTTGGGAATAATCAGGATATTAATCACTTGGGGAGAATGTGACAACCAATTCACCAACATGGAATAATTCCTAGTGGTTGATGCACCACCCACTTACATCACAATCTTCAGTTGTCCACTGCTCAATGACTTTAGAGTCATGGTCTTCACTAATCATATTTTAGTAAAGTTTTCATGTGAAGAGGAGAAAGTGACCATTTAAGGTAACCTGGAGAAATCTCAGACATGCTACCTCTTGGTAGTTGACAGTGTGGAGCAAAAATTGTCTGACATCTAGAACTAACAAGAGTGGGGCTCTAAATTGACAAAACCACAATCAAGATACCTACTGCCCCAGAGAATGAAGGTAAATTCTTCCTAATTAGTTAAAATTTTGATACATATCACAGAGACTTGTTGATTTAGACTTCCAAAAGCATTGGGACATTATCTCCTAATTGACCTTTAGAATGCAAGGAATCCCAATCGACATAGCATTCCACTGCCTCAACATTTCAGTCATTGGACCAATGAAGCAGAATATGAGAATGTAGACCATGAATTTAGCTAGCTTGATATGAAAAGAAGTGTAGAAGCTCAAGGAGGAGGGTTACATCCGAGAAGAGTAGTACCCAACACTGTCACGGTTCATAAGTCAAACGATAAATAAAGGTAGACTTCATGAACCTGAAGTTTGCCTACCTGAAGGATAACTAAACATGTTGAGGATCAACGATTTGGTAAATTTAGTAGTCGGTCATTCAATAATGAGCTTCCTTGATGCTTTTTCTAGCTACCATCAAATCAAAATGCTTCCGACCGACACAGAGAAGATCACATTCAAAACGAGCGAAGGTCTGCCATTATAATGTAATGCTCTTTAGGCTAAATAATGCTGAGGGAATCTATCAACATTTAATGGATGTAATCTTTTTTAATCAAAAAGAAAAAAATATTGATGTTTATGTTGAGAATGTCCTAGTTTTAGGCAGTCAAACAACACTGATTAGCAGGAGGCGAATGAAGAAAGAATGATGTCACATTGGACATACTAGAAGAAAGTCAAACCAATGCAGCACTATGATAGAAAGAAATAAAGAGAAAGACTTCTTAAAACTACAATAATAATGTCCTTGAGAAGGCATTTGTGCTCGACGACCTAGTTCTGAAGAAAGCCGACCCAACGTCACGAGTGCAATTGATCAGAAAACTTGATCATACTTAGACTAGTCCATTCATTATTGATTAGAAAATTTCTCAGGAGTTTATAAGCCGAAGGCATACATCAGAAAAAGATTCACCTAACATTGACCTAGGATGATCTCAAAATTTTTTTTCCTTAAACCAATTATACTATACCGACACAAGAAACATATAAAAAAAGTTTTTCATTTTCAATACTCGTGAATTTTTTTTACACGAAGTTAATAAAAACTTTTGCCAACCATGCGATTATGACCTAATGTTTGAACGACTACCCCATACCAAGAGAAGTATGACGACTACCCCATACCAAGAGAAGTATGATGGAAAGAAAAGTTGGGTCTATTCAAATAATTAAAACTTAGGTCCACCTGAGTTACAAGCTGACACACTAAAATAAACTGATGTAATGCATATCATCCAAGTTGTTGACAAAATACTGATACCATGATGCTTGATCAACGCACACAAATTAAAATCTGACACTCAACACTCAAGCAACATATACTATAAGACTTCAGCCAGGTAGAGCATTCTTCAAAATTGTCTAAAAAGTGATAGACAAAATGATTTCATAATTTAGTAGTCGGTAAAGGGACAAAAGGTGACACATGTAAAATTAAGTAAAGGCCGTCTTTCTTTCATATAATTGTTTGGTTACATGCATTTCAAAAAAAAAAACTTTCATGTTCATTGGTTTGGTTATTAAAAAAATAAGAAAATATTCTAAATCAAAGAATTTTTGGGCCTAGTGTTGGATGATCTGTCATCCACCACATTATCGCCATAGAACTCTTCATTGTGTTCTAAAGCTAAAGATGCATTGAATAGCTTTTTTAACTCGTCAATGTCAGAGTACTTCGGGCCAACCATATCAACTCCAATGAATTGTTTGATCATTACATTGGTGACTGTTTCCAATTGCATAATCTAAGTATCAAAGTACTCTTCGGGCGTCTTCATTATGGCCATCTGCTATGATAATTACACATTTTTCTCTTGGATGGTAGGCACCCACTCCAACGTAATCTCCAGCTCCACTTCATCATCCTCCAGTTGAGCCTCATCCATGGCCACTCGATCCTCTATCTTTCTCTCTTATGCCTTAAACTCTTTGGCCTACACTTTTGCTTTCAAGACCCTATCTCTCACTTTAAGAGATAGAGAGGATAGGAGGAGTGCTTTCACAAGTCCAAGCAGTTGACTCCGGTAGATCGTGAGTCATAAATGTACGGGCTAGAGGTTATTAAAGATTTTTTGTAACCCTCTAGCCAAAGCAGATTGACAATGATTAGGGCTTGCTGTAACTAATCCCTTATGATGTTTATTAAAATAAGACTAGATTACAAGTTGAGAAAGTCCTTTGACAGTTTCTCCTGCAGTTGGCTCCAAAAAATCCTTAATCCTTACCATTTCTTCTTGGGAGGAAAAGAGAGAGATGAATAATATTCTTGTTCCAGAGCCTTGCCCAAACTCTGAAGTTGCTTCTCTTTAGCGGTGGCCAACCCACACTCCAGAATAGAGACCAGCTAAAGCTCCTCTTCTGTTGGAACTTCTAGGCTTTCTGCTTCCGCCTTTTCAACCAATACAACTAGGCTGATTGATCTTCTCTCTTTCAACGAAGGGAATAAAATCAAAGGAAGAAGACTGGAAGATCTCTGGGTTTATGGGTGTTTGGAGGAATTCTCAGCATCTGACCTAAGGATGCTTGGTGTTGACTCCTGTTGGCAACGATTCCTCAAAGCCCCTAAATTCATCAAGCATAGTTTTCACTCAAGCAAAATTAATTTTTGCTGACAATATTTTGACTAACTATTTGGGTTTTAGAGACAATGAATTGATTCCAAACTTGAGACTGCCCTGCATGTCTGGTCATCATCATCCTCTTCCTTGGCCTCTTCCCTCCTTGATGTGGAAGCTCCACCTTTCTTCTTCCTCTACTCCTTTGATAGACACGTAACTTTTCCAATTTGAAAATTCTTCTCTACCTCATCAGAAGCGACCCATAGTGCAAAATTCATTGCATTAAACTAAGCTGGGTTTAACACCCCCTTCACTATCATGGGGTTTATATACTGGATGACCAACATATGTTTCCCCGTGACAATCGAACCAAGCTTTAAGACCCACTATGGAACTCCTTTCTTCTTCTTTTTTGGTCCTTTGGTAGGCCTGATAGTGATTCCTCAATCCTTGCAGACACCCTAGAGGAATTAGAACTATCAATCCTTGATCTTATTTTCAAGATTGATCAAATGAATTTTTTTAGTTGAGCCGAACAAGATGTGGCCATCCAGATGTACACTAAATTAGAGCATGTAAGAGGAAAACTCTCAAGATAATGGCATCTCCATATGTCACAAGTAAATAATGAAATTCATCACTATCATGATTTAGTTTAGTTTTATATTTGTGGGGATAACTACATAGTGATTAATAAAAGAAAGGCTCTCCTGACAAAATGACAGTCAAAGTACTCATCAATACTAATTGTGGTAGAAGATCAGATTGTATCCAAAGTAATCAGTCACCCTGACCTTCGGCTCCATTAAATCAAGGAGTACTCTTCTGTTATATACACGTGTAGACCAAGAAATTCACATCGAATGATGTGAGGGTAGACCTATCAATCGCTAGCACTGAACTAAATAATTGTAAAGAGTATTTAGATGCCATTGGAACACAGGAAGAAAGCTAACACGAGGTTGAGATAGAAAACAACTGAAGGGAAGGAAAATTGAAATTTGAGAAAGTGTAAACAAATTTTCCCTTCAACATTATTAATAGGGTATCCACGAAATTTGAAANATTGAGATAGAAAACAACTGAAGGGAAGGAAAATTAATTGAAATTTGAGAAAGTGTAAACAAATTTTCCCTTCAACATTATTAATAGGGTATCCACGAAATTTGAAACACCTTAAATATGTACCATGGTCTCCGAAAATTCACAACAAGTCAATGGGAAATTTGAGAAAATGAAATGATGCAAAATTTTGGAAATTTGCAAGAAAATAAATTTTTATTTATAACAAGGAATATTTTACAAATTAGTCTTCTCCCGTCCATCAGACTTTCGTGCAACAAACACTTCCCAAAATTACAATTTTAAACACCCTCTTCCTCTGCTCTGACCTGAGAGATAAAACTAGTTGCCTGAACCTCTTGCAGCTTTGTTCGGAGAGTCTCCATGTCTGTTTAAAGGACTGACAACTCTTCCTTTAGATCTGAGATGACAGCATCTCTGTACGATCTAGTTTATCAGGCAAAGAAGACCATTGATTCATCCATCCCCATTGATTTTCAGTATCCCCTTTAATGTCCTATGAGTCAGATATATGGTCGGGTGCGCCTCCATCATGAGTCAGAGCAGACTGTNACATCTCTGTACAATCTAGTTTATCAGGCAAAGAAGACCATTGATTCATCCATCCCCATTGATTTTCGGTATCCCCTTTAATGTCCTATGAGTCAGATATATGGTCGGGTGCGCCTCCATCATGAGTCAGAGCAGACTGTCCCTCAGTTGCTTCTGGAGCAGGGGTTGACCATCTTCCATTATTGATGAGTCAATAATATGCACAGTCTCCTTGGTAGAATAATCATATACCAGAAAGGAAAAATTATATTGAAAAAAAGGTAACAATGTTTTCTCATATCAAACATTCACTCCATCTCAGACGATCAAAGGCTCTCATTAGCAAGTAGTTGGATGGCCACCTGGCTCGCCTTACCAACCANCGTAGAATAATCATATACCAGAAAGGAAAAAATATATTGAAAAAAAGGTAACAATGTTTTCTCATATCAAACATTTACTCCATCTCAGACGATCAAAGGCTCTCATTAGCAAGTAGTTGGATGGCCACCTGGCTCGCCTTACCAACCAAAAAAAGGGAGGTCCACCTTTCCACTGCTAGACCCGAGTCTCAATGGCCATCTAGACCATTTTTTGTGTTAGCCACTTACTAATCGAATCTAAAGCTAGGATCGATGCATAAGTGTTGTGCACGTCGACCTTGATCTCTATCTCACGATGAAGTGACATCGAGTCAGATGACTCGACCACCTCCTTTACCCTTTGCTTATCTTGTACCACTTGCTTAACCATCTTCATTCTCTCCAATTGGCTCCCTCCATCAGACTTTGACCTCTCTGGTCCTCCTCCCTTCAACTATTTTTCCATCACTGGTCGGCCCTCTTCCATAGGTNCCGATGCATAGGTGTTGTGCACGTCGACCTTGATCTCTATCTCACGATGAAGTGGCATCGAGTCAGATGACTCGACCACCTCCTCTACCCTTTGCTTATCTTGTACCACTTGCTTAACCATCTTCATTCTCTTCAGTTGGCTCCCTCCGTCAGACTTTGACCTCTCTGGTCCTCCTCCCTTCAACTATTTTTCCATCACTGGTCGGCCCTCTTTCATAGGTTTCTCAAACATCATAGGCTGACCACTCTCTGGTTTCTTCTTTCTTCTACTTATTTAGGAACGCAAAGTTTACAAATGAAAGCCCAAATGCCTTCATAATGGCCGCCTCATTCGCCGGTCTCATGTCACTCACCATCACTTTCTTCTANCCATAGGTTTCTCAAAAATCATAGGCTGACCACTCTCTGGTTTCTTCTTTCTTCTACTTATTTAGGAACACAAAGTTTACAATTGAAAGCCCAAATGCCTTCATAATGGCCGCCTCATTCGCCGGTCTCATGTCACTCACCATCACTTTCTTCTATTAACAATTGGGTGAAAGGTAGAAAATTTAGAAAATGTGATGAAACAATGTTGATAACACTGTATTTATAGAGAATGCGGACACAAAAAATTTGGAAGTTAAATTATTAGAAGTATTTATTATGCAATAAACAAGTCAATTTTTTATACGTAATTCTCTTATTTATATCACAATTGTCTTTTTCAAAAAGTGAATAAAAAAATTAAATATTTACATAAAAAATAGGACCTCATGAAGCTTGATGAAATTCAATGAACCTCGCTTATTGATTTCCAAAGAACTGGATCGGGGTAGTCAAGAGATGGAGATGCCAACCATCGTTTGCTTCAGTTGGAATTAAGGGCCTACCAAATGAAAGAACATGAGGCACTTGATCCGAGAGACAGTCACGTATAACAAGATCCCTCAATTGATTTTGAGATTTTTCACAAAGATTGTCAAAGAGTACTCCACTGAATATCTTTCTAACCCTAGAGGAGGCTCCTTATCCAAGGAGTGTCGTCGGTTAAATTACAGTGATACTCTCTTTGCCCAACGGTCCAAGTTNCATAAGATCCCTCAATTGATTTCGAGATTTTTTACAAAGATTGTCAAAGAGTACTCCACTGAATATCTTTCTAACCCTACAGGAGGCTCCTTATCCAAGGAGTGTCGTCGGTTAAATTACAGTGATACTCTCTTTGCCCAACGATCCAAGTTCACCTTAAGGATAAGAGGACTTCTATTGAGGATTTTCTTGAGAATGCCAACCGAAAGTATTCAAGCCGATAAAAGAACTTTCAGCTACTTGATGAGTTTCATATGACCAAATGACAACACCAGCAAGCCAAAATACAAAATGATGCCAAAGTCAGTTACGGATATTAAAGAGTCCTGAAGTCAGTTATAAATATGAAAAAGTGTAATAATGATTTGTAAAGTCCCTATTAAAACAAAGACAAATACATAACTTTACTAGATACCCCTAAGATCTATAAATAAAGGATCATTTCTTCATTAAAGTCTTACTGAATTTACTCTCTCAGAACTTGTGTTATTGTGCACTCTATTTACCTCTCTCTCTCTCTCTCTCTCTCACTCCCTATTCCTCTCATCCGTCCAACGATCTATATCTTGGATGTGATCCACGTGACATTTTTGGACTCAACACTATATTGTTTAATACTTTTGGCTGGTTAGTTGTGGAATGATAAATGACAATTTGATGATCCATGTAACTCCAAAAATTAGAAATAGAGGGAGAAGAAATGTAATAAAACAATGTCATTCATTTCATTGTATGTTTCAAAATGGAACTATTTATAAAATACAAAACTACTAACCAATTAACTAATTCATACCATTAACTTAATATAATATATGATCCTATGATATTGACTTTTAAAACATTAAACAAACAAACAAAAATACTAAGCAGACTTGCCCTTTTGTCCCAACCACTCTTATGAAAATTTCCCCACGATTAGTATAAAATTAGGCATTGTCCTCCAATTTTAATTAAAAAATCAAAGTCCTAGGACTTAGAAAATTATTTCCCTTGGTTGGCCGGCTGCTAGACCTGATGCATGTTGTTTGTAATTTAGCGACCATTCAATGTTTCAAAATTAAGCATAGCTTTTATTGTTCATGTTCCTGTCAATAAAGTAGTTATAAGGGTTAGATTATTTTAAATAAATGGACAAAAGAGTAAATTATGTTATCTTAGGAAGATTTACAAATATACCCCTCAATTCTTATGTATTTACATATTTCACACCTAAGCCTTAATTTTTAGGTACATACGACCTTGTTTATGCATGAAAATGTCTATATCAACTTCTACAAGTTAAAATGGTGGTATTTTTTATGTGTGATATGAAAATTTTAGGGGTTATCAATGTAAAAAGTAAAATTTAGGGGTTTGATATGTAAATAGATAGGAGTTTTGTGATATGTATATAAATGCCCCAATACTTTTATTAAGATGGCCACAGCTACACATCAATTTCTAAATTAAACCACATTTTTCATTATTAAAATAAATAAATTGGTTAGGTACAAATAATATCATGAATACAACATAAGCATAAATTTTCTAACGGTCATATTGTTCATATTGTTCTTGGGAGAATTGCATCATCTAATCATTGTAGTCAAATCTCACTTCCCTTTTGCCAATCGTCTCCAACGCTCGCAATCACACTCCATCAAAGGAGAAAAGATTTCGTTCGAACACCGCACGTCCGGATGACCAACCACAAGTTGCCACTTCTCCATACACTTCATCGATAGATGACGTGACGGTCGTTGGTTGGCCGTTCGAACGTGTGGACGTCCAGGGAAAATATTTTTTTCCCAAACATTATGATTTACATTCATATGATTTACTCATTTGACTAAAAAATAATTAATAATTTAATAGATTTTGGCTAAATGTACTTATTATTCAATATTTATTTTCTTAGCTTTATATATGCCTTCAAAGTTCTCAAATATTATGATTTCAATTTACACACAAAATTAGTGAATGAAATCATTATTCCATTAATATTGTTTTATATCTTCAAGCAGTCCAATTGAAAACTTAGAATTACATAGAAAACCATGAAATAGCTTATGATGCAATCTTATTTTTAACATAATGGAATGATATTTTTGGCATTCTAACTTTCTTAATGATATTCTAATTTGATGATTTCTTATAATAAAAAAAAAAAGAAAGCATGACATAAAGAGTTGCTAATGTAGTACATAATTTGTCAAAAGAATTGCAATATATATGACACTTGATGGGCATCTAATGGGAGGAAATTAAATAGATTTACGAATTTGAATTAACTTATAGTTATTGGCCTAAGCCAATCCAAACTTGTACATTTAGGAAAAGTAACTCTTTGAATTGTCCTTATGCTTGAGAAAAAGTGATGGGAAGCATCATGAATAGTATATAGGTGACATAAGTGCTCTCTCCAATGTATTTAACAATGTTGTATAATATATTTCTATAGAGGACATTGCATTCATTTTTATTAGAAATAACATCACTCCATAGAACCTCTACAGGAAAAATTCCATGAGGAAATAAACATAAGGCTTAGGGTCTGTTTGGGGCAGCTGTAGCTTATCCAGCTTCTGCTGATAAACAGCTGGTTCTGATAATCTGCTGATGAGCAACTGATCCGGATAAGTTGTCTGGTTGTTTGGTTTGTGCGTATGTAAAACAACTTATTCTGTAAAGATGACTATTCTGCCCCTGTTCTAAATAAATTGTTTAGTTGTTTGGTTTGTGTTTTTTGTAAACAGCTTATTTGCAAATTTTTTTTGTTAAATTAATAATCTGTGTAACAGAATTTATTATTTTCTCAAATGTCATAATATGAAAATGCAAAAGAGTTGAATAACATTTATATACCTCAAAAAGTTCTGATTACATCAAATAAGCACAGAGACATATACGAAAGTGAAGTAAACATTAACACACTAATATGAAATATAATATGACCCAAAAAAAAGAAAAAATAAAATGTTCAAATTACAAGGAAAAATATGACAATATTGACTTTAAAATGTAAAAGCACATCACGACAAATGTTGCCCGGTTCTGATACCTCAAAATCCCGAGCAAACATGTCCGACTGGGATATCGTAGAAACGGAAGAACTCAAACCACATGCAGTGGTCTCCCATTGTGGTACTATCGAACTCCTAGCAGCTGTGTCCAATTGAGATATCGTAGAAACATTTGCATTATCGGCCCACCTGAAGAATTTGCAGTATTCCGATCCTTGTACCCACCACAGACACCTGTAGAATTGTCGCCCGTAGTTATGTGTATGTTGTGACGTGAGTAGCAATGACGGTAGCCCACATCGGCACATCACTTGCCCTGACTTCCATGAATACCTCGAGCTCATTGTCTTGAAATTATTATAAAAGTAAGGATATCAGTCAAAAACTATAAGGGAACAAAAAAAAGCTCATTGTCCTGCAATTAACACCTAAACAACAATGAACAAGATGGCTGCACGCCAAGTAATTTATTATAAACAAAAATTACAATTACTAGAAACTCCCCATAAAATATGTTCTATTACAAATAAAAATATAAACAAAATAAAATGATAATGAAAAATAAAAAAACAAAAAAAACAAAATTGAAACCATGCAGCTTGATCATCTGTGCTGACCCTCCAAATCTAAAGTTATTAATGTGTACTTTCAAAATCCCCTCATTTTGCATTCATCCNTATAGATGCTGAAGCCACATTTGTATGCCCAAGCCACAAATACATATCCAAGCTGCGTTCTCGCCACAAATATATATCCAGGCAGTGCCTTTACACACATATGGATGCATATATGTAGAGGGGGAGAGAAAGATTGACATACATAGCACTCAGTTCATATGTATTTACACATCTAACACCTACTTTTCTAGAAACATGGATAAACAAATAATATACTTCTCCTTTATTAAAGTTAATGACATAGCAGCCATATAATAACTCAAACAAATGACGTAGAAACCAAAATAATGCATACATATGACACAAACAAATGACATAGCATCCATATAATAACATAATTGTTTTGCAAGGCTTTAGAATACATTAATTAACATTTTCACTAATCTCGTCAGCTATTCCATCTCTCAAAGCTGTCATTTCAGATGCCCCTTCACCATCTCTTGTGTTTTTCTCAGGTGAATCAATTGCAAGTTGTGGTATGGTGCGACCCACATGATACTCGAATGCTTCAGGGGGAATTTGTATTAAGTCCGCATCAACCATGGCAAATTTTGCATCAATTCTTGAAGGATGTCGTCTAATGAAGTTGTGCAATGTCATGGTAGCCACTACAATCTGAACCTGTTTCGAAAACGGATAAGTGGACATATCACACNAACTTCACAGAACACTGAATAAAAGTTATAATGTGAATATAATGCTGTTTTAACTAAACATTCATAGTAAACAACCAAAAGACTGATTATAATCATCTTCCCAAACCAGATTTCTATATCTTATATGATCACATAGCTCACATATTGTCATTAAAGTGTCACGTTCAACATAAATACAGACATAACGAAATAAAAACCACAGACATAACGAACAGGTAAAGAAGCATTTACATGCATACCACAGACATAACGAATGGTTTCTGCATATAGAAATCTAGTTTCTGCATATACGAATGGTTTCTGCATAAATAAAAACTTCCCAGGATACTAGATAAAAATGCAAGAAATAAAAACTTCCCAGGATACCAGAGTTCCAGATAAATAAATAAGGCATATGTTTTGTAAATTGAAATATGAAACCCAACCATCTCCCTAGCTGCTTAATCACCTAACATGTGTAAAATTTCTACTAACAGAATAAAGAGCACCCCATGTTTGCAAGCAATGTATCATGCCACAAATATATATCCAAGCCACTGAACTGAAAGGAAACATAAATGCTCAGGCCACATTTGTATGCCCAAGCCAATTTTCGAAATATACAGGCAGTGCCATATAGATGCTGAAGCCACATTTGTATGCCCAAGCCACAAATACATATCCAAGCTGCGTTCTCGCCACAAATATATATCCAGGCAGTGCCTTTACACACATATGGATGCATATATGTAGAGGGGGAGAGAAAGATTGACATACATAGCACTCAGTTCATATGTATTTACACATCTAACACCTACTTTTCTAGAAACATGGATAAACAAATAATATACTTCTCCTTTATTAAAGTTAATGACATAGCAGCCATATAATAACTCAAACAAATGACGTAGAAACCAAAATAATGCATACATATGACACAAACAAATGACATAGCATCCATATAATAACATAATTGTTTTGCAAGGCTTTAGAATACATTAATTAACATTTTCACTGATCTCGTCAGCAATTCCATCTCTCAAGCTGTCATTTCAGATGCCCCTTCACCATCTCTTGTGTTTGTCTCAGGTGAATCAATTGCAAGTTGTG
>JXCR01148954.1:0-16669 GCA_002079205.1 Phalaenopsis hybrid cultivar
AAATGAAGCACATGGAGCCACATGAAAAGGCTAAGGTGACTAGAGTGTTCAAAAAGAAATCAAGAGTAGCCGCAACTGTCGACAAAGGAAAGCAGCCGATAAAGATATATGCAGAAGAGCATCGCTAGTCTTTGTCGCAGTACTCTTAGAAACAGAGCAGTCAATCCAACCAACGGCGGCCTCAGGAGAGATCACCTCGAACAACGGGTAAAAGAATATCCCTGTTAGAGCGACAGAAGGTTGTGTATTCCTTTAAGGATGAAGCCATACCTAAAGTATTCAAAAGCTTGATGAAGAAACTAGAATTCAAACAACCTGATCCAAAGAAACCCGAAGAGGTGGATAAGAAGAATGAACCAAATTATTGCCCATACCACCGGTTGCTTTGGCACACTATAGACAAGTGTTTTGTCTTTAAGGACTAGCTTGAGAAGAACCTCAGGGCACACTATAGATAAGTGTTTCGTCTTTAAAGACTGGCTCGAGAAGAACCTCAAGGAAGAGAACAAGTGCTCTGTCTTTAAGGACTGGCTAGAGAAGAACCTCAAGGAAGAGAATATAACAATCCTTAATGAGTATTTGAGAGAACCTGAAAAAGGTTCCATAAACATGATTTCAGCTAAGCCAATCTCCTCAATTGATCCGTACGCCGGAGTAGATGGATGGAGTACAACTTGGGATGAACTCAAGAGGGTCCTTAATCAAATATAGAATTCATCAAAGCAAGCTTCAACGAATACCAAAGAAGAATGGAATGAGTTCCAGAGGAGATCATCCTAGAAGATACTAAACAAGATACAGTCTCCATCAAAACAAGCCTCCATTCAGAGTCTGCAACAAACCAAACCCGAGATGAAGGTTTCACCAGAAGATCCATCATCGTCAAGGATAAAGAACAAGAAAAATAAAAGCGTCACTGCCAAGATTGATAGCACGGGGGTAGGATAGGGGCTGCCTCTACTAGATTGATTGTCTCAAATTCGGGGAAGAAAATCCTTGAACCCTTGACTTTGTATGATTATCTTTTTATCCCTTCGGGGCCTTATGAATATAATGATTGTGATTTCGACTACGTTTTGACTCTTTTTGGTGATAACGTTTTATGAATGATCTAGCTGCGATCTCAATTCCCAAAATGATCCTCAAATCATACTCAAATCTGATGAACTCATTGTCAAGTCCAAAGAAGACATCAATATTACCGCTTACGACAACACCGATAACGAGGAGCCAATTCTCAAGCATCATGGTACAACACTTGCCATCAACTTAGATCTTTCCAACGAAGAGGAAAATACACCGGAAGATTTTATAATGATATCTCAAGAAGAAGAAATCACGGAAGTTAACTTAAGGAATGGAAAAGTGTTATCACCAAGAACAGCTCCAACTAGCAAAGGAGAACAGATAATGACTCGAGAAGAGATACCCACACCTCAGCCAGTGGAAGAACCACATAATCAAGATAAAATCGGAGGATCATGCAAAGTAGACTACAATGTGCTAGCTCATCTTAGGAAGTTGCCGGCCCGACTAAGCATCTATGATGCTCTAATCTTGTCAAAGGAGATGAGAGACTCTCTGGTTACGGCTTTGCTTGACCCATAAATTTGCTTAGCTCAGTTGGCCAGCACATCCTCAGATGAAGTTTGCTCATTGAAAGAACAGCCTGGGGTAACATTCACAGATGAAGACTTGCTGCTCGGTACCGCCAACCACAACCGTCCACTCTACATCTCCGTCAATATTGGCAGATTTGTGTTATCTAGAGTTTTAGTGGATCCTGGAGCATCTCTTAACTTGATGAGCCTACGGACATTGGCCTATTTGGATATTGAAGCTCAAGATCTTATTGCCGATAAGATGATGTTAAGAGGATTCAACCAAAAGGGAGAAAGAGCCCTTGGATCAATAACAGATTGATTACATTACTTATGAAGGTTAACAACCGTTAAATTTCATATCATCAAAGCTGAGACTTCTTTTAACGCTCTACTGGGTCGACCATGTATTCATGAGCACAATATGGCTCCATCATCTCTACACCAGTGCATCAAATATCGCAAAGATGGTCAAGAAAATTGCATCAAGGACCTACAATAATTTTCAGTGCACGAAGTTTCTAAAGAACACTGTCTTCTCGCGCGATATTTTAACAAACAAAGATGAAAACTCAGAAGAATCACAAAAATATGGCCACACAACTCTGCTTCAACAACCTTCTACCACTCCCTTACAACGAGTTGGCGGAGGTTTTTCTAGTTCACACACCCGAGGTCGAGGTCGGGGACGCGGACAAGGAAAGATCAATTTAATTGTTGAACGGACTAGGCCAACTATCAACATTGGTGATGAAGAAGTTCCGAAGATGAAATAATAATGACAAAATAGAAGAAGCCTTAGTACGAGATATCCCTAGAAGATACAGAGAGGAATGAATATGAAACAATGAAACGAGATTAAAAAACCTCAGTACGAGATATCTCTAGAAGATACAAAGAAAAATGAATATGAAACAATGTATGATCACATAAACCACTATGTGAATACTATGACCCTTACTCCGATTCTCCCGCAAAAGGTCGAGAGTTTAGTGGTCAAGGAAGTCTGTAGTGTTGGTTTAAAGCCGATCAAATTTTATCGTGCTTCTACCTCTACTGAACTTGAAAAACATGTAAATTTGGATGATGATTCTAGTGAATTAATGGAATTGCCTTTTGGTTACTTCTTGCCTTGTGTTCAAAAGTTCATTTAACAAGGACACTTACCAAAACAAATGCCAAAAGATAAATTTCAACTTTTTGAAAAACTATGAAATGCTAAAAGTCGATCTCCCAATTTGAAAGAAGGTCTCGGATTCGGTACAGTTGGACCAGTCGATGATTCTGAATTTTGCATGGTTGTTACTAGAGAGTCAGAAGAGGATTGTCTCAATGTAGAGGATGAATCTACTGATCAACCAATAGAAGATGCTCTGTCATAATTTAAGGAGGAAATTAAATTGTCAATTAATTGAAAGAGATTAACCTCGAAACTGACGAACAACCCCGACCTACGTTTATAAGTTCTCTAGATGACGAAGTATCTGCATAATTGGTCAAACTATTAACAGAATTCAAAGATTGCTTTGCATGGAGCTACGATGAAATGCCAGGAATGTCAGCTGAAGTTGCAGTTCATAAACTTGGGGTGGACAAGAATATAACCCCAATAAAACAGGCTCCCAGGAGAATGCGACTTGAAATAGAACAACAAGTCATCGTCGAAGTGAAAAAGTTGATAGACGCCAACTTTGTTAAAGAAGAGCAATACCCCACGTGGTTAGCTAATATTGTACTTGTTAAGAAGAAAAATGGATAGATCCGCATTTGTGTTGATTTTAGAGATTTGAACAACGCGTGTCCAAAAGACGAGTTTCCACTACCCATACCAGATATGATGGTGGATATTGCTTCAACTCATGAAATTTTCTCCTTCATGGACGGATCGTCAAGATATAACCAAATCAAGATGGCTCCCGAGGATGGAGCACTTACAGCTTTCAGAACATCGATTGGAATTTTCTGCTACACAGTTATGTCATTCAGCCTAAAGAACGTCGGAGCAACATATCAACGTGCAATGACGAAGATTTTTGACGACCTCATTCACAATCAAGTAAAATGCTACATGGATGATTTGGTCATCAAAAGTAAACGAAAAACAGATCATTTGTACGATTTGAGGATCGTGTTTGAACGGTTACGACAATATGACCTTAAACTGAATCCCTTAAAGTGCGCCTTTGGCGTTACCTCCGGGAAATTTCTAGGATTTGTTGTCCGTCATCGGGGAATCAAGATCGACCCGGATAAGATTAAAGCTATCTTGGAAATGCCCCCCCTAAAACCTTGAAACAGCTACGTTCTGGATAAGATTAAAGCTATCTTGGAAATGCCTCCCCCTAAAATCTTGAAACAGCTACGTTCCTTTTTGGGAAGTTAGCATATCTGAGATGCTTTATTTCTAACCTCTCAGGTAGGTGTCGGCCTTTCTCGACATTAATTAAAAAGGATGCCAAATTTAATTGGGAAGAGAAATGTCAGCGGGCCTTTGAGGACGTCAAACAATATTTAATGACACCTCCTGTCTTAGCAGCCCCTATCCCAGGAAAACCTCTGATACTTTATACTGCGACCTTAGATGACTCTCTTGGAGCCCTCTTAGCCCAAGTCAATGAGGAGGGTAAAGAAAATGCGCTCTACTACTTGAGTGGTTTTCTAATACCGACAGATATAAGGTATCCACCTATTGAGAAGCATTGTCTGACGTTAATTTTTGCCGCTCAAAAGCTTAGACATTACATGCTTTCTCATAAGATTACCCTAATTCAAAAGTTAATCCATTGCAATATTTGACAACCCGATCAACACTCTCCGGAGGTTTAGCAAGATAGTCAATGATCTTATTGCAATTTGATATAACTTTTATTCCCCTCTGTGCTATCAAGGGATAGATTTTAGTAGATTTTCTTGTTGCACAACCAGTGTCAGCTGGGTCCTCTCTCAACGACGAGTTACCAGACGAGCAAATACTACAAATGGAATTTTCTAGTGTGCAGCGCTGGGAAATGTACTTGGATGGTGCTTCGTCAGTCAGGAAAGACAATGGATCAGGCACAGTTATACCAGGTAAAGCAAGGATTGGTTTAATCTTTATCATGCCAGATAAGGGTATGATGAGGTTCTCATACCACCTGACAGAGCCGTGCACCAACAATGAAGCGGAATATGAAGCTTTAACAACCGGATTGGAATTGGTAATCTCAATGGATATAACAAACATTCCCATTTATGGTGACTCTCAACTGTTCATCCAGCAAGTCGTCGGACAATACAGAATTTTGAAATGAAGATTAGCAGAATACCATCAGTACACGATGAAACTCCTGGAGCAAATTCCTGATGTGACTTTCTACCGGATTCCTAGGGGAGATAATTCCCACGCGGATGCTCTAGCAAAACTCGCTAAGGAAATGGCGTGTCCCTCAGAGGTTTCCATCAAAGTCACGGTGCAAGGAAGATGTCCCTAATGCTAAGTGCATGGGGTGGTCTTACACCAGCCTCCGAATGTACTATACCCAACTGTTGCCTCGTGGCCGTTCAAGTGTTGGGGCACAGACATAATAGGTCTGATAGACCCTTCATGTTCTAAGGGACACAACTTTATACTTGCCGCTATAGATTACTTCTCAAAATGGGCAGAGACATTACCGTTACGTGAGGTTACGGCACAACAAGTCCTTCAATTTTTCAAAAGCCAAATTGTCTACCGTTTCGGAGTACCGCGAAGAATAATCTCTGACAATGAGACAGCTTTTACAAGCACAAAGATCAATCATTTCGTCACAAGACATGAGATAGATTGGAGATACTCTACAATTTTCTATCCCAGTGCAAATGGTCTGGCTGAAGCTTTCAACAAGACACTGGTACAGATTTTGAAGAAAACACTGGATGAAAATAAAAGGGATTGACACAACAAACTATTAGAAGCCTTGTGGGCCTACCGAATGACTTTCAGGATTCCCCTTCAGTATACACCGTATGCGCTCGTATATGGGGCCGAGGTCGTGCTACCGCTAGAAATCCAGACACCATCTCTCAGAGTTGTCGTTGCCAACCAACTCACGATGGAAGAAAGTGCAAAACTCAGACTTGAAGAACTGGAGAGTCTCAAGGGAAAACAACTAGAAGCACAACAATATTTGGAGCTCTACCAGGCAAAGATGGAACAAACCCATGACAAATTGGTCCGCCCAAGAACATTCAAAGTTGGTGACCTCATGCTTGTGCTCAAAAGACCTATTTTTGCATGCCGCAAAATAGGTGGAAAATTCGAGCCAACTTGGGAGGGACCATTTGTCATTGAGAAGGTCTATACAGGAGGAGCCTACTAGTTAGTGGACTTCCGGGGTGAAAGACCCATGTTACCGAAAAATGGACGATACCTAAAAATCTATTACGCAACCTGATGCTCCTCAATGCCGCATGTCGCTGCTTTCTTTGAAACTTTAAAACTTTGATTATTTTAGGGTTATCAATGTGGCCAAATGTCTATGGTCGGGTCCAAATTTTGTAATTAACCTCATTATAATTAAAATTTTGAGAAAATTTTTCAACTTCACATGTTCTCTTTTCTACTTTCAAATTTAAATACCCTACTAAATTAAACAAAACTCACACAAAAAATGAATAATCCTCTTCACCAAACAAACTAAAATTTACTTTAATAAATACTTTGTTTTGTTCTTGTTCATGACAAGCTTCGGCCCACAGACGTTTTTTTTTCTGTCATCTGCGAAAAAATGTCAGGACAGAGGCTGATCTTTGTCTTCCAGGACAGCTGGAACCTCGCACTGAATGAAGAGATGGCGCCGCAAGGAGGTGTCATAGATTTTAACATGGATTTCAACCAGGTTGATATGAACTACGAGGGTCCTCTAATGGACGTAGTCAGTAGTAAAGAAAAGGAGGGATTGCCTTCACTGTTTAGGGTAACCACTCAGGACAATGCGTCACGCAAAGGTAAAAACGTGATAGCGGAACAAGATCCGATTGAGGGGCCCAACCGTCTGCCATCCATGGTAGCTACTCTAGCAAGGGACCTGATAGCTACCCGTAATGAACGATTACCGAATACTCCGCTCCGTAGGACGCAATGCAGAAATGTCAGCCGAAAGAAACAGAGAGCCTTTCTGCGATAGGAACACAAACGCCAAAGAGACGTGAGCAGTTTTCTTACCCCATTCCTGAGGGACATATTTACAACCCAGATCTGAAAGAAACTTCTGCCAGCCTGCCCACTACCGATGAAGAGTCAGGATTTGTGATAGAATCAGATGTGCTCCCAGTTCCAGATATCTTATGCCGGGGTTGCCCAACATGCAACGTTGAGGTACCAATAGGGACATCAGTCACGGGCGCATTTGTAGAATGTTTGGATTGCAACGTTCTGTATCTACAGCATTTTAGTACATTAGAAGAATACACTTCAAGAACCAACGAGTCTCAGACTCCAGACTTCACGACAAATGAACCATATGTTCCACTGAGGACGGATCAGTACGCACCATGGAGCCCAGGATCATACATCCCATTAGAGGCTGAATCTCATGTTCCGGATCAACCAACACCAGTTTGGGTTCCTGCCGAGGCCCGAAGGAAGAAACGCCCGCGGCAGCTGCGAACTCCTGGTATGGTAGAATACTACAAGATAAGCAGAGTAAATAAAAGAGAATTTGAGTTCTATGAAGAAGTTCAGAGAAAGTTCATTAATATATTGGAAGGCCTAGAGTTGTACACCAAAGTTTTCTCTGAGACTGATGAAAAGAGTATTCTGGACTGCATCTTCAATTTAAGAGACAGATGTCAAGCGGGCCTTCTCATGGAGATGACATATTCCGAGCCGAAGAAATGGATGAGGGAAAGGGAAGAATCACCATCCAATGCGGCTGTTGCTAGAACTTCATGAATGATAGATAGGGGAATCTGCTTGGGATCCTCAGATATGACCAAGCGGATCTGTTGCCACCAATGATAAAATGAATGATCAAGAGAATGGTCAAGTGGAATATTCTACCGCTACTTGCGTTCCCACTAGTTGCATCATTAACATTTATGAAGAAGGTGACTGCATTCCCCCACACATCGACCATCATGACTTTGTGAGACCTTTCCGCACGGTCTCGTTCATGAGTAAAATAAATATTCTATTTAGAAAAGAAATCGATATAGTCGTCCCTGGCGAATTAAGAGGAGCTGTGGAGATTCCTCTTCCAGTTGGTTCAGTACTTGTCCTGAAAGGCAATGGTGCAGACATTGCCAAACATTGCATTCCAAGAGTACGACGCCGTAGGGTGTCTGTAACCTTCCGCAGAATGGATGACAGTAAAATACCGTATGGATTCCAGTAGGACCCAGAATTGGAGGAGTTATTTCCATATGAGCTGTGAGAAGGTTGTACCTCTAAGTACATGCGAAGGGAACTCTTATCCTGGAGCATAACTTAGAAGGTCTGCTTGATCAGGAGCTCAACATACCTGGTACAGAGGGTTCACTTTCTTTCTTTCAATAGCATGACATGTATCTGATTTTATTCAGTCTATGAGGTACTCATAGCATGAGATGATTCTCAATGTATTTCGACATGGATTACATAATGTACCTTTTGAGGCATTAGCCTATGTCTGATTTATGACATCTCTTTTGAAGCAAATTAATGAAAATTTCTCTCAAATTGTTCCTCTTTGTCAGTTGCCTTTTTGTGCGATGGATGAAAGTCGTGAACCATGCGATGGTTCATAATTTCAATGAACAAAGAACGAAACAACAAATCTTCAACAATAAATAAAGCATAAATGAAAAATAATCACAAATGAGTAAATAATGAAACAAATTTCTTTTGAAAATTTACCAATTAAAATTAAAACTTTAAAAATATTTTTTAAAAAATTAAATGTGATAAAAACAACAAAAAAATAAAACAAACCTGTTGAGTGGATGCTTCCATTTTCGGAATTTCATACTCTTTGTGCGCGCAGCACAACTATCGTTATCTACACTAGCTCTCTGAACATCCCCGCAGAATTTCACATTCTGCACAAAACTCTACAAGTCTTCTACAAAATCAACCTTTTAACATGATACACTTTTGCAAATTCAACACCCGAAGCTCTTTATAAATTTTAATTCTTACATCTTTGAATCAATATTTAAATTATGATTCTTATCTTTCGAGGTCGGTACTTAAATCCCGACTATCACATCTTTGAATTGATACCTACATTTCGATTCTCACAATCTTCAAATTAATACTTACATTTCAATTCTCACATCTTCAAATTGATGCCCACATTTCAATTCTCACATTTTGAGGTCGATACCTAAATTTTGACTCTCTCATTGGAATTGATACCTACATTTCAATTCTCACATCTTCGAATTGATACCCACATTTCAATTCTCACATCTTTGAATTGATACCAACATTTCAATTCTCACATCATCGAATTGATACCCACATTTCAATTCTCACATCTTCAAATTGATACCTAAATTTCAATTCTTACATCTTCGAATCAATACCTAAATCCTGATTCTCACATTTCGAGGTCGATACCTAAATTTTGACCCTTGCATCTTCGAATTGATATTTACATTTCAATTCTCTCATCTTTGAATTAATACTTACATTTCAATTCTCACATTTTGAGGTCGGTCCTTATATTCCGACACTCTCTTTTAAGAATTGACCTACATTTCAATTCTCATTTCCGAATCAGCCCTACATTTTTGATTCATTACATTCGAGTTCGGTCCTTACATTCTGCACTCTCTTTTGAGAATTAACCTATATTTCAATTCTCATTTCTGAATCAGCCCTACATTTCTGATTCATTACATTCGAGGTCGGTCCTTACATTCTGACACTCTCTTTTGAGAATTCTCCTACATTTCAATTATCATTTCCAAATCAGCCCTACATTTCTGATTCATTACATTCAAGGTCGGTCCTTACATTCTGACACTCTCTTTTGAGATCTTAAATTCTGATTCTTCACATTTGAGGTCGGACCTTACATTCCGACACTTTCTTTTGAGAATTCAACATTTCTGATTCATTACATTCGAGGTCGGTCCTTACATTCCGACACTCTCTTTTGAGAATTAACCTACATTCAATTCTCATTTCTGAATCAGCCCTACATTTCTGATTCACTACATTCCGACACACTCTTTTGAGAATTGACCTACATTTCAGTTCTCATTTCCGAATCAGTCATACATTTATGATTTACTACATTTCGACACTCTCTTTTGAGAATTGACCTACATTTCAATTCTCACTTCCAAATCAATACTACATTTCTGATTTATTTCATTCTGACACTCTCTTATGAGAATTGAAAGAATTGACCTACATTTCAATTCTCATGTCCGAATCAGTTCTACATTTCTGATTCATTACATTCTCACATTCTCTTTTGAGAATTGACCTACATTTAAATTCTCATTTCTGAATCAGCCCTACATTTCTGATTCATTACATTCGAGGTCGATCCTTACATTCTGACACTCTCTTTTGAGAATTGACCTACATTTCAATTCTCATTTCTGATTCAACCCTACATTTTCGATTCATTACATTTGAGGTTGGTCCCTACATTCTGACACTCTCTTTTGAGAATTGATATACATTTCAATTCTCAGTCCTACATTTATGATTCATTACATTCGAGGTCGGTCCTTACATTCTGACTCTCTCTCTCTCCTTTTGAATTGATATCTGAATTTCAATTCCCACCTTGGGGTCAGCACTTACATACTGACTCCCATCCTTTGGAAATATTTGAAATTTCATAACTCAAAGTCCACTCTCCAATCCCCAGCGAGAGTCCCTACTTCTTGACTTGATCAAACACTCATCTGCTAATACCCCAACAGAAACAAATCACACACACAACTCTACACGTACTTCCGAGTCTGTTGACTTAGAAGTTTGTATTGGTTTTTGTTTATCTCGTCGGTCAACGCCAATACGCGCGGTATGCTTTCCCAGCACACCATACCTATTGGGGGTCCATTTGTTGACCTCACTTTTGGATGAGGTTTAGTTTTTCCTCTTTAGTAGCCTAAGGTCTAGCCATAGGACTCTCCTATTGACTATTCTTAAAAAACTAGAAAAGACACCCTCACCACTAGAAATTCCATACTCTTCTCTACTCAACTTGAAGTTCCACATGTTTGTCTCAACCTCTAAATACTTAGTAGGTGAGGTCACTATGGGAGAAACTCGATGAGTCACCCTTAGGACTGCTGAACTTTAAGGTTGACCCTGGGTGTTGGTCTAGAGCTGAGGCACTCACTACACTTATCTGCACCCACAATCACTCACAACCCTGAACTCAAATTTCTAGCCTAGGTCCCTTGATCATTTTGGGATACTCATGTAGATGGTCCCCTAAAGCTACAAGACCTAGGGCTATGGTTTAGCTAAGATTACTACATAGAAGACCCAAAATGTGGTTTCCATTGGTCCATGGCTTATTGTGGTAGTTGGCACTCAACTCTACCAAGATACCCAACCTACCCTTTTGCCCCGGAGCACCCCAAATTGCCTAAACACCCTTGAAAACCCAAACTTTGCCAAAATTCCCAAGTTTACCCAAAATACCCAAATTTGATCAAAATTCATTTCAAACCTTTTGAAAACCTCCAAATTATCCAAAATTACCCAAAATCTCCAAAGATGACCAAATTACCAAAATACACCTCCATAATCTAAAATCGCAAAAATTCCAAAAATTCCCAGAAAATCCCAATAAATCTAAAATATTCCCAATTTCATTTCTCTTAACTACTACATGACCTAATTTGGCCAAATTAACCTTCTTTAACAATTATCCCCAAATTTGCCTTTGAGGGCCCAAATTCCCCAAATCTAACTCAAATGTTCATCAGTTTGATCTCATTTGACCCCAATTACAATCCTAAACTCAAATTCACTTTTTTTATGACCAAACTAAACCAAATCCAAGCTCAATTGGTCCATTATTTGAGCCCAATTTTGATTTGAACTTTTTATATGACCAAACTAAACCAAATCCAAGCTCAATTGGTCCATGATTTGAGTCCAATTTTGATTTGGGTCGAAACCCCAATTTTGACCATATGACCTAATCTCACCAAATTGAACCCATATCATAGTCAATTGGCCCCAATTAATGTTGAAAAATATTTATAACATTCCTACACATCAAAATCAACCATAAATTGGCCTTGTTGATGCTTCATATTTATTTGATTTTTTCCTAAATCCAAAATTCCCAATTTAGCCCCAATTTGGCTAAGTCCCCAAATTTCACCCAATTGATTGCCTTAACCCCCAAATTGGCATCCCATTCATGTTTAAAATTTTTCATAGGGTCCACATTGATAATTTACAATAATCAATTTGGACTTATCCCAAGGCTAAGCCAAGCTAGACCCAAGCCTAGCCAAACATGACCAAATTGACTAAAATTCAAAATTCTCTCAAATTGACCCTTCAATTAAGCTCAAAACCATTTCCATCCTTCACCAAAGTTATTCCTTATGATCATCTACACCAAATGCAACAATTAATTGAGCCAATTGACATGGCTAGCCTAGACCAAACCCAAGACTTGGTCATTTGCACCCACTTGGACCCATGCACTAAATGTGACCTAACCACCCTAAAGTCACCAAATTTACTCCATCACAGTCATTGGTTGGACTTAGTGACCAGTCCAAATACCATGAAACCACCTAAATCAAGCTATGGACCAAAGGTCCCCCAAATCAAGGGATATTATTTCCAAAAATGCTTGTGCTTAAGATATCCTTACCAAAATTAGGTATTACTGCACTAAATTGCTGTGACATATTCCCGTGGGTTCCCTGAGCTCCTAGCAACCTCCCTCTGGCCGGTCGGCCAGTGTAGTGGCTAAACAAGCTCAAGACTGAGAGCCAACCCCATGAAACCTCACCCGAATCAAACCTAGAGGCCACCTCATCCAAATCAAATTGAAGAGCTCCTCTGCCCTCCACCTAAGCAACACAATGCACCCAAATTTGTGCCCTGAGAGCCACCCCATGGCCATTTTTATAAGAACTCACCTCCACGGCCATGGGAGGTGTGCTAAAAATTTTCTCAGAGAGAGCTTCCCAAATCACTCACAGAGCTTCCTTGAGATCTCCACAGCCCATTCCAATCACTCAATTGCCTTGATTCCCCCTGTATAACCCTAATTTTGAGCTTAAAAATTAGAGCAGAAATAGGACATCTCTCAAAACTCTACCAAACTTCAATTGCTTGTGCCCACACCTTCACAAAAGTAAGAGAAGACAAAGCCCCATCAAATTACCCTCTGAAATAGCCTCCACCATAGCTCTAGACCAACACTTGAAATTGAGCTTGGTCGAATTCATACCTAGGCCTTACACCACAGCAAGAGGCTTAATCCCTAGCCTCCTTGGACCCCAACGAATATGTCAAGCACCTTTTATTGAAGCCTCCCTTCTCAGAGCAAAGGTATAAAACTTCTCCTCCTCCTGAGCCTATTTTGATTCTCCATTTACTTATGCTTGATTTCATTACACATTAATCGTATGGATGTGTTCATCTCACTAAGACGAGCATTTAAAAAAAATTCACTTAATTTGGTTGAGAAATGAGAGAGATCATAAGCCTTGAAGGTGGACGGCTCTCGGCCTAAGCCATTAGGGACAATGACCACGCGTCGTCTGATCGCGCGTGTATCAAATGGATGGCCAATATGAAGCCAAACAACACTTCTTTACATAAATAGCGGGATGCGTGGCTGATGGCGTGGACGACGACGTCAAATAGAAGCGTGCCGCGTGGAGTTTCGGAGCTGCCTAGGATCTACATGGTGTCGCATGGATAAGTAGAAAAATAGGGCTTTTTCTATTTATTTAAACTCCCTAAACTTTAAAAATCCATAACTTTGTGTAGAAAAATTACAAAAATAAAATAAAAATACCGACTTTCTCAGTGAACAGAGGATAATAATGTGGATAAACTTCAAGTCCATTTGGTGCAGAAAATATTTTTGATTAATTAAACAATGTTTGGGATAATTTAATTCTCCATGCATATTGCTACATCACCTTGGCTTGAAATTTTGGCATGTTGTAGCCTCTTTCAAGGGAAACATCCTCTGATTTTTCCAAAGTCAGAGGAGGTTCTTATACAGAGATCCATATTTTTCAAGATCTTGCACATTATTTCCTTAAAATAATCATAGAAATTAGCATATTAATTAAAAAATTGTCAGAAAATTTTGGAAGGTCCACTATGACTAGAGGAGCTTTTGGAAATAATTCCATGGGTCAAGTCATTTAAAATGCACTTAAATTTTATACACTAAATCACTAAAATAATTTATTTTAGAAAAAATAAAAATTTAAATGACTTGATTTTTGATCTCCACTGTGGTTTATGATCCAGATAACTCATTATAAAAAGTTCAAAATATTTTGAGTTTATTGAACTTAAGTTGATTTTTAAAGATAAATATCACTTTTGGCACAAAAAGAACTTTTTAAAAATCAAAATATAACTCAAAAAATTATGAAACTTAGTGTCTTAAGTTCTCTGTGATCAGGGATATTTTATAAAAATAAAATAATATTTAGAATAAAAACTTGATTCTATGTGATCAGGGATATTTTATAAAAATAAAATAATATTTAAAATAAAAACTTAATTTTTGGCCTTCTATGATCAGGGATATTTTATAAAAATAAAATAATATTTAAAATAAAAACTTAATTTTTGGCCTATCATGGATATTTTATAAAAATAAAATAATATTTAAAATAAAAACTTAATTTTTGGCCTATTTTAAAAATCAGGAATATTTTCTAAAAATAAAATTATATTTAAAGTAAAAACTTGATTTTTGGCCTATTTTAAATAATTAAAAATTGATAAAAAAACACAAAAATAACAAAATTTATGAAAATATTCTAAATTGCTTCTTAATCACTTAGAAATAATTATAATATTTTTCCTGATTTTCTAAATAAAGATATTGAATTTCAAAGCTTAAAAATAATTTTTAAAGGCTAAAAATGAGTTTTTCACTAAAATAATTCTAATAAATCAAAGAAAAATAAAAAAAAATGAAATTTTCTCTTTTGGGTTCTCTAACCTCAGAGATATTTTTTAAAAAAACAAAACTTAATTTTCATCATTTAAAATATTTAATTTTTATTAAATAACCCAGAATTTAAAATAATTTTAATAAATCACAGAGAATTCAACAGAGCATGAAATTTTGTCCAAAGGCTTGTCTAGTCTATGTCTACCTCCAGTAAAAATGTCAAAGGAGTAGAATTTACCTTGGTAAAGTTAGGAATTTTCTTTGAAAAATCCTATTTTTGCATGAAAATAATTATATAAAATAAATTTAAAATCTCTAAAAATCACATTTTCTCCTCTGATGTTTTAATTGACCCATGAATGAGGTAGGATAAAAACTTCAAAGTCATTACATTTTCTCCTCTGATGTCTCAATTAACCCATGAATGAGGTAGGATAAAAATTTCATTGAGAAATCACATTTTCTCCTCTGATGTCTTAATTGACCCATGAATGAGGTAGGATAAAAATTTCAAAGTTCAAATCCTATTCTTGCATTAAAATAATTATATAAATTAAATTAAATTTTGAAAAATCACATTTAAGAATCCTATTTTTGCATGAAAATAATTATATAAATTAAATTAAATTTTGAAAAATCACATTTTATCCTCTGATGTTCTAATTGACCCATGAATGAGGTAGAATAAAAATTTCAAAGTCATTTGAATTGAATTTGACAAATTATGAAGTGTTAGAGCCTTAGGGGCAAATGTGTAATTTTGGAAACCTTGCCTTAATTAACATTTAGGCCTAATTCAAGGAGGAAAAATGGGTAACCTCTGATCTTAACCAATTTATTTGATGTTTGAANAACCTCTAATCTTAATCAATTTATTTGATGCTTAAAACATAAGGGGTTAATTGGTAGAAACCAATACCACTTCCCTCATTAAAAAGATAAGTTAATAAATTTCTAAATCATTAAAAATTTGGAAGTTTATTAAAATTAAATGATCCTGGACTTAGGGGTATGAATTTTGAAGTCAATAATTAATGAATTTAATACCCCTATCTTGATTTTCAAATAAAATCCAATTCATGAATCTTGACCACTTAAAGCTTAACCTTTTTGAAACTAATTAAGACACTCACCTATGTCTTAAGGTCTTAGTGGTGACATAGGCCAAATCAAAATTGACTAAATAAGGATTAGAGAAATAAACATAACATAATCAAACATCCTTGAAATACCACTAAGCTGAATTAGGGTTAAAATTTGGCTAAGTGTTCCAACAACACTAACTTGCCTTTTTAAGGGTCTTCACCCACATAATTCTTAAATTGAATCACAAGTGATAATTACCATATTCTTAGGGATAATTGAGACATCAATATTCACTAAGTAATAAGGGTATTTACGGGATGACTTATTAAGCAACATAATAAGTTTAAAAGAACTCGAGATTTTCCATCAAACAGTGAGAGAGTAGCATGGACCTGTTTCTTTCTCTAGATCTGTTGGACGTCTTGAAGATATACTAAACTTAATATGTTTTGCTTGACAAAATCATCCTTAATTAAAAGGACGCACCAAAACTTTACTTTTCCTGCTCTCCATAAACTACCTTAACATGCATTTTTGTTTCAGGTGGTAGAACGAGAAGACTCGCCAGGTACGCTTTTATAGTTTGTAGTATTATCTTTCTTGTACTATTATGTTATACTTTTGTGCTTATATAATTTTGCATGGAAAACTAAAACTATTAGGATAGCCACAAAACCAAAACCAAAACTAAAACCAAAATTAAAATCAACCAAGATAAAATTCACCCTCACAACATTCAAAAAATAAAACAACCCAAAATTTAATCACAAACATCACACAAAACTACAACTTCAACTAATATAAGACGTCTCTATTGGATGATCAGGAATCTCTCAGAGGAGGTAACCTACGGTTGCTAACGAGGCTTCCCACGGTCCAAATGAAATTATG
>JXCR01148954.1:16970-33506 GCA_002079205.1 Phalaenopsis hybrid cultivar
TGACTTTGGTCATTTAAGATGTAATTAACTATAGGGGCTTGCCCTTATAGGAAACATGTCCGAACCCAGCTTAATATACACCCTATTTAATTCTTTATATTGAATAGGGGAACTTGTTGGCAAATACAAAGGTTTCGCAGACCAGATGGATGTCATACTTTCCTTAGTTTATTTGATCGAGCCTCATCCTCAAGTCTTGTGTTCATCCTTCGGGATAGATACAGGGTTTGAGGTATAATGCTCCTTCATTTAAACTATGAAAAATATGGGGTCAGGTTGATTTTATATTTTTCTAAACTTCAATGTCCTTCCAAAGCGGGTGACGAGATTTCAATTCCGATGGCCTACAGCTTCTTACGGGCAACTCTCTTCCAACCAAAATAGTGCCGACAGTGGAAAATTAATTGAAGTTTAGTGCGCTGTGGTGGAGTGGAAGATCTATCTTGGTTTTAAGACAAATTTCAATGGAGAAATTGTCAGTATGCGGTGGCTAGCAGTGGTTAAGAGCAAGGGGATTGCACTTGGGATGGTTTGGAGATGCTCTGGTGAGATTTTGGCAGAGTTTCCTTAAGGTTCTAAGCACTCTCTTCCTTGGACACAGAGAGGTCTATTTAAAGCCATGGCTGCCTAGTGGAGCTCATAGCTTGGAGTTGGGTGCTAAAGCTTGCTGAGGTGGAGGGAAGACAGGCTCCAATGACCAATGAGAGTGAACCAAGTGAAGGAGCTTTAATTTTGGGTTTTGGCCATTTGGGGCTCCCTTAGGGTGGATGTTTCCAGTGTCTAAGGTAGTGGCTGGCTAGAGTTTTGTCACTTCTTGGCTCAGGGAGGCCATGAAGCTTCTAATGATGGTTAACTCCTAAGGGTAAGTGATGATGAAGAAGATATTTGGGTTTAGGCCAAATATGGGGTGAAATCCCTAAAATCAAGAGGTCCATTGGTCCATAGCTCACCTTGGCTTGTTTAGTTGGGTCTAGCAGGGTCCATAGGGTGTACTTGTTGGCTTTGGAGTCATAAATTTCGTGGCTTAGGCATGACTAAGTCAATATTGGTACTTGGGTCCAATTTGTGTCAAAATGGCTAAAAGTTGGGTTTGGGTTAGGCTAGCCATGACTTTGAGCCCAATTGATTGATCAAAATTGTGTAAATGATTTGCTTGAAGATTTTTGGTGAAGGATTTAAGTAATTTTAAGTTCAATTGGAAGCTCAATTTGAAGGATTTTGGGATTTCGGTCAATTTCGGCATGTTGGACTAGACTTGGATTTTGGGATTTTGGTCAATTTCGGCATGTTGGACAAAATAAGGTTGGGGCTAAGTCCAAATTGATTATTGGTAATGTTCTATAAGAATATCATAAAGAGTTTCTAACATAAATTGGGTGTCAATTTTGGGGTTAGGGCATTCAATTTGGTGGAATTTTGAGACAGCCAATTTGGGGCAAATTTGGGGATTTTGAACTTGGGTTAAAATTAATTGAAATTGAAGCTTCACCAAGGCCAATTGAAAGTTCAATTTGTCATGTAGCAGTGTTATGAAGAAATTAGGATTAAAATTGGGACAAATTAAGTAGGTTATGAGGTTCAATTAGGTGAAATTAGGTCATAAGGCCAAACTTGGGGGTTTTGATTTGGATCAAAATTGAGCTCAAATCATGGGCCAATTAGGCTTGGATTTGGTTTGGATTGATCAAATTAAAAATGAATTTGAGTTTAGAATTGAAATTTAGGGAAATTGGGGCCAAATTGATGGACATTTGAGGTGAATTTCGGGAAATTGGGCCTTTAAAGATAATTTGGGGTTTTGCTCAAACTAATCAAATTGGCCAAATTGGGTTCAATTTAAGGATCCAAAGTGGTTTTGGAGACATTTGAAGTCATTTTGGAGGTTTTGGGAAAGTTTGGGGTGTGAAGGGTATTTTTTTAATTTTGGTAAATTTAGGGGTATTTTGGAAATTTTGGAATTTTCGGGTGGATTTGGGCAATTTGGGTATTTTTAAATGGTTTGAAATGATTTTTGAATAAGTTTTGGTATTTTGGATGAATTTTAGGCTTTTGACCAAATTTAGGTTTCAAGGGCATTTACGTAATTTTGGTGGATTTAGGGGCAAAAGGCTAAGTTGGACATTTTTGGTACAATTGAGGTGCCAACCACCATGTATTAGCTATGGACCAATGAAATCCTCATTTGGGTCCTCTATGTACTGGTCTTAGCTAAACCCTAGCTTAGGGCTAGTTGGTCTAAGGGACCATCTACATGAGTCTCCCAAAAGATCAAGGGATTAAAGTCAACAAGTTTGGGTTTTAGGATTGTGAGTGATTGTGGGTGATAGTGAGTACAAGCGATTGAACTAGCTCCAGTCCGACGCCAGGGTCAATCCTAAGGCCAAGCAGACTTATGGGGGTTCACATTGAGCTCCCTCATATTGGCCACACCTACTATGTGCTAGACGTTAGGACCAATATATGGAACTTTCAAGTTGAGCAAGGAAGAGTTTAGAGTTTTTAATGGTGAGGGTTCCTTTCTAATTTTCTAGGAATAGTCAACAGGAAAGTCCTATAGCTAGATACTAGGCTACTAAAGAGGGAAGACTAAATCTCAACTAAAAGTTAGGTCAATAACACTTAATTATATGAATTACATTCTCATTCATACAACTTCATATGATTCTTTCCAATTATTGACTAAGACAATACTAGCCCGGTTCTTACATGTTCTCACAATAAATTTTAACATCTAGATAGGCCAGATCAAGAAGTAAATGAAGTATATGTAATTAAATCATCACAAATTCTTCCAACAGTAAAGATTAATACTCTCCACAACTTCCATCCAACACTTTAATTACTTATCATTTTAAGGAGAAAAAAATACTCAGTACTTCCATCCAAAACTTAATTACTTATCATTTTAAGAAGAAAGATAAAGAAAACTACTCATATCTATGGAGAAAATAAAATCACACTTTAGTTTAAAAGAAGAAATTATTGTCAAACCAACAACAAGTCTTGATTAAAGTCTCATCCAAAACTTAATTACTTATCATTTTAAGAAGAAAGATAAAGAAAACTACTCAAAATCTAAAACTTAATTACTTATCATTTTAAGAAGAAAGATAAAGAAAACTACTCAAAATCCATGCCATCCATCACTTTAATTACTTATCATTTTAAGGAGAAAGATAAAGAAAACTACTCAGAATCCATGGAGAAACTTAATTACCTATCATTTTAAGAAGAAAGATAAAGAAAACTACTCAGAATCCATGGAGAATAAAACCACACTTTAGTTTAAAAGTAGAAATTATTGTCAAACCAACAATAAGTATCGATTAAAACAAGTAGTTTGAAAACAAAAATAAATACTTATCTCAAATCCTCCACCAAACTCTTAGAGTTTTTTTGTATCTCTTCTCTCTCACAATAAAACTAAAAACAAAAATGATAAAGTAAATTTGTGGTGCCTGAAAAATCTCTCCAAAGTTTTCTCCACAAACTTCTTCAAGAACCTCTCAGGACTCACACTTTTCAAGCACACTTCTAAAAGTCTCAACTTCCTTCTTTTATAAATTTCCAATAGGAGCCTTGATAACTCTTCAAAATGTGTCCAACTTCAATGTGTTCTCCAAGGGATGTCGCCTTTCAAAAGTCTTTTAATCATATTTTTGTCTCTAGTGGTCATAACCACCATCTTTAGCTAATAGGTGCCTCAAATGTCCCTTCAAAATTTGATGAAATGAAATAAACTGTCACATAACTGTCTCTGTTGCTTAATCGCGGGGCCTCTGGCGTTTAGGCGCAACCTTCTCTGTTTCACCGGTGCTTAAGGGCCGGATCTGGCACTTAGGCGCCAAAATTCTTTTGCACCGTGTTTGCAATTTCGCTCCAAATATGATCCTTTTTCACTCTTTTTAGCATTTTTCACCTTTTTACTTGTACATGAAAGAAAAACACACAAATACCTTCCATCAAAGTGAAATATCTCAAAAATAGGTATAAATATGTGTCTAAAAACACTATATATTTTAGGTGTATGTGTACGCAACAAGCTTTCATAGAAAATGAAATCTGGAAAAATTAAGGCATTCGTGTCTGATGCGCCTGTTGATAGAGAGTTAGCGGTTGATGCACCATATTGGCGCTCCATATTGGCGCCTGGAAAGCCAAATTCCCAAAAAATGTCTAATTCACTTAAAAACCATGAAATCGCATAGTAAAACTCCATTTTTACTACTTGGGTCATCTTCTACCTCTAAACCGTGACCTAGTGCTTCACATTGTGCGCGTTAGAGAAGATTTCGATGACTAAAGATCGTATATTTCATCTTCTCTTAGTAAGATCTTCACTTTAATATAAAAATTTTTATTTTTACTAGGAATTTTCATACATTATGGAAGATCCAAATTTTGGGATTTTAGATGGAAAAGCTTGAAGAAAACCCATGGTGAAAATTTCATTACCAAATAATCTAACTTGCAAAGTTAGACTTTTGATTTTGTGATTTATTTGGATTTTCTTTAGATTTTCAAAGAAATTTCAATGGCTCCATGACTAAAGAGAGGGAAGCCAACAAGAGACTTTGACTCGAGGAAAATTGTCAATTTTAAAGCCCAACATTGATCAAATGGAAACAGGAAAATTGATCCAGAAACGGGCATTTACTAACCCAGGTGGCGAGATTGAAAGGTTGATCGTCGCCAAAAACTGGGAGAAGTTTTGCTACTTCACTGTAGTGACAATTGTACCTATGGTTCAGGATTTCTATGCCAACTTGATATTCACTACAGAGGATCGCATCCTTGTGAGAGGTAAGCCAGTTGAGTTTTCTAGCGAAAGGATCAATGCTTTTTATAGATTGAGAAATGTATTCCATTGTGAATACACTACGTTTATGATGACAGATTCATCACTTGATGAAGTGATTGCCTTGTTGACTGATGAAATAGAAGAAATGAAGATTAAAAATAATAAGAAAGTTAACTTCTCTGCTTCCATGATGACTATTTAGTCAAAGGTATGGCACCACTTCATCTCTGCTAAATTATTGCCAACAAATCATCTGAGCGAAGTAACAAAAGGATAGAGATATGCTAAACTTATGTATTCAAAAAATGAAGGCAGTAGATGTTGGTGCTCTTATAGTTCATCATGCTCGGAGTATAGCTAGTAGTGCTACAACTAGTGGTTTGGGTTACCCTGCCCTGGTTTTCACTTTATGTGAGTAATCAGAAGTTGAGTCCCATAGAAAAGAGGAAAAGTTACAGCCAAAAAATCCTATTATGAAGTATGTGCTTCACAAAGTTGAATCATTTGTTGAGTCCAAGAGTGGAGGTAGTGATAGACCCTCAACATCAGCTGTAGGAGTATTTACTTCTCGCTCTGCTTCACTTGAAAATATCATGGAGCAGCTCATGATTCAACAAATGGATATTGTGAATATGCTAAATAGGATTGGAGGAATTGAAGCAATGAATGCTTACAATAATGAATATAAGCAGAGGAGAGTTTAACATGATAAAGCTTATGAGGAGGCTATGGTTAGATATCTTAGGGGTGAGTATAATGTGGAATTTCCAACTTGCCCTAGCTTCACCCCTTATGCTCCAAATCATGATGAAAAAGAAGAAGAAGAAGAAGAAGAAGAAGAAGAAGAAGAAGAAGAAGAAGAAGAAGAAGAAGATGATGATGATGAGGAAGGCGATGAAGATTGATATTCTTTGGAGTTTAGTTTGTCAGTTTGATGCTCTTTGTTATTTGGATTATGTTGTTATGTATTTTCTTTAAAACTGTTGTGGTAAGAACATTTATTTTAATGTTGTACTGTGAAACATAATAGAAACTGTAGATTTTTTACTTCTTCTACATTTTTAGTTTTTTCAGTTTCTATTTATGCTTTTTATTTTTTAGCAAATACTTAAAATATATTATGCTTCATTTAATACTTTAAAGCCTGTATGCATTTTTAAAGTTAGTACTTGCAGTATACCAGAGTCCATTTTCATACTCAAAAATCCACTACAGGTTAGTTTTTATTTTTATGCATTTTTTGTTTTCTTTCACCAACTAAATTTTATACTAACATATTTTTAAATTGCTTAAAAATTTAAGTTTGCGGGAAAGAAAAATTTATTTTAAAAAGAAGTAAACTAAAATTTATTTATCCTCAAGTAACTATTTTTTTTTAAAAATAAATTAACATGACTGGGATATTAAGATTTTACTTTAAAAGACTATACCAATGTTTAAGAATATTATGATAAATTTAGGTAAAAGTTTTTAATAATGAAGGTCAATTTTTAAGTTAAAGATATTTGGTAAGAAAGGATAAGACTATGTTTTTCTATTTAAAGTAAAGAAAATTGTATTTTTCAAATATTAAGAATTTTAGAGTTTCATGTAAGAAAAGAAGAATTAAACTTTATGAAAAATCATCAAAACTAATATGAATTTATAATGTGAAGAAAGTTAAAAAGGTTTAACTTTAAGAAGAGGACAATAAAGTTCAAAATTATTAAAGGCTATCTAGAGATAGTAATCATGACTTGAAAAATAAATAAAAAGAGAAAGGATTGAAAATATCTAGAATAAAAATAAAAAGAAAAGAAAAAAATTTGAGGAGAAGCTTAAAGAGATGCCTAATAAAAAATTGGTTTCACTTGAATTAACTTGAGGAAAAGGCTTTATTGCATTTTCTAAACTTGTATTTAAGTATTAACACCCTTAATAGTAAATTTTTCATGAAATTCTTTTTCATATTGATATTCTAAGTATCCTTGATAAAATAAATTACAATTCTTCTTGAAATAAATGAAAATTCAGAAATCTTAAATTTGATTACTAAGTATTCTTATACTTATAGTTTTAATCTAAGTTATTAAAACTTTTTCTTAAATTTTACTATTTTATTTATTAAACTAAAGTATAAAAGTCATAAGTTAATCTCTATCCTAAGTCATATGTTTTTATGTAGTAAAAGTCACTTGAGAACAAGTAACATTTAAGTTTGCGGGATTTAGATACACCAAAATAATATGTTGTTTTAAGTATACATTTTATGCTTATTTATGATTATATTGCATTTTAAAGGAGGGTATTTGCATGTTTTTTTTGAAGGTATATCAAATTTAGGCCTTTGGAACAAAAGTAGCAAAAAGAACGAAATTCAGAGTCAAAACAACAAATTTTGGGATTTTGGCGTCTGAAGCACCAAAACCAGTACCAGAGAGGACTTTTTTTGTAGATTAAGGTAGTTCGAGATAAATTTTGGCGTAAATTTTGAAAGAAAACTTTTTTCTAAACACCCCATAGAATGATTCAATGCATCTAGACACTTTGGAAGGTTCTTTTATGAAGGGATATGTATCTTGGATCAACAGACATGTCTTCAAAAGGGTTGACTTTTGGATAAAATTTTAGAGGGAATTTTGAATTCTTTTTGGAGGGAGATAGCCTCTAATAAAAAAGAAGAAAATCTAGAGCTTAAAAGGGGGGCGGCAAGAGCATTTTTGAAGATAGAATGAGGTGAGATGGCGAGAGCGAAAGTCAAAAGATTGGAGATTTTCTTCAAGTATTGTAAGAGGAGAGGTAAGGTGAGAGATTTCTTCTTCATTACACTTCTAAGAGAGAATTGAGAGTGCTTGTAAAAAGGGAAAGTACTTGAAGAGAACTTATAGGGATTTGCGTGGGAATGATTGTGAGATAAGTTGTGTTCTTTTATTTCTTTGTTTTATAAACATATTTCTATATGAAATCCATGTTTTGTCATATTCTTCTCATGAATTATGAGTAGTCTTCTTTATCCTTCTTTCTACAATGAGATTTGGTTTTGTGATAAATTGATTTTTTTATATGATTTTAAATGTCAAAAATTTGTGATGATTTGACTCCAATCTTTGTTTACTTTTTGATCTGACCAATTGAAATGTTAAAATGTGTTGAGATACATATGTTCCGAAAGGGGTATGATTTCTACAATATGGGGAGAATCACATTTGATTATATGAGAGAGAATGTCATCCATTGGGTTAAGTGCAAATAAATAGGGAAATATACTTTGTTGGATGTAGAATTTGAGCATTTTGGGTGACAGATTAAAATCCTCAATTTGGTCCAATTGATTGGAAAGTAATGCGAGATTGTTAGCCCTCAGGTGAGGGAGTAGTGGGAGCTCTGGAGTGGCAACCAGTATCCACCTAGCCTAACCACAGATTATGGACCAAACTCTGGATTAGTCAATGTTCTTTATGCACTCAAAAGAGGCTAAAGAATAAGATTGCTCTTATTTGGCACAAAAAAAAATTTATATATTTTCAAATAATTTTAATTTCTTCATAGTCCATACACTCATTGTAAAGGGGAAAAATGCTTTCGTAAATTTGAACTCTTCATCACAAAAACTTTATTTAGTTTTTGTCAATTTTACTTTCGAATGTTCAGCAATTAATTTAATTAACTTAGTATTTTAACTGCATTTAATTTAGCATTGACTCATTTACTTTATATTTGAATTTTATACTTCACTTTTGTTGTTTAAAATTGTAGTATATATTATAATCTTAAGAATTTACTTATAAGCATTTCCAACTTCTCTGTGGGATCAATATTAATGACACCATTAGAGCCCTTTATTACTGGAATGATACGTATACTTGTATTTTTTTCAGGGGATTTGACAGTTTAAAAATTTTTAAAAGATAAAACTACTTTCACTAAAGTTATTTTTTTAAGGATTAAATTACATATTTACTATTGTATCCATCGTGTGTATTTTGTAATATTAAAAATATTTGCTAAATTAACACACTAAATCCACGCCGCATCACATACTGGTCATTCTGCAATTAAATATCTTATGTCAAAAAGTATTTTAAGCCAAGTATAATCAGATGGGTCCATTTTAGCAAGAATTTGATTTTAAGGTAGTGGATAGAAAATGAGCTAATAATCAAATTGTTGATCATCTGTCAAGACTTGAACATGGAAAAGAAAAGATCAATGGGGATAACATAAATAAGAATTTTCCTGATGAACAACTTTATGTTGTTTCTGAGTGGAATATACCATGGTATACAAATATAGTTAACTACTTAGTTAGTAATATTCTACCATACGGACTAACAGGCCACAAGAAAAAGAAATTTATGTATGAAGCAAGGTTTTACTTTTGGGATGACCCTTATTTATATAAGAAATGTTGTGATTCGGTCATTCGAAGATGCATACCAATTAATACAAAAATGTCATAAATATGAATTTGGGGTACACTTTGGAATAGATACGACAACATTTAAAATTTTACACTAGATTTTATTGGCCTACATAGTTTAAGGATGTTAATAATTATGTGAAAACTTGTGATCGATGTCATAGAGTAGGCAATATTTCTAAAGAGATGAAATGCCCCTAAATTTTATTTTAGAAGTTGACATTTTTGATGTGTGGGGTTTAAATTTTATGGGACCATTTGCACCATCTTTAGGAAAGGTTTATATATTATTAGTTGTGGGCTTAGTGTCTAAATAGATTGAAGCAATAGCCTTGCCTCATTGTGATGCTCTGAGTGTTGCAAAATTTTTAAATAAAATTATTTTAACTAGATTTGGAATGTCAAGAGTGATCATTGCTGATGGGAGATGTCATTTAAGAATTTTAAAATGGACACATTACTTATAAAATATGGAATTAAACATAGGATTGCCACAACATTTCACCCTAAGACTAGTGGATTAACAAAAGTATCAAATCATTAAACTAAAAGAATTTTGGAGAAAACTGTGAATTCTAGAAGAACTGATTGGTCTGCTAGACTTAATTCTACATTTTGGGCATATAGGACTGCTTATAAAACTGTTATATGAATGTCTCCATATAAGCTCATGCTTGATAAAGCTTGTCATTTAACAGTTGAGTTAGAGCATAAAGCTTATTGGGCTATAAAAGAGTTTAATTATAATTTAAAGGATGTTGGAGATAAATGATCATTGCAATTAAATGAGCTCAAGGAACTTAGGAATGAATCATATGAAAATGCTCAAATTTATAAAGAAAAAGTGAAAATGTGACATGATCAAAAGAATTTAGAAAAGAATTTTGAGCCTGGACAAAAAGTTTTATTATACAATACACGATTGTAATTATTTCTCAAAAAACTTAAGTCCAGGTGGATAAGGTTATTTATTGGGAGAAAATTTTATTTTTATAGGGCTATGGAGATTAAAGATAAAAAAATTGGATATATAACCAAAGTAAATGGACATAGGTTGAAACCTTACATTGAAGAAAGCAAGCCTTATTATAAAGAGACTTTGATGTGGGGTTTATCTGAGTAAAACATTTGGATATACCGGACTGACGACGTTAAATCAAGCGCTTTGTGGGAGGCAACCCATAGTTATCTGTGTGGTTTGATTTATGTTTATTATTGTAGTGTCTTCATAGGATTCTTTTTAACACTATTTAACATGATTGAAAATTGAAGAAATTTGACATTAGGCGAATCAGTGTCACTTGGACACTATTGCCTAAGCACTAGAGTCCTGTGATGCTGGTGCCTAGGATCCAAAAAACAATTTTTCGCCATGTATTCTCTATAAAACTACCTAGCTTTCATCCTTAATCATCATTCCTTCAAGATATAGACCAGAGAATAGGAGTTTTGGAGATCTAACTTGATTTAATGGAGAATAGAGAGAATGGTGTTGGAATTAAGTTTGTGCATAATGATGCCCAAACTTATTTCAATTGATTCTTAGCACAGAGTTTGGAGAAGGTGACAAGCATGCTAGGGAAGATTGAAGAGGAGCTTTCCAATCTACACAACAAGTTGCATGAGATGTATCACCAATACGAGCACTTCCAGTAGCAGATGAAACTTTAGTCCGCTCGCTTGAATAGTTATCAAGATGCCCAGGTAGCCATGTATAGGAAGAACAAATGGATTGATGAAAAGGAGGCTACAAAATTTCCTCCCTCCCTTGTCTTCTATACAATTGATCACATATATTTGGCATGTGAGAAGGGTGAGGAGAATGAGATCAATAGAGATTAATCATTAGAATAGAATTCTAGTGTTTTTTGATTGATGTTGGTGTTCGCTTTAGTAAAGGATGTGTTATGTGTGCTACTTTATCTTGTTGCTAGAATTGCTTAAAAGTGTTTTTGTGTGAAATTGTACTATTGATTGAAGGATTAATGAAAGTTATGGTTGTATAAGCCCCCTTGTTAGAATGTTGGAATTAATTATGAATTGGAATTAGAAAATCGAAGATGTTGTGCATATGATAATTATGAGGTGTGATGTTAAATTAATTAGAAATTTTGGTTTAAAAGGCTTAGTCTTGCTATGCCAAATAAAAAATTGGATTCACTTAAATCATTTTAAGAAAAGAAACTTAATTACATTTCTAAGTTTATTTATGAAGTATTAGCATCCTTACTAGTAAAGTTCTCATGATATTCTCTTTCATTTAATTTTTCTAAATCTCTTTGATATGACAAACTACAATTATTATTGAAATAAATAAGAAATCATAATTCTTAAACTTGACTACTAATTATTCTTACATTCTGGTTTTAACCTATGTTATTAAAATTTTTTGCTAAAGTTTCACTATTGCATTTATAAAACAAAAACTATAGAAATCTTCAAGTGAAACTCACTTCCATTACTTATACTTTTTATATATAGTAAGAAAGGTTACTTGAGGATAAGTAATGTTTATGTTTTGGGGAATTGATCCACCTTAAAATTACTTATTTTTATGTACATTTTATGCTAAATTGTTTAGGATATTATGCTTTAATGAAATGAATTTTTATGTTTTTGGTTGCAAGTATAAGAATAAGAGTTTAAGAGTAAAAATGAGCAAAAAATACATAAAAAATGAGCAAAAATGGGCTAAATAGAGGAAAAGTACCAACCCAACTGAATTGATGCCTAGGGGACAGGATTTGGCGCCTAGGCGCTAGATGCAGAACTTGGCTGGCGCCTAGGTGCCACGATTACTTTCTAGAAGATTCATTGAATAAGGCCAAATTTTGATGAGATGTTTGAAGCAACCCTTGGTCATTTTTGAAGATCTATAAATATGGATTATTTCTAAAGGGCTAGGGGGTCAGATTTAGAGATTCTTATAATTTGTGAGTGTGCTATGTGTGTGGGAAGTTTTCTTTGCGAGTATTTGTTATTTTTGGAGTTTGTGAGTCTTGTAAGTGCCATTGGATTCAGGAAAGTCCGTGAACTTCAAAGTAGTGCTTGGGGGAACTATCCAGATAAGTATTTGTATCTTTTTCGTTAAGTTTTGTGCTTTGAATTGAAGTTTTATAAATGTTTTTTGTTTTGTTATCCCCATGCTTTGTGAGTAGTTTTTTTTTCTTTCTCCTTGCAATATGAAGTAATTAATTAAGTGATTTTTTTGACTTTGTTTAGAACTTCTTTTATTCCAAAAAATTGTGATGATATTTTTACCCGTCCTTTATTTACTTTAAAATTTGGCCACTTGTATTGTTAAAACATGTTGAGGAACTTATAGACCCTAAAGGGCTAAGATTTCTTGACTTTTAAGTATCACATTCTACCTTGAAAAGAGCATTCGTGGTCGTCTAAAGGGGGGGGTGCAAATAAATAGTGAGATAAGCTTTGTTGGGCATAGAAATGATGTTTTTAGAGTGACAGACGAACCTTCTGGAAGTGATGTAGGCTCTAGAAAATGCTCTGAGCAAGACTTTCTCCAAGAGGTGGGGAGGTCTTGGTATAGGATTAGGTTAGGGTGCTCAACATAGGGGGGTTTCAATGGGAAACTTCTCCTTAAGCTCTGGTGAAGCTTAAAAGCACTTCAAATTAGAGTTTGGTGGAGTTTGGTGGAATGATAAAAAATGCCCTGGAATTGGGCTCAAACAGTGGGGGGAAGGGCTGGAAGATGGTTGAAATGAGCTTAGGGAAGTTTGAAGAAGCTCTGGTGAGAATTTTGCAGAGTCTCCCCAGGAAATTGGATCATCTTTATCCTTGGCAATGAGGGGGGCTTTAAATAAAGGAGATTGGGGTGGTTCAATTCAGGTGAAATCAACTGCTTTTGTGGAAGGCAGAGAGACACCAATATCTAATTGGAGCTGGATACATTATATTGGTGTAATGGGCTTGGTTTAAGATGGGTTGGCTCTCGGTTTTGGGGTTCTTTAGCGACTAGGACGACCAACCAGGCCTAAGCTGGTGGCTCGGGGAGTTATGTGAGCCAGAGGAAGATTAATGGTGAACAAGATGGCTTGGGGATGGCTGGTGGAAAAGATATCTTTGGTTTAGCCCAAAATGGGATGAAATCCCCTAATTTATGGGACCCTTGGTCTATGGCTCAACTTGGTTGGGCTAGGTGGACCTAGGTTGGTCCCTAGGGTCGAGATGTTGGCTGTGCTGCATTCGGGTCGGTCAATTTAGGTTAATTTGGTCAAATTTGGTGTTTGGGTCCAAAGTTTGGATTTTGCTTCAACTTAGGTCTAGGTTGGGTTTGGATTAGGATTTGTGTTAAGTGATTAATCAATTTGTCTTGGATGATTGTCATGAAACATTTGAAAATGGAATTGGGTGATTTTGAATTATTTTGGAAGGTCAATTTGGTGGAATTTCGCCCCATGATCAATTTTGAGGCATTTGGGTTAGACTTGGGTTTTGATATGGTTCAATTGATGGATTAAGTTGGTCTAAAAGATTTTCATGAAGAGTTTTGGAATCAATTNTCTAGGTTGGTCCCTAGGGTCGAGATGTTGGCTGTGCTGGGTTCGGGTCGGTCAATTTGGGTTAATTTGGTCAAATTTGGTGTTTGGGTCCAAAGTTTGGGTTTTGGTTCAACTTAGGTCTAGGCTGGGCTTGGACTAGGATTTGTGTCAAGTGATTAATCAATTTGTCTTGGATGATTGTCATGAAACATTTGAAAATGGAATTGGGTAATTTTGAATTAGTTTGGAAGGTCAATTTGGTGGAATTTTGCCCCATGGTCAATTTTGAGGCATTTGGGTTAGACTTGGGTTTGGATTGGTCTAGGGTTTTGATATGGTTCAATTGATGGATTAAGTTGGTCTAAAAGATTTTCATGAAGAGTTTTGGATATCAATTGAGTGGAAATTTTGGAGTTTGGAAGTTTAATTTGATGGAATTTGGGCTTTTGGTCAAAATTGGGGGTTTTGGCTTAGACTTGCAATTGTGCTTGAAATTGGGTTCAATTGGGCAATTAAGATTTAATAGAATGAATTTGACTTTATAATTGAATTTTGGGAAATTTGGGAATGGAAATTAGGGGTGAATTGAAGAATTTAGGCATTTATGGGTGAATTGGGGAATTTAGGCATTTAGGGGCAATTTGGGGATTTTGGTTAATAAGGGTCAATTTGGTCGAATTGGGCACAATGTAGTGGTTCAAATTGATTTTTGTGATATTTGGAGTGATTTTGGGAATTTTTAGAATTTTTGGGGTAGGAAGGACATTTTGATACTTTTGGGGATTTTGCGGCTATTTTGGGAATTTTGGAATATTTGAGGTATTTTAGTCAATTTGAGTGATTTGGAATGGTTAAAAATAATTTTTGAAGAGATTTTGAGAATTTGGGTAATTTTGAGAATTTTGGATAATCTAGGGTGTAGGGGTCAATTTAGTAATTTGGTGAAGTTTGGGGCCAAGAAGTGTCAAAAGTAAGAATTTGGCAAAATTGGGATTGATTGAGAATTTTAATCATGNAGGTCTAGGCTGGGCTTGGACTAGGATTTGTGTCAAGTGATTAATCAATTTGTCTTGGATGATTGTCATGAAACATTTGAAAATGGAATTGGGTAATTTTGAATTAGTTTGGAAGGTCAATTTGGTGGAATTTTGCCCCATGGTCAATTTTGAGGCATTTGGGTTAGACTTGGGTTTGGATTGGTCTAGGGTTTTGATATGGTTCAATTGATGGATTAAGTTGGTCTAAAAGATTTTCATGAAGAGTTTTGGATATCAATTGAGTGGAAATTTTGGAGTTTGGAAGTTTAGTTTGATGGAATTTGGGCTTTTGATTAAAATTGGGGGTTTTGGCTTAGACTTGCTATTATGCTTGAAATTGGGTTCAATTGGGCAATTAAGATTTAATAGAATGAATTTGAGTTTATAATTGAATTTTGGGAAATTTGGGAATGGAAATTAGGGGTGAATTGAAGAATTTAGGCGTTTATGGGTGAATTGGGGAATTTAGGCATTTAGGGGCAATTTGGGGATTTTGGTTAATAAGGGTCAATTTGGTCGAATTGGGCACAATGTAGTGGTTCAAATTGATTTTTGTGATATTTGGAGTGATTTTGGGAATTTTTAGAATTTTTGGGGTAGGAAGGACATTTTGATACTTTTGGGGATTTTGCGGCTATTTTGGGAATTTTGGAATATTTGAGGTACTTTAGTCAATTTGAGTGATTTGGAATGGTTTGAAATAATTTTTGAAGAGATTTTGAGAATTTAGGTAATTTTGGGAATTTTGGATAATCTAGGGTTTAGGGGTCAATTTAGTAATTTGGAGAAGTTTGGGGCCAAGAAGTGTCAAAAGTAAGAATTTGGCAAAATTGGGATTGATTGAGAATTTTAATCATGAGGTAACCTTATTTCAGCCATGAGACCAAGGGAACTCCCACTATGGATCTTCCATATGCTTGTCTTTGTCAAACCTTAGCTCAGGGCTAAGGGTTTAAGGGACCATCCATATGAGTTTCCAATAGAGTGAGATCAAGCTAGGCATGTTTGGGTTAAGGTTTAGGTTGTGAGTGCAAGTGCAAGTGTGTATGTGTAGACCTCACCAAGACCACACCACACAGGGTTAACTCTAAGGCCAAACAATCCTATGGGGGCTCCTCTTGAGCTCCCCCATATTGGTCCCACCTACTAAGTGCTAGAGATTAGAACTAACATGTGGAACTTCAAGATAATCAAAGAAGAGTTTAAAATTTCTAAAGGTGAGGGTGCCATCACTACTCTTCTAGGATAGTCAAAAGGAAAGTCTTATGGCTAGATCCTAGGCTTCTAAGGAAGAAAGGCTAGACCTTAACCGAAAGTGAGGTCAACATTTCCATAATAATAGCGAGAGGAATATGATTACTATTTCTATGAACACTATAATGAACTTGAATCCCATACTCACCTAATTTTTAAGTGTTCTTTTGCTCATGCTCATATTAGAAGCTCTTTTGCCCATGGAGTTTTTCTTTTCTTGCACCTAGTATTATCCTCGATGTTCTTTTAGGTGGTAGTCTTACTTGCTAAACTCAAATGTATTTTTTTCTCTTTAATTTGACTTTTCAAACTATTGCTTATCAGATTTGGCATAATAGAAATTGTAAATTTTTTGCAAATAATTCTACTTCGACTAATGTGATCAATATGAATATTTAATATCAAATAAAAGAGCAATAGGTGAAAGTTTAAGCATGATATTCCTAATTACAATTCTACCTTCTACAAGATTTAGCTTTTTTTTTTGCTTTCTACATCCTATTACATTTACTTCATAACTTAGATTTCCTAGTTAGTGGGAGG
>JXCR01148955.1:13886-31717 GCA_002079205.1 Phalaenopsis hybrid cultivar
TCTTTTAAACAGTTTTAATGAACAGGGGCAGGATAGTCATTTCTCCAGAAAAAGCTGCCCCACAGCTGTTTTCACACAGCTGCACCAAACAGACAGTCAGTTTCCCCGCAGCTGCTTCCCCGCAGCAGCTTCCTGGGGCAGCGCAGCTGCAGCCGAAAAGCTAAGAAGCTGCAGCTGCGCCAAACAGACCCTTAGTAACGCTCTTGTTGGCTAGCTAAGCAACGGACGAATTGAACTCTTAAGAGAATTGATATTATTAGGGGAGTTGATCTTCCTGGAGGAGTTAATCTCCTGGTCAAGTTAGTTTCATTGGAGAGTTAATATTTTTAGTTCCTCTCAATAGTTAATCTAGCCGAAGTATCTTATCATCTACCTTAAAACTTGTTGAATATGGAGTTTTTGACGCTTAGGCCCTACGTAATTGTTTAAATTGAAATTAAAATTTAACACCAAACAATTTTCCTAGTTGACTTTAATTAAATAAATTTTATATTTTGATTAAAATATAATACAAACATAGTTTTCCATCCCTTTAATCATTGGCCACTTCCGCAACCATTGAAGACCGAATAAACAATCGGAATCTCCCCTGGAGGTTTACTATACTATAACTTAGCACCCTTGGATCTGCCTTTAGATTGCCTCCCTCACCAACAGCGCGAATCTTAAAAAGTATCGAAGGCTGGTAAAATGGTAGTATTTAAATATTGTCTTAAGTTTTCCGGGAAATTTCGTGCATTGGATCTCAACCTCCACGTGGCATTGAATCAGTTGAAATCCCAAATTATTATTATTATTTTTTGCTTTACTAAAATTTCGCCACACGGACCCCTTGGACCCCACCATTTCTCCCACTCCACCCAACTCTGGTGGGTCCCACTCCACCCGCTCAGGTAGACGGAGAAGGCAGCGGGAGTGTGAGAGGGAGGATTTATGAAACGGAGGCGGCGGCGATGGGCGGAGTAACTTCGGCGATCGCGGAGAAGTTCGCCTTCTTCCCGCCGAATCCGCCTTCGTACACGGTGGTCGCCGGCATGGGGGGCGGAGGGAGACTCGTGATACCGGAGATCTCGCCGGCGGCGAGGGAAGGGGTGGACGTGCTCCGCCTCCGGACGCGCCGGGGAAACGAGATCGTCGCTATCTATGTCAAGCACCCAAGGGCTGGATCCACCCTCCTCTACTCCCACGGCAACGCGGCGGATCTTGGCCAGATGTTCTCCCTCTTCGTTGAACTCAGCGCGCGTCTCCGGATCAATCTCATGGGGTATTTAAATTGCCATCCTATTCCAATTTACCCTAGAGCTGACAATCTTTTTGGTGAATTGTTTGGCTTCTGTGAAATTGGTCCGTAAAGTTAGCAGTATAACATATAGATCGTGCAGGTGAGTTGGGGGGAATTGAGACTGATATTGCCTAGTAATTTTGTAATTGTGTCTAGTAAAGCGAAGCGAGACAGATTTAATATAGTTGCTTGAAATCTTTCTGCGCAAAATACTCAAACGCATGAGTTGCTTTTTGGAATTTTGTTTTGGTTCGACAACTGGGCTCAGGTTTCAGTAGCTGCAAGGCAAGGCTTTATGGTGCTTNGCAGATTTAATATAGTTGCTTGAAATCTTTCTGCGCAAAATACTCAAACGCATGAGTTGCTCTTTGGAATTTTGTTTTGGTTCGACAACTGGGCTCAGGTTTCAGTAGCTGCAAGGCAAGGCTTTATGGTGCTTGGTTTTTTGACGTTTTTTTTTTTTTCTGGCTCTTTTAGAAGAAGATTTATTATAAATTTGTTGGTAAGTTACTTTGCTTTCATCAATTACACCAGAAAGTGTATTCTTCTTTCATTGAAAGTGGACACTTACAACGAATATCTGTAACTATGATATCATGTTATCTATAGTGCTTCCTGGAACAGAATTCATTTTATGGCACAGCAAGGATAGTCAAATTTGTGAAGAGTTTAGCGCGAACCTGTAATTTTGGTATCACAAATACAAATTCACAAGTATTGCGTGAAGAAGTTGCATTTATCATCTGCCTTTTTAATCTTCAAATTAAAATGAATTAGCTATTTTTNCTAACTTCAAATTAAAATGAATTAGTTATTTTTAAGGGGCTGTCTGGAACGGATTTAGAGCAGGATTTAACCTGGATTTTACCTAAATCCTGCCTGAAGGTCAGTTTGGACAAAATAAAGCTGCAGATTTCATAAATCCGGATTCTGCAGATTTCCAATGTAAAAATTGTGTTTACATACACACCATCCAATTCTCATGTATTTACATATCTAACACCAGAACTTTACTTTTCACATTAAAACCACTCAAATATTTCACATCACATAAATGAAATATCATCATTTTGACTTTTAAAAAGTGAAATTCATCTTTTCATGCTTAGTTAAGGTGCATGTATGTAAAAATTGAAGTTTAGGTGTTTTATATGTAAATACATAGAAATTGAGTGGTATGTATGCAAATCTTCCTTTTTCTTTAATTTTGGAAGCTTGCTGCATGTAATGAGCCTGGGTTGACATATGAAGTTCTATNTTTTGGGAGAGTTAATCTCCAAGAAAAGTTGAACAGGTTGAGTTGTCTAGTCATATTGTTTTACACAATGAACTCAATCTATGAGCTTTTAGTCCTAAATATTTTGTTCTATGATTCTCTTGCATATTTGGTGGGATATTGGTAAAAGAACAAAAAAGTGAATAAGAAGTTTTGTTGCTTCTTGGTAATGAGACTTGTACCTTGCTTGTCACAATAGGACGAGTTCCAAATCTTTATTATCAGGCCAGTTATATGGTCAATCTATACGAGATAAGTTAAGTGAATTTTAATTAACAATATACTTCTTCATTAAGAAGGGTTTTGCATTGTATATAGCCAATATAATTGTTAAGCTCTCATGGCCTCAATCATCCATGATAAAGCCAATATATGATATATTTTAAATTACTGAGTTTGTCAGACATTTCATTTTTTTTATAAGATTTTTTTTTTTTTTTAATAAAATAGAAGTGGCTTTCAATAAGTGTTGAATGTCCTTAACTCTCTTATAGGAAGCCATCTTGACGGCACTTTAGCTACATCTATAGAATTTTGACAAAATGGCCATTATTGCTCATCTTAGGGGAGGAATCTTGTTAGCTTAGCTTTGTTATTGTTTATTTTTACTAAGTTGTTTGTTTGTTTAACTTGATGAGAAACTCCTCATAGAAGGCAAGCTCCTTAAGTGGCGTCACTAAACTCGATGCTTCTATAAAAAAATTATGTCTCTCTTGTACGATTAGATTGACTATTTTCCTATAATGGAACTCAATCTTAAAGAAATTCAGATAATCTTGTTAAGTTTGTATTATCCTTCACTTGGTGCTTATTGTCGTAACACATGGAGTAGTCGTAACTTCTCAACTTTGTTAAAGCTGATATCTTATGGCTTTTAATCCTTTGGTTAACTATCTTCATATTTTACATAGTCAAGTTACAAGTAAAAAGAGTTTCTCCATATGCATCTTTAGAATTGGACTACCACTCTAAGTAAATCTTACTGCAAAAAGTGAGTTTTCCGAGCTAAGAAATGAGATGTGTTCCCTGAGTGCTATTGACGAACTTGCACCATATGGGAATTAAAGTCTGCATTACTTATTATGTATATAGGTTTATATACATTAATTTATTTAAGTGGAGTTAACAACAAACATAACACATCAAATAAAATAAATAGAAAATAACATAAATGCATGAAGAGAATTCTCCCTTCATTAACCGTGTTGTTAGCGAATTATTTATTTATTTATTTATTACATTTCTTGTGTAACTCTCATTCTTTTGTGGTATGATTCACGGTCAGTGAGCCTCTCAGAATATTGAATAATAAAAAAATTAAGCATAAATAACAACAATAAAATGGGAGAAAATAAGTTCATTTTCTGTCTATTTTGAAATCCCCTTTTTTTACTATAATAATCACTTAATGTATCGATGGGTTGGTTTATATGTTACAAATAACAAATTTATCATGCTTAAAGCATAAGTGATCTTTGATTTATCTTGTATCTTATAGTACGGGTTTTATAATTTTATTGATACACCATCAACAAATTCGCATCATTTTGGCTTGAATCTCACGACATTACACAAATTTTGGTGCTTATTTTTTGAGCGAGAAATATTTAAACTTCGATTAAAAGTCATCCAGAGTTGCAACTTAAGCAAACTTATAGTCAAATTGACTGTCTCAATGAGAAGGACCCAATGGTACCAAAATTGGTCAAATTTGAACTAAATCAAGCCCTGACAATGTCATTAAACCACTATTAGAAGCTTTTCAGACATTTTTAAAAAGATCAAACGGATGCTGAACCCGACGAGCATATAGTCAAATCGAGCGTTTCAACAAGCTGAATTCAATGAGCCTAAGATCGCTCAGTTCTGACATCATTAAAGTGCTCGAATGGCCACCGAACTCAGTCTGACGAAGAGAATAGTTGAGGATCGTTCAATCATAGTGGTTCAAATTTCTTCATTAATTACAATCGGGCCTATATAAATATAGCCCCACATCTCTCACGAGGGAGGAAGGAAGCTTGAAGCCTGAAAAATATTGAAGCTTGGAGATGAAGCTGAAGCTGCCTCCTACTTCTACAGCCGACGACCACCACCAATCACCATTGACCACCACTCACCGATTGCTGCCGATCACCATCGATCAGCGTCAACTACTTGCGACAGAGCATCATGCAAAGCAACAACTGACATCGTAGAGTTACGAAACAATCTTCGAAGCAACGTATCATTCCGAACACTGGGCTAACCTCAATTACAATGCAACAACACACTCAAATACTATGTAACAACACACGCCAAAGACAATGCAAAAGAACATCTCAAAGATGGGGGTAACCACACACCTCACATTCGCTCGTGCTTTTCCAAACTCTGAGTCCTGCGACCTACGGATGTCATTACAACTCACCATTACGGCTGACATTATCAACTATGGTCTAAGTGGTCCACAACTCATGCATCTCCCGACTCAAACCCTTACAACTCATGAACATTTTTGCAGCTCACCACTATGGGTTATACAACTTACTACTACGGTCTCTATGGTCAATCAATGCTCTTGAAGCAACCATCTATGACTCATGTGGTCAACTACTGTCATGATTACCAATAATGACTCATACAACAAGCTGACACTATAATTATTGTCTACAACACTCACGACGGACTACTACCTCCGCGACAATTGACTATGACTATTGCAGCCTCCAGTCGCTAAGAACTACAGTCATATTACAGCTATATAACTTTGTCAATTCATCTTTCTTAATTTGGGAGAAAAGTGAACATGTGTACTCATCATTCATAGTGGATTATTTCACCCATACTAGGCCCCATGATTTTACACGTAAAAATTACTGGTGTTTATGATCATCATTTCAATTACCTAAAGTGTGTGTTGGGTTATCGTGCAACACGAAGACGATAAATAATCATTACTCTACCACTGTAAATCTTCTAGCATGCATCAAGTATTATCCTCGTAAAGCATTGTACTTGCCAATTGTTCCTCAAAGCTACTTTTTCAAATATATTTCACTTTTAGTAACACTTGTTGGCTAGCTCAGCAACGGGTGAGTTGAACTCTTAAGAGAATTGATATTATTAGGTGAGTTGATCTTCCTGGAGGAGTTAATCTGCCGGTCGAGTTAGTCTCATTGGAGAGTTAATATTTCTAGTTCATCTCAATAGTTAATCTAGTCGAAGTGTTTCATCATCTACCTTAAAACTTGTTGGATATGAAGTTTTTGATGCTTAGGCCATACATAATTGTTTAAATTAAAATTAAAATTTAAAACCAAACAATTTTCCTAGTTGACTTTAACTAAATAAATTTTATATTTTGATTAAATATAATACAAACATAGTNTCTTGTTGGCTAGCTAAGCAACGGACGAATTGAACTCTTAAGAGAATTGATATTATTAGGGGAGTTGATCTTCCTGGAGGAGTTAATCTCCTGGTCAAGTTAGTTTCATTGGAGAGTTAATATTTTTAGTTCCTCTCAATAGTTAATCTAGCCGAAGTATCTTATCATCTACCTTAAAACTTGTTGAATATGGAGTTTTTGACGCTTAGGCCCTACGTAATTGTTTAAATTGAAATTAAAATTTAACACCAAACAATTTTCCTAGTTGACTTTAATTAAATAAATTTTATATTTTGATTAAAATATAATACAAACATAGTTTTCCATCCCTTTAATCATTGGCCACTTCCGCAACCATTGAAGACCGAATAAACAATCGGAATCTCCCCTGGAGNATAGTTGTCCATCCCTTTAATCATTGGCCACTTCCGCAACCATTGAAGACCGAATAAACAATCGGAATCTCCCCTTGAGGTTTACTGTACTATAACTTAGCACCCTTGGATCTGCCTTTAGATTGCCTCCCTCACCAACAGCGCGAATCTTAAAAAGTATCGAAGGCTGGTAAAATGATAGCATTTAAATATTGTCTCACTTCTCCGGGAAATTTCGTGCATTGGATCTCAACCTCCACGTGGCATTGAATCAGTTGAAATCCCAAATTATTATTNGTAGTATTTAAATATTGTCTTAAGTTTTCCGGGAAATTTCGTGCATTGGATCTCAACCTCCACGTGGCATTGAATCAGTTGAAATCCCAAATTATTATTATTATTTTTTGCTTTACTAAAATTTCGCCACACGGACCCCTTGGACCCCACCATTTCTCCCACTCCACCCAACTCTGGTGGGTCCCACTCCACCCGCTCAGGTAGACGGAGAAGGCAGCGGGAGTGTGAGAGGGAGGATTTATGAAACGGAGGCGGCGGCGATGGGCGGAGTAACTTCGGCGATCGCGGCGAAGTTCGCCTTCTTCCCGCCGAATCCGCCCTCGTACACGGTGGTCGCTGGCATGGGGGGCGGAGGGAGACTCGTGATACCCGAGATCTCGCCGGCGGCGAGGGAAGGGGTGGACGTGCTCCGCCTCCGGACTCGCCGGGGAAACGAGATCGTCGCTATCTACGTCAAGCACTCTAGGGCTGGATCCACCCTCCTCTACTCCCACGGCAACGCGGCCGATCTTGGCCAGATGTTCTCCCTCTTCGTTGAACTCAGCGCGCGTCTCCGGATCAATCTCATGGGGTATTTAAATTGCCATCCTATTCCTCTTTACCCTATGGCTGACAATCTTTTTGGTGAATTTTTTGGCTTCTGTGAAATTGTTTCGTAAACTTAGCAGTATAACATATAGATCGTGCAGGTGAGTTGGGGGGAATTGAGACTGATATTGCCTAGTAATTTTGTAATTGTGCCTAGTAAAGCGAAGCGAGGCAGATTTAAGATAGTTGCTTGAAATTTTTCTGCGCGAAATACTCAAACGCATGAGATGCTTTTTGGAATTTTGTTTTGGTTCGACAGCTGGCCTCAGGTTTCAGTAGCTGCAAGACAAGGCTTTATGGTGCTTGGTTTTTTGACGTTTTTTTTTTTTTTTTTTCTGGCTCTTTTAGAAGAAGATTTATCATAAATTTGTTGGTAAGTTACTTTTCTTTCATCAATTACACCAGAAAGTGTATTCTTCTTTGATTGAAAGTGGACACTTACAACGAATATCTGTAACTATGATATCATGTTATCTATAGTGCTTCCTGGAACAGAATTCATTTTATGGCACAGCAAGGATAGTCAAATTTGTGGAGAGTTTAGCGCGAACCTGTAATTTTGGTATCAGAAATACAAATTCAGTAGTATTGCGTGAAGAAGTTGCATTTATCATCTGCCTTTTTAATCTTCAAATTAAAATGAATTAGCTATTTTTAAGGGGCTGTCTGGAACGGATTTAGAGCAGGATTTAACCTGGATTTTACCTAAATCCTGCCTGAAGGTCAGTTTGGACAAAATAAAGCTGCAGATTTCATAAATCCGGATTCTGCAGATTTCCAATGTAAAAATTGTGTTTACATACACACCATCCAATTCCCATGTATTTACATATCTAACACCAGAACTTTACTTTTAACATTAAAACCACTCAAATATTTCATATCACATAAATGAAATATCATCATTTTGACTTTTAAAATGTGAAATTACACGTTTTCATGCTTAGTTAAGGTGCATGTATGTAAAAGTTGAAGTTTAGGTGTTATATATGTAAATACATAGAAATTGAGTGGTATGTATGTAAATCTTCCTTTTTCTTTAATTTTGGAAGCTTGCTGCTGTAATAAGCCTGGGTTGACATATGAAGTTCCATGTAGTACAACTCCTGGTAACCGCATGTCTAAGACAATATTATGTTATACTGTGTTTACATAAGCTTCGCACATAATGCATCTAAAAAGAATGGGAAAAGTATTAATGAAATCATTATTAATATAGAGCTGTGTCAAAATTTATGTGTCTTGTCAACAAAATTCTCTGATCCTGCAACTTAAAAATTTTAAAAACCACTTATATACTATTTGCAATACATGTTTTAGGAAACAAGTGAAATGATCTGAGAAAAATGAAAAAGATAGGAGAATGAGAAGCTCAAGGTAACTATTTTGATTATAACTTTTATAGAACTTAAGAAAATTATTTTGTTGAGCTCAGTTTTTAATTAAAATTTTATTTTATTTGTTTTTATTGATATGTTGATTTATTATTTTTTCAATGCACGCTGGGCCCACGACATAGCATAGAACACTTCCTCTGTAATTTACATAGTGAGGCAGAAGTTAAAATAACTAGTGTTTTGTGCATTGTAGTACACATTGCTCTTTTTTTGTTTCTTTAATGCTTAGTAGTGCTTAATCGAATTTTGTTGATTGCTAGCAATATAGTTACTATATGATTGCTTCAAACTTGCTTGATTAATGTTCTTTGTATTATTCAATTTGTGAAACTGTCATCTTATTGTAAGCTATGTTGCTATATTCATTAGCTATAAAACTTCTTCGAAATATTTAGCCAGAAAACATTGTGCCTTATTTTAACTTTCATGTACATTTGAGCAATATTTTTTTCTCTCCATACGACATTAATGGTAACTTTTTTCATTTTATTTATTTTCCTCTTATATATTGAATTGATAATAAATTATTCATTTTTAAAATTTTTATTATTGTTTAAAATAGTGTGTTTAACACTATAGCTCTATGGAGTTTTTGTGCTATGGTACTCTATTTACTATTGTCAAGTATAATTTTTTCACGTATATGTATAGCTTAAATCACTCATTATGCCTCTCTAGTTTAGAATAAACTAAAACAATAATTGATTTTGACTTTTTAAATTTATCTACTAAATTTATCTATAGGAGTCTTCTGCCTATCTATATACACTGCAGAAATTGAAGTAAAAAACAACCACAGTCAACTATAAGTCAACTTTTCTAGTAGGTTGTTTACTTCCCTACAAACTTTCATGCAACATTACTCGTAGGAGTCTCCTGTCAGCCTACAAGCACTGCAGAATTGCATTAAAAGCAATCGCAATTTGCAGTCATCCAAAAAAATCTCTAAATACTTTAGGGGTTGATTTCGAAGTACCAGATGGCGGCTTGAAGTTCTACCTCACAAAAAATTTCTTGACCATTTTTGATATTTTCAAATCCAAGTTAAACATGGTTGTCAATAATGTTTCAATTTATGGGGGAGTGTTAGAAGTTATATTAGAAAATAATTTATTTCTGTTAGAAGTTATGAGGATCAGATTTATCTTCTTTCCTATTTTAGATTTATTTTCTTGGATTGGATTTATTTCCTTTTCTATTTTAGACTTTCCTATTATATGTTGTTTCATTTATCTTCAAGTAATTATTATGAATTGATTAACTGGATGTTATTATTCCATTGAATTGTAAAAATCAACAGTCCAACTGCATAGTTACCCAGTTGTCGAACTGGCAAACTGCCTAATTGTTGAAATGGTTGAACTGTCTAGCACGAAACTAGTTGAACTGTCTGTTCAATTGTCGAAGTGGTTGAACTGCCTGGCAGAAAAAATGGTTGAACTGTCTTGTAGGAGAACTGGTTGAACTGGCAAGTTGGAGAACTAATTGAACTGCCTATTAGGAGAATCGGTCGAAGTCTTAGCAGAAAAACTGTCAAACTGTGAAGTTCAACTACATGATGGAACATGACATAAATTTGTATTACATGACATAAAACTACATTACATGACATAGAGCTGTTGGACATGACATAAATTTGTTAGAAATGACATAAAACTCTTGGATATTACTTAACATTTTGTACCTTTATATAATTTTTTATACCATGAAAAAAAGACACGTAGGGCTTGTAAATAGGGGTCAAGTGTAAAAACTAAAGAGGGCAGGAAGGGGGAGGCAAGGGCTCTCTCTCTCTCTCTCTCTCTCTCTTCCCAAGGGCTCCTCCTCTTCTCTCTCTCTTTCTCCCTCTTCTATTGAATGCTAGTAAGATTTGGGTATAGCCGAAGAACATTACGGGACCCTATATCCTAAAAGGATTCAACATATATGTGGATACATAAGAATTGGGTGGTTTGTATGTAAATGCCCCTTAATTTTTTTATTTAATAGCATGATAATTGCTAAGTGAAATCTTAATGCCAAAACTTTGAAGCCTTGCAACTAACTTTGTAACATTTTCTTGATTAATTATGGCATATGTATCATTTTATATGATATTTACTGATAGAAACAGGTCATCTGAAATCATTATGGATATTTTTTTTGCCAGTTTTTCCTTGAAAATGTGATTTGGATAAGTTTGATTTGCACTTTAGACTCGACTTAAAATCAAAAATATTAACAACTAATGGTTGTTGATTTTATAGCATCTAAGAAATGATAATAAATGAATATTTTCTATTTTGGCATGATGGAAGAGTATATCAAGTCTGCCAGTTTTTTATTTTCAATTTGTATAATAAACTTGTTTCAATAACCAATGTCATTCCATAAACTTTTAACTTCTATTCTTGAGTTTGCAACAGGTCTTTTGCACAAATTAGGGGTGAGAATGATCTAATTTTGACTAGCTTGAAACCGGCTTGTAGAACNGCCAAATATTAAACATGCCAGAAAACACCAAACTGAGCTCGACCCGATTTCAACCCGCCTACTCAAACCCAACCTGACCCTTTAATATGAGATATAATAACTATTTGGGTCAACTTCTGGTTGTTTTAGGCTTAAGCTAGAATCATTTTCTTGTTAGCGGGTCACTTTTGGGTTAACGGGGCAGTTTTAGGTCATTTTGGGATAACTGGTCAACCCATACTGCACCAAAAAATTACACATATTAAAATTCTTAACGCGAGCCCAACCTGAAAATTATTTGGGTCAAACAGATTTTTTGAGCCAGGTTCTCATCGAGTTGGTATGTCAAGTCAATTTGTGACAACCTTCTTGTTTACTTGTGCATTAATTATTTAATTTTCTTTGATATCACAACAACTTTGTAATCAGCATTGAATAAATTCATCTTTGGCCATGAGATCAGTAAGCATGCCTTTTCTTTGATTTGGTCCTTTTTGTTCTCTTTAAAATAAGGACTATACTTGCTTAAAAGAATAGGACTGTGTTATGTAAATGATTATAATACTGATTGGTTTTGATGCAATAGTCTCAAATGGAGCTTTTTTGAGTTTGTAGTGAAACTATTGTATTCTTCATGCATTGAGTTTTACACAGAAATTTTCACAAATAGATTAACTATAGTTTAACTTTCACTTAAACTTATGGATGCCACTATTATTTCTACAACTAATAGTACNTTAACTATAGTTTAACTTTCACTTAAACTTATGGATGCCACTATTATTTCTACAACTAATAGTACAAAATAAGGCCCCAAAATGGAAAAAAATAGTTTTGCTTCGAAGTTCATTTTGTTGGTTCACTTAGGTCGGGCCCTTTTTCCCCAGATTCAGTTCATAGTGTAGCATAAATTTGAGGATGAAGATTAGAAGATTATAAAATCGTTTAGGAAAGTGTTTTGTTTCCTTCCTATTTGAATAGGACAACATGGGACCCCGTAGGCTCAAACCCTACCAAATTTAATTTGAGAAGCTTAAAAACAGCATTCAATATCTTTGAGAACATATTGGTTTTATCTATAAGATGATAACATTAAGGAGTTTAATTATGTGCACCTTTACTCAAANGCCCTACCAAATTTAATTTGAGAAGCTTAAAAACAGCATTCAATATTTTTGAGAACATATTGGTTTTATCTATAAGATGATAACATTAAGGAGTTTAATTATGTGCACCTTTACTCAAATTGAACATAAAAAGTTAATATTTTATGATTTCATCTTTTATAACATATTAGCATTATCCCAACTATTTCTAATATGTTTAATTATCGGATGGCTATGGTGTACGAACATATGATATTTCGAGAGATTGCTCGGGTGTATGAGTGACTTTAAACTTGGTGACAATGTGAAATGAATATATACAAGAAAGGGTTGAAGTAGCTCTAGTGGTAAACATGATTAGAGAGAGTTTCTTTATGTNTCATTATCCCAACTATTTCTAATATGTTTAATTATCGGATGGCTATGGTGTATGAACATATGATATTTCGAGAGATTGCTCGGGTGTATGAGTGACTTTACACTTGGTGACAATGCGAAATGAATATATACAAGAAAGGGTTGAAGTAGCTCTAGTGGTAAACATGATTAGAGAGAGTTTCTTTATGTTTTGGTTGCATTAAACGTCAACCATCTAATGACCCAGTTAGGAGAGTAGATGTTTTAAATTTGACTTATGTTCAGAAAGGTAAAGGTACACCTAGAAAGACTTGGGGTTATTGTATAAAAAATAATCTTAATTTATTATAATTAAATAAAAATATGGCACTAAATAGGATACAATGGAGAAAAGGATATCATGTAGCCGACCTCACTTAGTGGGTGAAAGGCTTCTTGTTGTTGTTGTTGTTGTATGGTGCACCCAAATAACTATCAAATGACTTGTTCAAATAACCTGTCTTATACTCAACATTATTAGCAATTAAACAATCATTAGTTTTCGCCTTGCAATTCTGCATACCTTCTTAGTATATCATGACCAATTAATTCATTATTATTTTTTAAGTCTTCAGGACTATCTAACCTAAAATCAAGGTCATTATCACTAGAATTATCATTTGATGTACTATCCATCATCCCTTATCTTAAGCTTGTCTAATAATATTGAATTTGATATTATTGCTGATAGGAGTAATTCATGCAGAACTAGAAGCTTGAAAGGGATCACAAGGGATTTGTGGAGGTGATCAACTTAAAATGGTGCCTTAAGTTCCGGAGGTTCTTAGTAGTTACCACTGAGAAATCTTCAAAATTTAGAACCTTAGTTTCTGTGCACGTTCTACTCGAGGGTTTAGGATGAAGAGCGAATAACAGTTTGTTTAAAGTGTCGTATTGGTTCCATTTCAACATAAACCCTTAAGATTTGCTTGCAATCGTGTTTTATATATAGTTTGATAATTTTTATTATCATTAATGGGTGTTATAAAAAATCTTACACCAAAATAGGGAAATAATATGTCAGATTAACAGTGTTCCTTATGAAATTATCATTGAAGGATTCAAGGATTTTGTTATGTAAGTACTCAAATAATATATGTTTGAAAACTTCTAGCGGTCAATTCAGACCATCAGCATAGGCTAGCAGTCATTTAGTATCATCAATTCTCTATCAATTAATATCTAACTAGAAACTTTGGGATTCATGTCGTGTAAAAGAACTCAACAAAAGAATGGATTATATATTCAAATCTAGTCAATGTTAATATGAAGCTCGTCTATGCCATCTGTTTGTTAAATTATTTGGTCTTCGAAAGTAAGATCTATGTTATTAAGGATCGAACGACTTNAAATGGATTATATATTCAAATCTAGTCAATGTTAATATGAAGCTCATCTATGCCATCTGTTTGTTAAATTATTTGGTCTTCGAAAGTAAGATCTATGTTATTAAGGATCGAACGACTTAAGTTATCTTATTTCATTAGTCAAAGGGAATTTTAGTCATATGTCCTTCACTATTCTTTAGTATAAATATGACTAATATGTTTAGGGTAGAGTTATGCACGAGATAAAGCCTTGTATCCTAGGTTTAGGGCTTGGGAGAGATTTTCTACCTCTTGAATTTTAAGGTTTGGGAGAGAGCCCCTNCATTTCATTAGTCAAAGGGCATTTTAGTCATATGTCCTTCATTATTCTTTAGTATAAATATGACTAATATGTTTAGGGTAGAGTTATGCACGAGATAAAGTCTTGTATCCTAGGTTTAGGGCTTGGGAGAGATTTTCTACCTCTTGAATTTTAAGGTTTGGGAGAGAGCCCCTACCTCTCAAATTGTTGGAGTTTATCTTTGTACTTATGTTTGGTTGTTTGAATTGTTGAAGAAAATATTTATTTTGTCCAAATTTATGGTTGGAAATCTGTGGAGTTTTCTATTAAAATGCTTACAAAAATCAACAAACGCGATCAACAGTTCTTTTTCAACTATAATAACTAGAAATTTCCTATTAAACTATTTTAGCTTAAATTATTTCACAAAAAAAATACTTTCAAATTCCTTAAATAAAGTTTTAAAAAATAAAGCATAAATAGACTAAACCTTGTTATATTTACTGCATAACAGAGAAAATAATATAAGCAGGAAAAGAAATATAAAATTTAAATTTAATATTTACTAAAATATAAGTTTGAGTGGATGTCAANATGGAGTTTCCTATTAAAATGCTTACAAAAATCAACAAACGCCATCAACGGTTCTTTTTCGACTATAGTAACTAGAAATTTGCTATTAAACTATTTTAGCTTAAATTATTTCACANGGTTCTTTTTCGACTATAGTAACTAGAAATTTGCTATTAAACTATTTTAGCTTAAATTATTTCACAAAAAAATACTTTAAAATTCCTTAAATAAAGTTTTAAAAAATAAAGCATAAATAAACTAAACCTTGTTATATTTACTGCATAACAGAGAAAACAATATAAGCAGGGAAAGAAATATATAATTTAAATTTAATATTTACTAAAATATAAGTTTGAGTGGATGACAAATATATTAGCAAACATTGAAATATATTTTTCATTTTTTTTCTTATAAAACTCAAGAGAATTGGAGAGGAGAAAAAGGGGAGATGAAGAGAAGAAAAAAAAAAGTAGAAAAAAGAGGATGAAGAGTAGAAGAGGTGCGGAAGAAGATAAGAGGATGTAGAGATGAGAGGCATTTGAATGAGGAAAAAAAGAGGTCTTTTTCATGCCCCAATGGTTAGCGAGCAGAGGAAAAGAAGAAGAGAGAGAAGACTAAAATTAGAAAAGAGAACATGATGAGGAGAAGAGGTGAAAAAAAGGGGGAGGGAAGGTANCGAGGTCTTTTTCATGCCCCAATGGTTAGCGAGCAGAGGAAAAGAAGAGGAGAGAGAAGACTAAAATTAGAAAAGAGAACATGATGAGGAGAAGAGGTGAAAAAAAGGGGGAGGGAAGGTANGAGAAGACTAAAATTAGAAAAGAGAACATGACGAAGAGAAGAGGTGAAAAAAAGGGGGAGGGAAGGTAGATGAGAGGTGTTTGAATGAGAAAAAAATAGAGGTCTTTTCATGCCCCAATGGCTAGCGAGCTTTTTTTGGGGNAGTAGAAAAAAGAGGATGAAGAGTAGAAGAGGTGCAGAAGAAGAGAAGAGGATGTAGAGATGAGAGGCATTTGAATGAGGAAAAAAAGAGGTCTTTTTCATGCCCCAATGGTTAGCGAGCAGAGGAAAAGAAGAGGAGATGATCAGAAGACTAAAATTAGAAAAGAGAACATGATGAGGAGAAGAGGTGAAAAAAAGGGGGAGGGAAGGTACATGAGAGGTGTTTGAATGAGAAAAAAATAGAGGTCTTTTCATGCCCCAATGGCTAGCGAGCTTTTTTTGGGGAAGGCATTATATCGCCGTTTTAAGCAGAGACAATAGTCCAGATTAGGCAATTGTCACTAGATGAACAGGCCACCAAATCTGATCTTAAGCTTTAACTGTAAAAAAATAAAAAAATTCTTTGTTCATTTAAAAAAAAAATTGTGTCGTTCAATAATTTTGCCGGTTAAAAAAATTGGATTGGCTGGCCATCCTATATTACAGTCTACAACTTTCTTAGACAAAAAATGGTATTATAAGTAAGCAAAAATTTTCACTTTCNATTCTTTGTTCATTTAAAAAAAAAAATTGTGTCGTTCAATAATTTTGCCGGTTAAAAAAATTGGATTGGCTGGTCATCCTATATTACAGTCTACAACTTTCTTAGACAAAAAATGGTATTATAAGTAAGCAAAAATTTTCACTAATTGGTGGTTTTTATACTCAGGTGTCCTATATAAGCTTTTACTAAGACTCCAACCTAGTGGAATATACCTAANTTGCTTTTATATTATTTTTCATAGTTTATGTTCTTTTGTACAACTGTAAATTACCATGGTAGACATTTTTTGAATTTGGCCGAAAAAATCATGGCATGTAGACAATTTTTTGAATGAATTCGTTTCATGTGATGGTACAGGTGCCAAAACATGTTATTTTGATCTTTGAAGAGATAGAATGCAATTATCTAAAATTGAGATCAGGTTTGGTAAATGTTCTTAGAAAATTTATTTCAAATAAATTTTTGAAGAAAAAAGTACTTCATATGTTACTATGTTGCTCTTATGTCACTATTAGTTCCGTCATTTTAGGAAGTAGAAATGATTTTCAAATTTAATGGTTCAATCATTAATTGGAGGAAAAACTTAAGTGTCATTTAGTAAAATGACAAAGCANTTGTCACTATTAGTTCCGTCATTTTAGGATGTAGAAATGAATTTTCAAATTTAATGGTTCAATCATTAATTGGAGGAAAAACTTAAGTGTCATTTAGTAAAATGACAAAGCAATTATAGGAACCAGGGGTGTGCATTATTTGGTTTAAACCAAAAGTTCACATCGATTTTGAATTAATTGAATATTGGTTTTTTATTTGATTTTAGGAGAAAAATGTTTGAACCAAAATTGAAACACAATTGTTACTTAAACTAGAGCCAAATGGAATGAATTGAACTACAATATTGTTGGATTTGGTTAGTTGTACTTATGATTTAGTTTATTTACTTTTGTCTATAATTTAATTTTGATTCAGTTTAATTTTACAAATTCATCAATCAATTCAACCAAATTGTTCGAATCCACATCCCTATTGGGAACTTTCACCGCTCAGGAGATTGATGGACATTGATATGTATAATTTTGTTATGAATTTCATTGATCAGAAAATTTTAATTCATTCTTGCCTATTAGATTCTCTTCATTTAAAATTACAATGTGCTTCTCAGGCAATTTATTTTTTTTTTTGAGAAAATTTTGATTTATTCAATGAAGATTAAAGAATTTTAAAAAAAAAATATTTGTGCGCTGCCTATTTTTAATAATCTGAAGAAAATAGAACTATTGAAGTCATGATATTATAATAGGTATAATGACAAATCTTAGTGATACTATCACCTAGCTCTCAACATATGCCTCTTATTTTAATGATGTCAAGGAGAATAAATAATTTTAAATCATATCATTATAATAATTTTCATGAAAGACGTAAATAATGCCTTGATGGATTGGGAAGGCTTCGTAGATGTCTTATGATAACACTCTAACATGAATAAGGGTTGTGTGGGACTCATTATGGCCCTACAAGCCAAGGCTGTTAAATAGCGGATCACTCTCTCTCTCTCTCTCTCTCTCTCTCACACACACGTGTGTGTGTGTGTGTGTGTGTGTATATATATATATATATATATATATAT
>JXCR01148955.1:43753-108906 GCA_002079205.1 Phalaenopsis hybrid cultivar
AGGAGGAGGCTTAAGAGAGAACTTGAGGCTTTGAGAAGGAGTTCAAGTCCAAGATCATCCTCGCCATCGTCGATCGCCGTCGACCACCAATGACCGTCGACCACCACTGACCGTCGACAACGACCGTCGACCACCGTTGAACACCGTCGATCACCGCTGACCTCTGTCAACTACCACCGACCATCACCGACTGTTGTTAGCCACCACTCACCTCCGTCAACCACCGCTTACTGGACGTCATCAGTCGACGTCATAACGTGGAAAGCTAGTAACCCTTTCCCGCCTGTGGGACAAGGGGCATCTGTAATCATCATCTTATAGTGGATTTTTACAACTGGGCAAGACCCCGTGGTTTTTCCCTTTTTACGGGTTTTCCACGTAAAAATTTCTGGTGTGATCACAGCTTGATTCACTTTCATCTGAGTGTGTGCTGAATTTTCGTGCAACGCTAAGACGATAATCCATTACTCTACCGCCGCGAATTTTCTAGCACGCATCACATCTAATGACCCAGTTAGGAGAGTAGATGTTTTAGATTTAACTTATGTTCAGAAAGGTAAAGGTACACCTACAAAGACTTGGGGTTATTGTATAAAAAATAATCTTAATTTATTATAATTAAATAAAAATATGGTACTAAATAGGATACAATGGAGAAAAGGATATCATGTAGCCGACCTCATTTAGTGGGTGAAAGGCTTGTTGTTGTTGTTGTTGTATGGTGCACCCAAATAACTATCAAATGACTTGTTCAAATAAACTGTCTTATACTCAACATTATTAGCAATTAAACAATCATTAGTTTACGCCTTGCAATTATGCATTCCCTCGGAAGAACATATTCTCAACCAACTTCACTGAAATGTATCATTCATGGAATGAAACTGAGCTCTATGATGGATAATTCAATAAATTTATTTTGATCCCGCTTTTCAACAATTTGATAGGTGTGAATGTAATCTATTTTTATACGATTTCATGTAGGTTGTTGGTATTTGCTAAGGAATGTCTTCTTAGTATATCATGACCAATTAATTCATTATTATTTTTTATGTCTTCAGGACTATCTAACCTAAAATCAAGGTCATTATCACTAGAATTATAATTTGATGCACTATCCATCATCCCTTATCTTAAGCTTCTCTAATAATATTGAATTTGATATTATTGCTGATAGGAGTAATTCATGCAGAACTAGAAGCTTGAAAGGGATCACAAGGGATTTGTGGAGGTGATCAACTTAAAATGGTGCCTTAAGTTCCGGAGGTTCTTAGTAGTTACCACTGAGAAATCTTCAAAATTTAGAACCTTAGTTTCTGTGCACGTTCTACTCGAGGGTTTAGGATGAAGAGCGAATAACAGTTTGTTTAAAGTGTCGTATTGGTTCCATTTCAACATAAACCACTAAGATTTGCTTGCAATCGTGTTTTATATATAGTTTGATAATTTTTATTATCATTAATGGGTGTTATAAAAAATCTTACACCAAAATAGGGAAATAATATGTCAGATTAACAGTGTTCCTTATGAAATTATCATTGAAGGATTCAAGGATTTTGTTATGTAAGTACTCAAATAATATATGTTTGAAAACTTCTAGCGGTCAATTCAGACCATCAGCATAGGCTAGCAGTCATTTAGTATCATCAATTCTCTATCAATTAATATCTAACTAGAAACTTTGGGATTCATGTCGTGTAAAAGAACTCAACAAAAGAATGGATTATATATTCAAATCTAGTCAATGTTATATGAAGCTCATCTATGCCATCTGTTTGTTAAATTATTTGGTCTTCGAAAGTAAGATCTATGTTATTAAGGATCGAACGACTTAGGTTATCTTATTTCATTAGTCAAAAGGCATTTTAGTCATATGTTCTTCATTATTCTTTAGTATAAATATGACTAATATGTTTAGGGTAGAGTTATGCACGAGATAAAGTCTTGTATCTTAGGTTTAGGGCTTGGGAGAGATTTTCTACCTCTCGAATTTCGAGGTTTGGGAGAGAGCCCCTACCTCTCAAATTTTTGGTGTTTATCTTTGTACTTTTGTTTGGTTGTTTGAATTGTTGAAGAAAATCTTTATTTTGTCCAAATTTATGGTTGGAAATCTATGGAGTTTCCTATTAAAATGCTTACAAAAATCAACAAACGCGATCAACGGTTCTTTTTCGACTATAGTAACTAGAAATTTGCTATTAAACTATTTTAGCTTAAATTATTTCACAAAAAAATACTTTAAAATTCCTTAAATAAAGTTTTAAAAAATAAAGCATAAATAAACTAAACCTTGTTATATTTACTGCATAACAGAGAAAACAATATAAGCAGGAAAAGAAATATATAATTTAAATTTAATATTTACTAAAATATAAGTTTGAGTGGATGTCAAACACAAATATATTAGCAAACATTGAAATATATTTTTCATTTTTTTTCTTATAAAACTCAAGAGAATTGGAGAGGAGAAAAAGGGGAGATGAAGAGAAGAAAAAAAAAAGTAGAAAAAAGAGGATGAAGAGTAGAAGAGGTGCAGAAGAAGAGAAGAGGATGGGGAGATGAGAGGCATTTGAATGAGGAAAAAAAGAGGTCTTTTTCATGCCCCAATGGTTAGCGAGCAGAGGAAAAGAAGAGGAGATGATGAGAAGACTAAAATTAGAAAAGAGAACATGACGAAGAGAAGAGGTGAAAAAAAGGGGGAGGGAAGGTAGATGAGAGGTGTTTGAATGAGAAAAAAATAGAGGTCTTTTCATGCCCCAATGGCTAGCGAGCTTTTTTTGGGGAAGGCATTATATCGCCGTTTTAAGCAGAGACGATAGTCCAGATTAGGCAATTGTCACTAGATGAACAGGCCACCAAATCTGATCTTAAGCTTTAACTGTAAAAAAATAAAAAAATTCTTTGTTCATTTAAAAAAAAAATTGTGTCGTTCAATAATTTTGCCGGTTAAAAAAATTGGATTGGCTGGCCATCCTATATTACAGTCTACAACTTTCTTAGACAAAAAATGGTATTATAAGTAAGCAAAAATTTTCACTTTCTTATTGCTGATTGGTGGTTTTTATACTCAGGTGTCCTATATAAGCTTTTACTAAGACTCCAACCTAGTGGAATATACCTAAAAGAACCTTTCTAAGACATTAGAACAGAACAAAGAGGTTTAGCTTTTTTCATCCTGTTTTCTATTTTAATTATTTTATGAGCATTTACATGCATGGCACATAACTCTTATGCATTTACATATCCAGGAGCTAAACTTCATATTTCTGTGCATAGCACCCAAATCTTTAATATCATATAAAAAATAGCATTATTATCACTTTTAAATACACCTTTCATGCATAGGTTTAAAGCACCAAAGTGCTATTTATGTAAATTTGAAAGTTAAAAATGTCAGATATGTAAATACATAAGATTTGTGTTCTACATATGTAAATTTTCCTTTCTTTTATCACTAAAGAATGATGTCTGCTATTGAGGTTATATGTTTGCTAACAAAAACCATTGCAGTAAGCAGTGATGAATGACATGTTTGTGCTCAATACAACCAAAATTAGAGGATGCATGCACTTATGATTAAAGAAAAGTGTCAAAATGATCCCCGACTCTTTATTGTGGGGTTCCAGATTATATGTAAATGTCAATTTAGTCCTCATAATCTCTTAATATGGGTTGACATAATCCACAAAGAAGATTATTTTAAACCCCAATAAAGTGCCTTGACACTAATTTGACATTTTTATATACTTGGGATTAAAATGGCCCCATGTAAATAATCAGGGGTCTATTTTGACACTTTACTTCTGATGTTTATGGAGTCTTCTTCCACTCATATGATTGCTTTCTTTTTTCCCAGTCAAAATTTCTGATGTCAGAAAAGCTTTTTACAGGGCACATCAGACGATGTTGTGGACTGCTCCCATGGCAAGCGGCTCTGGGAGCTTAGCAAACATAAATATGATCCCCTGTGGCTGAGAGGCGGCGGCCACTGCAACCTTGAGCTCTTCCCTGAGTACATAAAACATCTTAAAAAGTTTGTCGCTTATGTTGCCAAAAGAAAGGCAACAAGCAGCTCCAAGGCGACCGAGACAGATGATAGAGACGAAAACAAACTCGTAGAGAGCCGATCTCCATTGGAAACTACAGAACCCTCGAGTCGTCCGGAGGTCTCAAGAATTAGTTCAGACAATAGAATCAAGAATCCAAGTAAAGTTGAACCGCCAGAAACTCCTGGTTGAGCTCTAACTATACTGAGAAGAGAACAAAAGGCTCTATGTGGTAATTCTGCATTTAAATTTATTTTTATGCTCCTTCTTCCATCCCTCCACTCATTCCAGATTACAAAGGGAAATATGCACTTTCAAGGGATGATAAGGTGTTCTTCAATCTGAAGCCACAATGCTCCTGATACAGGTTATCGTTTCTCCTTTCTTTATAGAAGTTTGGATTCAATGGAAAAAGCATTATTGTTCATAATTTTAAAAAATGTATTATATTGCATGTTTCTTGTTCATTTTTTAAGGTATGAATACTCTCCTGGGTTGGATTTATGATTTTATTTTATTTACTGACATCTATATTGTAAAGGTGACAGGAAATAGTTTTCTGGAGAGGATTCAATCCCTTATATAACATTTTAAAACAATAACAGATTATTATTCTTTTTCTGCCGCTATATTCTGCTTTTATATTATTTTTCATAGTTTATGTTCTTTTGTACAACTGTAAATTATCATGGTAGACATTTTTTGAATTTGGCCGAAAAAATCATGGCATGTAGACAATTTTTTGAATGAATTCGTTTCATGTAATGGTACAGGTGCCAAAACATGTTATTTTGATCTTTGAAGAGATAGAATGCAATTATCTAAAATTGAGATCAGGTTTGGTGAATGTACTTAGAAAATTTATTTCAAATAAAGTTTTGAAGAAAAAAGTACTTCATATGTCACTATGTTGGTCTTATGTCACTATTAGTTCCGTTATTTTAGGAAGTAGAAATGATTTTCAAATTTAACGGTTCAATCATTAATTGGAGGAAAAACTTAAGTGTCATTTAGTAAAATGACAAAGCAATTATAGGAACCAGGGGTGTGCATTATTTGGTTTAAACCAAAAGTTCACATCGATTTTGAATTAATTGAATATTGGTTTTTTATTTGATTTTAGGAGAAAAATGTTTGAACCAAAATTGAAACACAATTGTTACTTAAACTAGAGCCAAATGGAATAAATTGAACTACAATATTGTTGGATTCGGTTAGTTGTACTTATGATTTAGTTTATTTACTTTTGTCTATAATTTAATTTTGATTCAGTTTAATTTTACAAATTCATCAATCAATTCAACCAAATTGTTCGAATCCACATCCCTATTGGGAACTTTCACCGCTCAGGTGTGAATTTCCTAAAAGGAATTTTAAAGTCTGAGAAAGATTGATGGACATTGATATATATAATTTTGTTATGAATTTCATTGATCAGAAAATTTTAATTCATCCTTGCCTATTAGATTCTCTTCATTTAAAATTACAACGTGCTTCTCAGGCAATTTAAATCTTTTTTTTGAGAAAATTTTGATTTATTCAATGAAGATTAAAGAATTTAAAAAAAAATTTGTGCGCTGCCTATTTTTAATAATCTGAAGAAAATAGAACTATTGAAGTCATGATATTATAATAGGTATNCTCTTGCCCGTTAGATTCTCTTCATTTAAAATTACAATCTCAGGCAAATTAAATTTTTTTGTTGAGAAAATTTTGATTTATTCAATCAAGATTAAAGAATTAAAAAAAAAATTGTGCGCTGCCTATTTTTAATAATCTGAAGAAAATAGAACTGTTGAAGTCATGATATTATAATAGTTATAATGACAAATCTTAGTGATACTATCACCTAGCTCTCAACATATGCCTCTTATTTTAATGATGTCAAGGAGAATAAATAATTTTAAATTATATCATTATAATAATTTTCATGAAAGACATAAATAATGCCTTGATGGATTGGGAAGGCTTCATAGATGTCTTATGATGACACTCCAACATGAATAAGGGTTGTGTGGGACTCGTTATGGCCCTACAAGCTAAGGCTGTTAAATAGCGGATCACTCTCTCTCTCTTTCTCTCTCTCTCACACACACACACAGATTATATATATATATATATATANATAATGATTTGATGAAAGACATAAATCTTATGATGACACTCTAACATGAATAAGGGTTGTGTGGGACTCATTATGGCCCTACAAGCTAAGGCTGTTANAAGGAGTTGATTAGAAAGTTGATAAGCCCGAAAATTTTATCTTGTAAAAGGTCATCTTTCTTTGCCTTAACATGATCATATTCTAAAAAATGGTGAAGAAGAAGATTATGATGCTAAAGGAATTATAGATAAATAAAACGAATTTCAACACCAATGCATGGCCATTTTTCAATCGCTATTAGAAGTAATGGCTTTCTCTTGCAAACCAGGTGGCTCTTCTTAAGGCCAAAGTTCTTGAGACTAAGGACAAGCTATGGTTAAGGTTTCTTCTCTATGGCTTGAACCTATTCATGCTAAGGAGCATGTAAGATGCCAATATATTATACTTAAGGCATAAGCTTCTTCACAATAAAGAGGAATATTTTAGCAAGGTTACCTCATTGAAAAGTCGAGTTATTAGAGAATAATGTGCTTCCAGCCTTGGGTGCGTGCATCAACAAACCAATNGATATTATAATGATTGGTGTGATCTTCCTCCTTATTGTTGATTTAATTTATAAGAGCCAACAAAGCAAGTATGTTGTGAGTTACTAAGTAATTTAGATTAGGATCGATTAAAGCAAGTANTTTATAAGACCCCCCACAAAGCAAGTATGTTGTGAGTTACTAAGTAATTTAGATTAGGATCGATTAAAGCAAGTATTTATCAATTCTTCTTTTGATTGCATGAGGATGGGGGTAATAAAAGTCGTAGTGTATCCATGAGAATTTCACACTATCATTGTGGATGAGTCATACAAGTCATCATATTGCAAAGACGATCATAACTCAACATTGAAGCTTGGAGCTCACAACCTTGAGAATGNTTTCTGGATAATAATAGATTTTAAGCTTGAAAATATCAAATTTCTTTGAGAGGTCCTTCCCATGGTCTTTGAATGAGTTTTTATATATGTTAAACTAGTGTTTTATTTTCTCTAACATTTGATGTTATTACTAAGCTTGATGATTGGTGGATAATATCTTGATTAAGGAGATTAACTTAAATATTATAATGATTGGTGTGATCTTCCTCCTTATTGTTGATTTAACTTATAAGAGCCAACAAAGCAAGTGAGTTGTGAGTTACTAAGTAACTTAGATTAGGATCGATTGAAGCAAGTATTATCAATTCTTCTTTTGATTGCATGAGGATGGGGGTAATAAAAATCGTAGTGTATCCATGAGAATTTCACACTATCATTATGGATGAGTCATACAAGTCATCATATTGCAAAGACGATCATAACTCAACATTGAAGCTTGGAGCTCACAACCTTGAGAATGGGCCTGTAAGTTTTTTAATTTCCAAAAAAACAAAAAATAGTTGTTGGGTGTAATGCAATTTCCTAGCTTCTTGCAACTAAGGCAAGCACATTGTGTCATTGGCATAAACATGGGCATAATGATTATAAGGTTGCTTATGACAGCAATGGCAACCAAAGCTAAGTTCGAGGAGTTGATTAGAAAGTTGATAAGCCCGAGAATTTTATCTTGTAAAAGGTCAGATTTCTTTGCCTTAACATGATCATATTCTAAAAAATGATGAAGAAGAAGATTATGATGCTAAAGGAATTATAGATAAATAAAACGAATTTCAACACCAATGCATGGCCATTTTTCAATCGCTATTAGNATAATTATAAGGTTGCTTATGACAGCCATGGCAACCAAAGCTAAGTTCGAGGAGTTGATTAGAAAGTTGATAAGCCCGAGAACTTTATCTTGTAAAAGGTCATATTTCTTTGCCTTAACATGATCATATTCTAAAAAATGGTGAAGAAGAAGATTATGATGCTAAAGGAATTATAGATAAATAAAACGAATTTCAACACCAATGCATGGCCATTTTTCAATCGCTACCAGGTGGCTCTTCTTAAGGCCAAAGTTCTTGAGACTAAGGACAAGCTATGGTTAAGGTTTCTTCTCTATGGCTTGAACTTATTCATGCTAAGGAGCATTTGCGATGCCAACATATTATACTTAAGAGATGAGCTTTGTCACAATAAAGAGGAATATGTTAGCAAGGTCACCTCATTGAAAAGTCGAGTTATTAGAGAATAATGTGCTTCCAGCCTTGGGTGCGTGCATCAACAAACCAATTGAAAGAGTTTAAGTAGTATTTGCATGTTCGATGTTCGATTTGCACATAGTTTGGAGATATGCCCACATTATATATGATGTTCTAGAACCTATGATCTTTACAAGTAGTACAAGGATTGTAGTATTAGGCTAAACTTAGATGTAGACATAAATAAAGGAGAATGAATTGTAGTTTATTGCTTCTTTTCTAATGTATTTTCTATATTTTTTCATAGCATCTTCTTATCCTTTGTTATATAATTGTGCATAAAGGGAATCATGTCTTGTAACTCTTAAGGATGTTTTACAACAAAAAGAAGAATATAGGATTTACATTTTATATAAAACCTTGCATGTTTTATTCTATGCACTCGTGAAAAACATGTACCATGTTTCTTTGAACTTTATTTATCACTATATCAAATATGATATATCAAGTATTATACAGAGCATTGCATACAACAATGCTCTCATTGTATTTGGAGATCCAACACTCTTTATCATATTTTTTTCACTTATGCTTAGAGACATTGTTGCGCTTGATGTAGAATATGGGGCTAGGGAAGTGTTAAAATGTTTAGTCCATGCCAAATTTATAGAGTTCCTATTCAAGATATTGAGTCTATGNGAACACTCTTTATCATATTTTTTTCACTTATGCTTAGAGACATTGTTGCACTCGATCTAGAATATGAGGCTAGGGAAGTGTTAAAATGTTTAGTCCATGCCAAATTTATAGAGTTCCTATTCAAGATATTGAGTCTATGTTATGCGGGACACGCAAGCCCGCCACACATGCACTCACACATCTATACCATTACCTCTTCATATAATTGTAAAAGTATTTGAACCTTTGTCTCATGTCAAATTCAAACTGAGTAACTTTATTTGCAAGCCCAATTCTCACATTTGGGAACTTTTAAACCTTCCTAGTTCAAAGATAGAAATCTCTTCCTTTAAAGCTCTACGAAGAAATAAGTATTTATATCAAGTTGAGCTAANTTTCAAACTGAGTAACTTTATTTGCAAGCCCAATTCTCACATTTGGGAACTTTTAAACCTTTCTAGTTCAAAGATAGAAATCTCTTCCTTTAAAGCTCTACGAAGAAATAAGTATTTATATCAAGTTGAGCTAACTCAAGATTAGATAATGCGACCGAAGCAATAATAATCAACCAGACAAATGTTTAAACATCATCATAATATATTCCTTCTTATGTTGATTGTAATGGAGTTTCTCTCTTCTCCCTCTTTCATTATCATCTTTCACTTATGAATTTTCATACTTGATATATATATATTCTTTGTAATTACACGAAATCCCATCTCCATCTGAGAATACTGGTGGCAATAGATTTTAATTTTTATCAAATCTCTAAAATTGTTAATGATTATGGTTCCTTTACACTTTCATTATGAATGGTTATATATTATGATTTTGTAATAATCTTCAACATTTTCAGGGTTTGAAGATAACTTTCATTTGACATTTACATAATCTTCAACATTTTCAAGCAATTTACACTATAACTCTATTTTTATAACTTTTCTGTTTAATTTTCCCCATAAGTCATCATTGATTCTTATATTTTAAAAGATTTACATTCATGCCTCACAATTCTTAGATATTTACATATAGAACACCTAACTTTTTATATTTATATCCATGCATGCTTGAAAAATGTGCCTCAATTTTCAATAGTTAATGGTAGTATTGTTTATGTGATATGAAAGATCTAAATATTACAATTATAAAAAAAAATGTGATGCTTTTTAGCAATTTTAAGGGTTCTGAATATCCTGATCATGATAAAACTAATTGAAACTTAATTTTGTAAAAAAAAATAAATTTTAAATATTACCTCAAATTTTAATTAATTGCAAAACACACCTTCACTTTTAGCATCTCCCAAAAAAGAAAGTAGCAAGATAAATTATTATGTCCGCTCACCGCATGCAGAGTGCTTGCGGTGGGCCAATAAAAACTCTCTTTACCAAAAAGTGTATGTCAATAGGTTCACTTTTAATTTTTTTATATATATAAAAAAGAAATTTATTGGACGGCGCACACGAGATGCGTGCGCCGTCCGCACGCAATAATCACACAAGTAGCAGATGTGAAGAAATAAATGAGTATGCTTTGGGATATAGCAGCACCAATAGCATCATTAATCATANGATGCTTGCGATGGGCCAATAAACTCTCTTTACCAAAAATGTATGTCAGTGAGTCCACTTTTAAAAAATTATTGGACGGCGCACACGAGATGCGTGCGCCATCAGCACGCAATAATCTCTCAAGTAGCAGATGTGAAGAAATAAATGAGTATGCTTTGGGATATAGCAGCACCAATAGCATCATTAATCATAAATTTAAGGGGAATTTGCAAGCCACGTACTTATTATGCATTTACATATCTAATACTTAAAAACTTCAATTTCTACATCTATGACACTGAAATCATTCATATAACATCAGAAAAAGATATATTTAGATGTAAAGATCAAAGTTTAGGGGATAGATATGTAAACGACAAAGGAATTATGTGGTATGTATGTGAACGTTTTAAGGTAAATTGTTTAATTATAATCAACATTTAACACTATAACCTAGCATCAATTCAATATAGATTTAAGGCTTACATGAATTTATAATCAACCTATAGAACAAATATAATCAAATCACTTAATAATACCGTCGAATGGTCATAATATTTTTACCAACTAAAACCACCAAGATTTAGTAATGGTTTATTCTCTTTAAAGATCTTAATTCAAAATATATATATATATATATATAAAAGGAAGGGTCAAAAGATATTATAAAAACCTTCAACTAATCCTAATATGTACAACTCAAATTCCGCCTTTTAAGGCCAACTATGCTAAAGAAAATTTGATTCCCCGACCTGAGAAATCTTATATTATAGATGTTAACCAACAAATCAGGATACGTGATACACAATTCATAATTTCAAAATGAATGCCTTTAATAAACTCTGCATTTATAAAGTATTTACATACACATCACCACTCAAAGAGTATTAGCTATTTACATTCAAGCCACACTCCCTATGAATGGAAAAAAATGTATCACATTGTTAAGTTAAAATGATGATATTTTGGATGTGATATGAAAATTATGAGTGGAATCAATGCACAACGCAAAGCAAAACTTAGGTGCCGCATATGTACATACATAGAGATTGAGTGGCATGAATGCAAACTCCCCTTATCAAATACCTTAATATCTTGCAATCAGCATAAACATGAAAAAGCAATCCCAAAATGACAACAAATTCCAAAAATCCTCACAAATAAACTAAAACTAATNTTTCTTCTCTTTAAAGATCTTAATTCAAAATAATTAAAAAATTTTGCTTACAAACATCAAAAGATATTATAAAAGCCTTCAACTAATCCTAATATGTACAACTCACATTCCGCCTTTTAAGGCGAACTATGCTAAAGAGAATTTGATTCCCCGACCTGAGGAATCTTATATCATGGATGCCAACCAACAAATCAGGATACGTGATGCACACAATTCATAATTTCAAAATGAATGCCTTTAATTAACTCTGCATTTATAAAGTATTTCCTAGTATTTACATACACATCACCACTCAAAGAGTATTAGCTACTTACATTCAAGCCACATTCCCTATGAATGGAAAAAACGTATCACATTTTTAAGTTAAAATGATGATATTTTGGATGTGATATGAAAATTAAGAATGGAATCAATGCACAACGCAAAGCAAAACTTAGGTGCAGCATATGTACATACATAGAGATTGAGTGGCATGATTCATGAATGCAAACTCCCCTTATCAAATAGAGAGACACCTTAATATCTTGCAATCCGCATAAACATGAAAAAGCAATCCCAAAATGACAACAAATTCCAAAAATCCTCACAAATAAACTAAAACTAATACGGAGCCATATTTCAACTATTGTTCACCAGTTGTTAGAACAAGTTTCTACACAAAATCCATACAGATTTTTTTTTTTTTTTAATGGAAGTTAAAACAGCCATCTGAAAGGAAACAACAAAACAAGCACAAAACTTGATGTCTGCATTTAATATCTGGACCACATTAATAAGATCAATGGAGAGCACAACAGAGCAATCTTTAGGGGTTTTCTTCTTTTTTTTTTAAAATTTTAGGTGTTTGAAGCTTTTTCTGTTTCATCCTTTTTCTCCAGATCTGCAGCTTCAGTAGGATCTTCAGTCTTTGTTGCAGTGTCAGCCTCTGCAAATAAATGTTGACAATGAATTAAAAGTTCATGATTGTTTGGATGCAGCAATAAAATCAATAAAATGCTGTTTTTTTTTCTTTATGATAATATCAACATAGCACACAATTCTTATATATTTACATATCTCACATCTAAACTTTCATATTTACACACATGAACTCAGATCTTTAATATCAAATAAAAAATAACACTATTTACTGGTTTTAAAAGTGAAATACATCTTATCATGCATGGTTTTAAGGGCCAAAGTGTCATGTATGTAAATATGAAAATTTGGGTGAGAGGTATGCAAAAGATTTCCATGCAACATATCTAAATTTCCCAAATATCAAAGAAGAGTTTGGTTAAGTTTTGAAAAGCAAATAACATTCATGGAATTGCTTGTGGATTGTCCCCAAAAAAAATTGGGGTGGTTAAAGTAGAACATAGAAGTCTGAATTTTTTTTAAAATATACAGATGATGAGTCTGAGAGAACCCAATCGGAGTGTCGTTGCACATGAATGCACTTATATATAAATTTTTAAAGCAATTTTGTCAAAATCATGGTTCAGAGTGTATTTTTTAAGAATGCCGATTCAATGCAAGAAAGTCATGTTCAGGCTCAATCGTGAAGCACACTGGGTTGAATCTCAATAATGTGCATGCACGCTTGTGAATCGTAGGCATGAGCCTCAAGTCGCGAACCATATGTATATCTTGAATGGTACTTAGGCTTTATGTTCCAACTATATAGTTTGCAAACATTACATTGATTGTCACTCGATTCTTCTCAACTTCAACATAATTGTGAACTTTTCACTATACACTATCAATTGCAGTACAAACCGCTTTCCATGCCAGTGCTGAGGCCTAAAAATTGACAAACATTCCTAAAAAAGCGGTCATTTTTTCGCAACCCCACAGACAAATATACAATTGCAAAGGAAATATATATTCTTTTCATATTCACAACTTAAAAATTTGTTTGAGGGTCGATTCAATCGTTTATAAAGAACACTCAGCCTGCCCACCCCCACCAGAACTCCCCATATCCGCTACCACACACACACACACACACACACACGGGGAGGGGGGAGGGAGTAATTGCATAAATCTAGTGAATATAACAGTAGTTTATTAACCTTCATATTTCTGTTACTGTTTAACAATGATCTTTTTCATTTTGTTAGTAATTGATCTGAAGGTGGATAGTATTTATTATATGAACATACTAGATCTTTTTAAAGAAGATACCACTCAATTGCTATGTATTTACATATCTAGAACCTATACTTCAATTTTCACAAACATACCAACCTTACATGTGCATGAAAAGGTGCATTTCACTCTTTAAAAGTTAAAAAGGTGGACTTGTTGATGTGATGTGAAAGATTTGGGTGCAATAAATATGAAAATTAAAGNGGGGAGGGGGGGAGGGAGTAATTGCATAAATCTAGTGAATATAACAGTAATTTATTAACCTTCATATTTCTGTTACTGTTTAACAATGATCTTTTTTATGTTGTTAGCAATTGATCTGAAGGTAGATAGTATTTCTTATATATAACGTACTAGATCTTTTTAAAGAAGATACCACTCAATTGCTGTGTATTTACATATCTAGAAACTATACTTCAATTTTTACAAACATACCAACCTTACATGTACATGAAAAGGTGCATTTCACTTTTTAAAAGTTAAAAAGGTGGACTTGTTGATGTGATGTGAAAGATTTGGGTGCAATAAATATGAAAATTAAAGCTCAGGTGTTATATATGTAAATACATAAGAATTGGGTGGTATGTATGTAAATGCCCCTAAAAATTAATATGATGAATATAAAAGGTATTGACACAATTAACACGTCAGCTTGAATCATTAACGAAGTCCCAAGTCAACATATGGTTAAGCCAGATTTTTTCCGATTGCATCTCATTCTAAGTTCTATATTCATTTGACGGCGAAGCCTCAATTCCGGTAGAATTAAAGAAAGTCCCATGCTCTCCAATCTTCAGAGGCTACAAATTATGCCCTTTTTGGTAAGAAGCAATATTATTCAAATTAGGGGAAGTTACGTAGATAGCACATATTTCAAATGTATTTACATATCGAACACCTAAGTTTGATATTTGTATTCATAACACTTGGATGTTATAAACCCATGCATGAAAAATGTGTATTTCTATTTTAAAAAGCTAGTAATAGTGATATTTTTGATGTAACGTAAAGATATGGGTTCTTATATGTAAGTATGAAAGTTTAGGTGTTAGATATGTAAATAAACAAAAATCGCGTCATATGTTCAAATTATTATGATATGTTCTATCATAAGGATCAACTCCCTGGATCTTCTACCATCCAAAATGAGGTGGTNTCAAGTCAACATATGGCTAAGCCAGATTTTTTCCGATCGCATCTCATTCTAAGTTCTATATTCATTTCACGGCGGAGCCTCAATTCCAGTAGAATTAAAGAAAGTCCCTGCTTTCCAATCTTCAGAGGCTACAAATTATGCCATTTTTGGTAAGAAACAATATTATTCAAATTAGGGAAAGTTACGTAGATAGCACCATAGTTCAAATGTATTTACATATTGAACACCTAAGTTTGATATTTGTATTCATAACACTTGGATGTTATAAACCCATGCATGAAAAATGTGTATTTCTATTTTAAAAAGCTAGTAATAGTGATATTTTTGATGTAACGTAAAGATATGGGTTCTTATATGTAAAAATGAAAGTTTAGGTGTTAGATATGTAAATAAACAAGAATTGCGTCATATGTTCAAATTATTATGATATATGTTCTATCATAAGGATCAACTCCCTGGATCTTCTACCATCCAAAATGAGGTGGTTCTTGGAAATATTAGACACCAAAACGGATACGAGTGGTCTCACACACATTTTGGAAGCATGTGCAGGTGACTATTTAAATTGAGTAGACTAATTAGTTTATTAAAGTTAACTAGTACATGACCATGGCTAATTAAATTTTATTGGAGGTAGTTAAGCCTAGATTAATAAAACAAATACTCCATTATTATATATATTTAAATTAAATAGATAATAATAGGGGTCTCTTAATTAAAATCAGTAATGTTTATCATTTTAAGGAACACATGGCTGCTTTTGAATCACACAAGTAATTAAATATCACCTTTAGAATGCAAATAACATAAAAACATATTCGCAACGTAAAAGATAGTAAAATATATGCAAATGTAAATAAACACCGTACATTAAGTTCAAAGATTGGGCACCAGTAATTACCTTCATCATCACTAACATCAAGATCATCATCACCGTCCATTCCCCTCATATTACCAAATTTCTGTAAAAAAATTAGGACACAAGCATTGACAATTGCGAACACCGAAACTTAGCAAAAAAATTAAAATAAGAAAGAAAACTTTAAATTACCGAGAAGTCCATTCCTCCAAAGTCATCAGCATTAGGGCCTGTGTCAAAAATACAAGGTTAGGCTCCTCGAAAAGATTAAAAACAGACCAAATTAAACATGTTAAAGAGTAGAGAAACAATTTTGTGAATATCAAATACAAACATAACAATGTTATGCAAAAATGCCATAAATTTAGTAGCGTTTAGAAAAATACTGAAAACAAAGTAATGTCTACAGAACTGCCGAAGGATCAACATTGTGGCAAATGCAATTAAGATTTTCTATTCATGGAAGAAAAAGAAAACATCTATGATATGACAAATTTTAATTTCAAAAGGGAAAGAAAAAAATATTCAGCTAAGTCAAAATGGAGCACTTCTACTGTTACAAAGTTCATCAATTGGGGTGTAAACGAGTCAAGTTGAGTTCATGTCACCATCGGCTTGAGCTTGATTAATTTATCGAACTCGAGGGTCAGCTTACTTTTATAAGTTATAGTCTGCTCACGAGCCAGCTTGTTTAATATTAAACAGAGAAAATAATATAAATTCAAATTAGTGTTATAACAAAATAACAAATAGAATGAGTAATTAAGAGAAAAATAATACAAAACCACTCAATATAAAATACAAAATATGATTTTGTTAATATTTTAATAATTTATAGATAAAATTTTATTATACTTTGAGCATATTTTATATCAATTATTCTTTAAAAAAGCCAACACACAAGCTAACGAATCAAGTTGGGGCTAACTTGTGCTTGGCTTGTAAGCTCATCAAGCTCATTCACAAGCCACTTATCGAGCGAGCCCGAGTCAACTCACGNCGCATCTCATTCTAAGTTCTATACTCATTTCACGGCGAAGCCTCAATTCCGGTAGAATTAAAGAAAATCCCTGCTTTCCAATCTTCAGAGGCTACAAATTATGCCCTTTTTGGTAAGAAACAATATTATTCAAATTAGGGGAAGTTACGTAGATAGCACATATTTCAAATGTATTTACATATCGAACACCTAAGTTTGATATTTGTATTCATAACGCGAGGATGTTAAAAACCCATGCATGAAAAATGCGTATTTCAATTTTAAAAAGCTAGTAATAGTGATATTTTTGATGTAACATAAAGATATGGGTTCTTTATATGTAAATATGAAAGTTTAGGTGTTAGATATGTAAATAAACAAGAATTGCGTCATATGTATGTAAACGCCCCCTTCAAATTATTATGATATGATCTATCATAAGGATCAACTCCCTGGATCTTCTACCATCCAAAATGAAGTGGTTCTTGGAAATCTTAGACATCAAAACGGATACAAGTGGTCTCACACACATTTTGGAAGCACGTGCAGGTGACTATTTAAATTGAGTACACTACTTAGTTTATTAAAGTTAACTAGTACATGACCATGGCTAATTAAATTTTATTGGAGGTAGTTAAGCCTAGATTAATAAAATAAATACTCCATTATTATCTATATTTAAATTAAATAGAAAATAATAGGGGTCTCTTAATTAAAATAAGTAATGTTTATCATTTTAAGGAACACATGGCTGCTTTTGAATCACACAAGTAATTAAATATCACCTTCAGAATGCAAAACAACATAAAAACATATTCGCAACGTAAAAGATAGTAAAATATATGCGAATGTAAATAAACACCGTACATTAAGTTCGAAGATTGGGCACCAGTAATTACCTTCATCATCACTAACATCAAGATCATCATCACCGTCCATTCCCCTCATATTACCAAATTTCTGTAAAAAAATTAGGACACAAGCATTAACAATTGCAAACATCAAAACTTAGCAAAAAATTTAAAATAAGAAAGAAAATTTTAAATTACCGAGAAGTCCATTCCTCCAAAGTCATCAGCATTAGGGCCTGTGTCAAAAATACAAGGTTAGGCTCCTCAAAAAGACTAATAACATACCAAATTAGACATGTCAAAGCGTAGAGAAACAATTTTGTGAATATCAAATACAAACTTAACAATGTTATGCAAAAATGCCATAAATTTAGTAGCGCCTAGAAAAATACTGAAAACAAAGTAGTCTACAGAACTGCCAAAGGATCAACATTGTGACAAATGCAATTAAGATTTTCTATTCATGGAAGAAAAAGAAAACATCTATTATATGACAAATTTTAATTTCAAAAGGGAAAGAAAAAAATATTCAGCTAAGTCAAAATGGAGCACTTCTACTGNATAGCAATGTTATGAAAAAATGCCATAAATTTAGTAGCGCCTAGAAAAATACTGAAAACAAAGTAATGTCTACAGATCTGCCAAAGGATCAACATTGTGGCAAATGCAATTAAGGTTTTCTATTCATGGAAGAAAAAGAAAACATCTATGATATGACAAATTTTACTTTCAAAAGGGAAAGAAAAAAATATTCAGCTAAGTCAAAATGGAGCACTTCTACTGTTACAAAGTTCATCAATTGGGGTGTAAACAAGTCAAGTTGAGTTTGTGTCACCATCGGCTTGAGCTTGATTAATTTATCGAGCTCGAGGATGAGCTTACTTTTACAAGTTGGAGTCTGCTCACGAGCCAGCTTGTTTAATATTAAACAGAGAAAATAATATAAATTCAAATTAGTGTTATAACANCGTGTCACCATCGGCTTGAGCTTGATTAATTTATCGAGCTCGAGGATGAGCCTACTTTTACAAGTTGGAGTTTGCTCACGAGCCAGCTTGTTTAATATTAAAAAGAGAAAATAATATAAATTCAAATTAGTGTTATAACAAAATAACAAATAGAATGAGTAATTAAGAGAAAAATAATACAAAACCACTCAATATAAAATACAAAATATCATTTTGTTAATATTTTAATAATTTATAGATAAAATTTTAAATTTTAGTACACTTTGAGCATATTTTATATCAATTAGTCTTTAAAAAAGCCAACACACAAGCTAACGACTCAAGTTGGGGCTAGCTTGTGCTTGGCTTGTAAGCTCATCAAGCTCATTCACAAGCCACTTATCGAGTGAGCNTACTTTGAGCACATTTTATATCAATTAGTTTTTAAAAAAGCCAGCACACAAGCTAACGAATCAAGTTGGGGCTAGCTTGTGCTTGGCTTGTAAGCTCATCAAGCTCATTCACAAGCCACTTATCGAGCGAGCCCGAGTCAACTCACGAGTCAGCTTGGCTCACACTCACATCATCATCACAGAAAAATATTTGATCAATAACCAATAAATATGCAAACATAATTGTGGTTATATGAGAATAAACTCAGCAGTACTTTAATGTGCTCCAAAAGACTTCANCACGTGCAGGTGACTATTTAAATTGAGTAGACTAATTAGTTTATTAAAGTTAACTAGTACATGACCATGGCTAATTAAATTTTATTGGAGGTAGTTAAGCCTAGATTAATAAAACAAATACTCCATTATTATATATATTTAAATTAAATAGAAAATAATAGGGGTCTCTTAATTAAAATCAGTAATGTTTATCATTTTAAGGAACACATGGCTGCTTTTGAATCACACAAGTAATCAAATATCACCTTCAGAATGCAAATAACATAAAAACATATTTGCAACGTAAAGATAGTAAAATATATGCGAATGTAAATAAACACCGTACGTTAAGTTTTAAGATTGGGCACCAGTAATTACCTTCATCATCACTAACATCAAGATCATCATCACCTTCCATTCCCCTCATATTACCGAATTTCTGTAAAAAAATTAGGACACAAGCATTAACAATTGCAAACATCAAAACTTAGCAAAAAATTTAAAATAAGAAAGAAAATTTTAAATTACCGAGAAGTCCATTCCTCCAAAGTCATCAGCATTAGGGCCTGTGTCAAAAATACAAGGTTAGGCTCCCCAAAAAGACTAATAACATACCAAATTAAACATGTTAAAGCGTAGAGAAACAATTTTGTGAATATCAAATACAAACAATGCCATAAATTTAGTAGCGCCTAGAAAAATACTGAAAACAAAGTAATGTCTACAGAACTGCCGAAGAATCAGCATTGTGGCAAATGCAATTAAGATTTTCTATTCATGAAAGAAAAAGAAAACATCTATGATACGACAAATTTTAATTTCAAAAGGGAAAGTCAAAATGGAGCACTTCTACTGTTACAAAGTTCATCAATTGGGGTGTAAACGAGTCAAGTTGAGTTCATGTCACCATCGGCTTGAGCTTGATTAATTTATCGAGCTCGAGGGTGAGCTTACTTTTACAAGTTGGAGTTTGCTCACGAGCCAGCTTGTTTAATATTAAACAGAGAAAATAATATAAATTCAAATTAGTGTTATAACAAAATNCAAAAAAAATTTAACTGATGGCATTTGCGAGAAAATGCATGCTCTAGAAAGATGAATCTACCAAATTCAAGTATAAAATATATATGTAATTTCAGATAAAAAAACTTGTGTATCCAGCTTTATTACTGGACATCTAAAAATTTCAGAACCTACATAACATATGACCAACTCTTTACACAAAATAATGAAATAATCATTGTCGATGAATTATTGATGATTGTTGATTCCCAAAAAGGCATTGTTATAAACAAATTTATTTCAAAAATATCCAAATGCCTAAATTACTCGCCAATCTATCTATCTAAAAATTAAAAATATATTTTAAAGGTATTGTTGCATTTTACCCTTTACATTGTGTATTTCAAGAACATGGCACAAGAAAAACAATTTGGCATGCTAAAGAAAGAGTCACTACCATCTTAATATATTCAATAACCAATGAAGCTTCATACTACACATTGTATTATCTTTCCTTTCTGAAACCTTTAACTCGAATAAAGATGAACATGTCCATCATCTATGTCATGGCCAAACTTATTTTGTTATTCTTGAAATTATTTATTTTATTATTAAAAATATTAATATTGAAGAACTTCATAGTAATATTTATAAGTTAACAAAACACAAGCATACAACTTTTCTAAGTAGCACAAACCCAAAGTCATTTTCTTGCATTCATGGTGAAACATGAAGACCATCTTCTACAACTAACATATTTCGAGCTTGATACTTTGTCATTTATTAATGACTACACCAGTGTATCATTTGTACTAAAAAACCATAAGTGATGTATCATTTTCGCCGCTTCTTGAACATGATCAAAAATAAATCCAAAGTTGTATTACAATAGACGAATTTGATAATGCCTTAAAACTTTTTAAAAACATTCTCTTCACTCATAATTTCAAGAAAAAGTAACCCTAGAGATGTGTCAACCAGTGTGCATACACCTCAAAAAAATGGGGTGATTAAGGGCTCGTTTGGGGCCGCTTTTTTCGTGCAGCACGGCCACAAACCGCTACGCGTTCGAAGTTTTCAGCATTTGAATTAAGTGTTCGCGGCGGGCGGCTGCAAATTTAACAGAACACGGGACTGCGGCCCGCGTTACCGATCTAGAAATTCCAATATTTGCCCCGCAAAACCGTTGCTACCCTAGCGAAGCTGAAGGAGGTTTTTGCCCTATCGTCTCGACTTGCGAAGCTGAAGGAGGTTTCTGCCCTAGCATCTCGACTCGCGAAGACCCCCTGCTCCCGAACGNGCTCGCATTACTGATCCAGAAATTCCAATATTTGCCTCGCAAAACTGTTGCTACCCTAGCGAAGCTGAAGGAGGTTTTTGCCCTATCATCTCGACTTGCGAAGCTGAAGGAGGTTTCTGCCCTAGCATCTCGACTCGCGAAGACCCCCTGCTCCCGAACGCATTGCGATTCGACGATCCCCTTCGAAGCATCAAGCCCCCTCGCGAAGCNATAAAGCAATAAAAAAAAATTTAACTGATGGCATTTGCGAGAAAATGCATGCTCTAGAAGATGAATCTACCAAATTCAAGTATAAAATATATATGTAATTTCAGATAAAAAGACTTGTGTATCCAGCTTTATTACTGGACATCTAAAAATTTCAGGACCTACATAACATATGACCAACTCTTTACACAAAATAATGAAATAACCATTGTCGATGAATTATTGATGATTGTTGATTCCCAAAAAGGCAATGTTATAAACAAATTTATTTCAAAAAAATCCAAATGCCTAAATTACTCGCCAATCTATCTATCTAAAAATTAAAAATAGATTCTAAAGGTATTGTTGCATTTTACCCTTTACATTGTGTATTTCAAGAACATGGCACAAGAAAAACAATTTGGCATGCTAAAGAAAGAGTCACTACCATCTTAATATATTCAATAACCAATGAAGCTTCATACTACACATTGGATTATCTTTCCTTTCTGAAACCTTTAACTCGAATAAAGATGAATATGTCCATCATCTATGTCATGGCCAAACTTATTTTGTTATTCTTAAAATTATTTATTTTATTATTAAAAATATTAATATTGAAGAACTTCATAGTGATATTTATAAGTTAACAAAACACAAGCATACAACTTTTCTAAGTAGCACAAACCCAAAGTCATTTTCTTGCATTCATAGTGAAACATGAAGACCATCTTCTACAACTAACATATTTCGAGCTTGATACTTTGTCATTTATTAATGACTACACCAGTGTATCATTTGTACTAAAAAGCCATAAGTGATGTATCATTTTCGCCGCTTCTTGAACATGATCAAAAATAAACTTAAAGTTGTATTACAATAGACGAATTTGAAAAATGCCTTAAAACTTTTTAAAAACATTCTCTTCACTCATAATTTCAAGAAAAGAAACCCTAGAGCTGTGTCAACCAGTGTGCATACACCTCAAAAAAATGGGGTGATTAAGGGCTCGTTTGGGGCCGCTTTTTCGTGCAGTGTGGCCACAAACCGCTACGCGTTTGAAGTTTTCAGCATTTGAATTAAGTGTTCGCGGCGGGTGGTTGCAAATTTAACAGAAAACGGGACCGCGGCCCGCGTTACCGATCCTGAAATTCCAATATTTGCCCCGCAAAACCGTTGCTACCCTACAGAAGTTGAAGGAGGTTTTTGCCCTATTGTCTCGACTTGCGAACCTGAATGAGGCTTATGCCCACGCATCTCAACTCGCGAAGACCCCCTACTCCCGAACGCGTTGCGATTGGACGATCCCCTTCGAAGCATCAAGCCCCCTCGCGAAGCCCCCTGCTCCCTGCGCTCCTTCTTCCACTGTCGCNTCCATGCTCCCTGCGCTCCTTCCACCGTCGCTCGAAGCACCGAGCCTCCCCTTCTAGATCAAGTTACGCTTCACTCCCATTCTCCTCCACCATCGCTTGAAGCACCGGGCGCTCCTTCCACCTTCTCTTTAACTTGCTATGGTGTTTAAGGCTTGATTGATGTTGCACACTTCACAGAGGAAATAGATACTGTAGATCCTGTTTGGAAGNTTTGAAGCACCGGGCGCTCCTTCCACCTTCTCTTTAACTTGTTATGGTGTTTAAGGCTTGATTGATGTTGCACACTTCACAGAGGAAATAGATACTGTAGATCCTGTTTGGAAGNCCACTGTCGCCTGAAGCACCAAGCCTTCCCTTCTTCCAAATCAAGGTACGCTTCACTCCCATTCTCCTCCACCATCGCTTGAAGCACCAGGCGCTCCTTCTTCCACCTTCTCTTTAACTTGTTGTGGTGTTGAAGGCTTGATTGATGTTGCACACTTCACAAAGGAAATAGATATTGTAGATCCTGTTTGGAAGGATTCAACTTAAATCTATGCAGATTGAGAAATCACATACCCTTCGATCACTCAAGAGTAGAGCTCCCTTCATTAATCTAACTTTCAGCACTATGCTTTGNTTTTAACTTGTTGTGGTGTTGAAGGCTTGATTGATGTTGCACACTTCATAAAGGAAATAGATATTGTAGATCCTGTTTGGAAAGATTCAACTTAAAACTATGCAGATTGAGAAATCAAATACCCTTCGATCACTCAAGAGTAGAGCTCCCTTCATTAATCTAACTTTCAGCACTATGCTTTGTGATGGCATCTTAAAAGCTATTGTTTCATGAGTTCTGAACTGATTGTGGCTCCAAAATTTTAATATTTGATAGGACAATTCAACATAAGCAGAGTTTACTTGAACATAATAAAAAACTTGCATCAATCCTTCTCCAATATATATCTCGGCTTCTAATTTCACTTGAGAAATATATACGAAAGGAAGTGAATAANTGCAGAATTTACTTGAACATAATAAAAAACTTAAATCAATCCTTCTCCAATATATATCTCGGCTTCTAATTTCACTTGAGAAATATATACGAAAGGAAGTGAATAAACTTCATGGTCTTGAACCATCTCCAACACAGTTCTAACCTTTTCCATATTACAAAAGTTTCATATGTTTTTTGCTTAAAGTTAACTCGAAATATTTACTCTGCAAAATTATCCTTACATTCCTACAAAACTTTAATTGAAAGAGTGATTCATCTTCAGCAAATGTAGCATTAAAAGCGTGGCATTTTTGTTCCTGTCTTCCTTTTAGGTTCTTCTGAATTTTCTTCCTTTCGACAACTTTGTGTTCCTGTTTATGCTTGTTTGTTGGTGGAGAANTTTACATTCCTACAAAACTTTAATTGAAAGAGCGATTCATCTTCAGCAAATGCAGCATTAAAAGCATGCCATTTTTGTTCCTGTCTTCCTTTAGGTTCTTCTGAATTTTCTTCCTTTCGACAACTTTGTGTTCCTGTTTATGCTTGTTTGTTGGTGGAGAAGATGCGATGGACATAAAATTTTCTTATTTGTTGTTAAGTTGATTGATAATTGTTTATTCTATCAGGTTAATTCAATGTTCTTAGAATGGGGTACCAGATTGGCAGTTATTTTGTTTGTTTACTTGTATAATTCTGGAAGGGGCATTTACATATAAATCACCCAATTCGTATGTATTTTTAATTACCTAATTTTTTTCACAATTGCTATTTGACTGATAAAACATGAAATGCATATTTTTATGATGGCATATTTTTAGAAAAAATTTCTCTGTCTTCACTACAAGCAATATCTTACAGGTTCTTCACCGCTCAACCTTTAATAACTAAATTTTTAAAAGAATNGATATGCATATTTTTATGATGGCATATTTTTATAAAAAAATCCTATGTCTTCACTACAAGCAATATCTTACAGGTTCTTCACCGCTCAACCTTTAATAACTAAATTTTTAAAAGAATTTAATTACTTGATGTGCATTCCACTATTTATCAATGTTAAAATAATTGACAAATGAATTATATTTTGTTTCATTTAAGAAAGATGAGCTCCATATATTCAGGGGCGTCCTGAAGATTATCATGCTACTGCATACTAGTGGCTTCCTTTCTGATGTCACGACAGGCCCACAACTACAATCGACACTTTTAGAAATGCCCCCAGAGACTCGCAGAATAGTGACTTCTTCCGTTGGGCTGACAGTCGGGTCGATTCCACTGCTGGAAGTGATCGCGAACTGATAGCATTATTAGAGGAAAATTTAGGAAGAGATATTCATAGCCTTCATGTTAAAGAAATATTATTATTAGTTTACTTGTATTTTTTTTCTTAGCACTTTTGATACTCACTGCTAAGTGAGTGGTGTATTTGTACTCTTGTTATGTTTTGAAATGAATTTTTGNCAAGAAAGATGAGCTCCAGAAATTCAGGGACGTCATGAAGATTATTATGCTACTGCAGACTAGTGGCTTCCTTTCTGATGTCACGATAGGCCCACAACTACAATCGACACTTTTACAAATTCCCCCAGAGACTCACAGAATAGTGTGACTTCTTCCGCTGGGCTGACAGTCGGGTCGATTCCACTGCTAGAAGTGATCGCGAACTGATAGCATCATTAGAGGAAAATTTAGGAAGAGATATTCATAGCCTTCATGTTAAAGAAATATCATTATTAGTTTACTTGTATTTTTTTTTCTTAGCACTTTTGATACTATTGCTAAGTGAGTGGTGTATTTGTACTCTTGTTATGTTTTGAAATGAATTTTTGCTTCTAAAATATCAAATATGTTGTTATCATAGTTCCGTCTTAAACAACTTAACTAAATAAGGACAAAATGGTCATTTTTTCCATAAATAGCTATCCTACATTTGTTTTGCATACCGCTACAACAAACAAGCAACCAGCTTCCCAATGCAGTTTTCCCAAAGTAGCAACTGCAGCTGAAAAACAAAGAAGCTGCAACTGCGCTAAACAGACCCAAAATGAAAGAAAGGCTACCTACGGACTATCATAAAAGCTCTCTTTTTCAAAAAATATTGCAAAAGAATACCAAGTGAACCTACCTTAACAATTGTTCACATCAAAGATTGAATATCTACAAGAGTTCTTGAGTTCAATAATCCTACCAAAATCCTAGCTAAATTCATTACTCGCTTCAACACCTAAAATAAAAGTGTTCTCATGATATTGCAAGTGCTCACTTTGACCATACACATTCTCAAAAAAAAAAAAAAAAGATCCAATATTAACTAAATGTTTTACGTTGGTTAGTCTTCCACTTCAAAAAAAAAAAGAAAAAAAAAAGGAAAAAGTGCAATCGCCACCAAGAGATAAGAGTACACGCCCATAGAGCTGTCAAAAAAAACTTGTTCGCGGACGACCCGTGCTCGTCTTGTTCGTTATGCAAGCTGAACACGAAAAAAAATTTTAAGCTCGAATTATAAGTGAGTCAAACACGAACAACTCTTTGTTCTCGTGTTCGGCTTGTATTAGCTTTAAAAAAAATTATATATATTATTTAGATAATAATATATTATCTATATTTAAAGCTAAGTTTAAATCATAACAGCTTGCGTGATCATATGATTTTGCGTCCTCTATTGCACAGAGTTGGTGCAAGTTCGAATACAACACTTACATCTATTTTTTTCAATTAATTTTAACGAATCGAGCACAAGCCAATTATGAAAATGAGTTGGTTTCAAATAGGAACAATTTTGAATGAGCCGAACACGAGCCGAGCTCGACCCGTTTACAACCCTATGAGTCCCCTAATGGCAATTTCAAGGAAGAGAATTTTATAATATTTGCTACTTATCCCAATGAAGAAATAAAATTCATGAATGAAATATTTCTCTTCAATAGATTGTCCTTCTTACCCCTAACCCCTACAAACAATTATACTACAAAACCAACAACTCCTAAACAAATCGTAACAGGTCACGATTGATATTCAACTAGTTTGATATATAAATGGTAAAAGCATTTCAATTAAAACAAATCCAATCAACAGAATCAAACCTTCATACGGAACAAACTGAAACTTTGGAACCCACAAGGAAATAAACTTCAGTTAAGCTTCTATTACACATTCTTATTTTACAAAATTATTCGTCACCAATCCATCCTGACTAACCACCACACTATTTATATCGCTAAAACCATATCTAAAATTTTAAATAATGAAAATTAGAATAATATTACAAGGAAGCCCTTTAAAAGAATAAAGCCTAAAAAATTATGAATTATCAAAAGGAAAAAACAAATATATAATTGATTATCTTGAAACTTTCACTCATTTTAATAAAATAACATCAATTGAGTTATCTTATTATTAGAAGGTAGCAAGAACTAAAAATACAATTATTTGATTGAAAATGACTCTTTAAGTAATGATATATATGAAGTATATATGGAGATTACTTTTGAGTTTATCTAAGACAAAAAAAATGACAATGTAAGAAAGTATTATAAAGATTGAAGCAATCTGCAGGGCATAGCTTAACATATTCAATAGGGTAACACTCAAAATGAAGCACAAATGGTCTATTTGGAACAACTTTTATCTACTTTATTTTTCAGATCATCGTCGCAGTTTTGTTTGGAAGTTGCTTTCTTGTAACTTTCTAAAAATTTCTATGGTGGAAAACTATTGTTTCAACCTAAGTATGAAAGTGTGGTAACTGTAAGAAAACTGTTGTATGATTTTTTAGAAAAAATATATATTTATAATCCTCATCACAGTTTTGTAAGAAATTATTTTCTATACCACAACTTTACAACCATCTTCTTAAAAAGTTGCAGCCACCCCAAATAAACCCTAAGTTAAGGCAACCAAACATTGTTTGATCTTCAAAGGAATCCTAACACTATTAGCTTATGTTGAGGACATCTTCGTAAAAAGCAATGACTTTGAAAGTATGAAAACTTTAAAAAGAGGCTTCCACAAGACTTGGCAAGCTAAAGCACTTTGAATTGAGATTGCACGCTCACAACATGAATCTTTATATCACAACAAAATTACACAACAACTTATTAAAAGAAACAAGCAAGTTATAATACAAGCCTATCGAGAGCCCTGTGAATTTAAGCGCTAACTAAAAGATGATCCTAAAGACAATCCACAAAAACCACTTGATAGAAAGAATTACCATATTATCACATGTTAACTTAACTTACCAATATTGTTGCTATGATAAGTCAAAAGTCACACACAATTACAAAGAATCACACTTTAAGATTGTACATAAAATTTTAAAATATATGAAAGTGGCTCCTTATAAATAAGCTTCATTTAAAAGGGAATATAATCTGACAGTTGATGCTTATACCAATACCAATTATGTAGAATACATGGTTAATAACAGGTCAATTTATAAATATTGTGCATTCTTAAACCGACAATTCAGCTCTATGAGAAGTAGAAATAAAATATATTGGCAAAATATAGCATAGTAGCAAAATTTAAATCAACAGCACTAGGATATTGTAAAATGTTATGAATAAAAATTATCCTAGAAGATTTAAAAATTGAATGAAAATGTCCTATAAGGATGCATCATGGCAACACATCAACAATTAATAGTTCAGTTAATCCAGTGCAACTTGGCCTTGCAAAATATATTGAAAAGGGCATAAATGTTATAAAAGAGAAGCTAGAAAGTGGTCTAATTTGTACCAAGTTTGTTGCCACATACAGTAACTAACAGATATTCTCACCAAGTGATCATCCGAAATAATATTTTAAAAGTTGGCAAACAAACTTAGAATAAACAATGACCATTCATTCACCTAAGAGAAATGAAAAAATCAAGCTCCATCAATTTTTCCTCCATTGATTTCGACTATGTCAGTGTCATACTTGGCTTAGAAGTCCTCCGCTTTCTTTTTTCACTTCATGCCAACTCAATAATTCTTGAAATTGTTAGTAACACCTCATCAATCGATGACCTCTTATAGTTATTATGTAATTATTATTCTTTCTACTCATCAACTGATGGCTATAATAAATATATTGCAAGTATTATTCCATGATTTTGTTTTTTTCTTATTGGAGGCTCTTTTAGGATTATATAAACACTTCACAACAAACCGTGTAAAATATATTGAAATGATGTACCTTTTATAAAGGAGAAGCTAGAAAGTGGTCTAATTTTTACTGCATTTGTTGCACATATAGTAACTTACAGATATTCTCACCAAAAGAATATTCGAAAAATATTTTAAAAGTTGGCAAACAAACTTAGAATAAACAATGACCATTCATTCACTTAAAAGAGAGATGAAAAATCAATTTCTTTGCCTCCGTTGATTTCGCCTACATCAGTATCATACTTGGCTTAGAAGTCCTCCACTTTCTTTTTCACTTCATGCCAACTCAATGAATCTTGAGATTGTTAGTGAAACCTCATCAATCAACAACCTATTATAGTTATTATGTAATTATTATTATTTCTAATCATCAACTGATGGCTATTATAAATATTTTGTAATTATTATTCCATGATTTTACATGTTTCTTATTGGAGGCTCTTCTAGGATTATATAAACACTTCACAACTGACCAAGCAAAATATATTGAAATGGCATACGTTTTATAAAGGAGAAGCTAGAAAGTGGTCTAATTTCTACTGTGTTTGTTGCCACATATAGTAACTTACAGATATTGTCACCAAAAGATCATTAGAAATAATATTTTAAAAGTTGGCAAACAAATTTGGAATAAACAATGACCATTCATTCACCTAAGAGAGATGAAAAAATCAATCCCATCAACTTTTGCTTCCATTGATTTTGCCTACATCCATGTCATGTCATAATTGGCTTAGAAGTGCTCCACTTTCTTCTTTCACTTCATGCCACCTCAAAGATTCTTGAGATTGTTGTGACACCCATCAATCAATGGCCTATTATAATCATTATCATTCTACTCATCCATTGATGGCTTTTATAAATTTGTTGTAATTATTATTCCATGATTTTGTATGTTACTTATTGGAAGCTCTTCTAGGATTATAAAAACACTTCATAACAGTTACAATAAAATATTCAACAAATTCTCACCATTTCTTGATAGATTTTTTTTACCAAAACGTGATTCAAATTTCTGGCTACAAAAATTAGTGAGAGAATAAAATATAGCATTAAAATTCAAAATATAAAACAAACTTCTCTAGATTCGATATAACTAACTCCCAAATACAATAAAAGACATATCCTTAAGCTTAAATCTAGAAGAAATTTAAGGATTTCAAAATAAAAAAAAACAAGAGACCTCATTGAAGAACACGGTGATAGTTACCTGAATCTATGGGTTGCTGCGAGTCGAAGATTCATTTAGGCTACCATCTCTCTCCTTGGCTTCTCTCTTTACTCGACAAATCTATTAAAGAGCAAGTTGATCAAAGTGCAACCAAGCTTTATCCGAGGTAGATCTAATGTTCNTGATTCGATATAACTAACTCCCAAATACAATAAAAGACATATCCTTAAGCTTAAATCTAGAAGAAATTTAAGGATTTCAAAATAAAAAAAACAAGAGACCTCATTGAAGAACACGGTGATTGTTACTTAAATCTATGGGTTGCTGCGAATCGAAGATTCATTTAGGCTACCATCTCTCTCCTTGGCTTCTCTCTTAACTCGACAAATCTATTAAAGAGCAAGTTGATCAAAGTGCAACCAAGCTTTATCCGAGGTAGATCTAATGTTCATTGAACAACACAGGGATGGTTAACCTGAATCTATGGGTTGCTGCGAATCAAAGATTCATTTAGGTTACTATCTCTCTCCTTGGCTTCTCTCTTTACTTGACAAATCTATTAAAGAGCAAGTTGATCAAACTGCAACCAAGCTTTATCCGAGGTAGATCAAATGTTCAACTTAATTCTCATCATGGTAAAGTAAAATTAGTCTAAATGGGGATCACAAACTCTATTTCTTAACCTAATTTGCCAAAACTCTAGCTTACGATTTCAATTTTCCACTACAAATTTAATCAAGATTTCAATAAATATTTTTGAATCTCTCCATCCATGATTAATGAAAGGTTAATCAATATTTTAAAGTTCATATTATTGACATTCAAAATGAGAGAATAATTGCCAATATCTTTCATCTCAATTTTGAATCATTGCAGATGAGAGGCATACATGCGCCTATCAATATACTTATTAAAAGTACAAATTTAGCACTTTATGCATCCTAAATAAGTCACCCCAANAAGAGGTATACATGCGCCTATAAATATACTAATTAAAAGTACAAATTTAGCACTTTATGCATCCTAAATAAGTCACCCCAACAACATATATAACATGCATACAGTGCCCCAATAATGAATCCATTCCATGTTACTTAAAATAATTAATAACCATTAATTGGATGTTGGTAAAAGAAAGAGATAATGTGAATTGGTGAAAAACAGAACTTAACATGTATCTTAGAAGTATCCATGTACTAATCCACAGAGAAATAACCTAAGCAAGGTCTATCGTATAAGTAGAAAATTCACCTCGTTCAAAGTCTTAGTAAGTTACATCCACAACATGCTCAAATGCATAAAATACCACTATGATGCTTCCAGTCCATGACTTACAAATCTAAATATCACTAATTCAATTAATATGAGGAGAAAATGAAAGAGGATTACCATGTGAAAAGAATGAGAAATACCTTAATAATGCTTGGTTTAAAATTTAACATGTGAAAAAGCTAGCAATTTTGCTTGTGACAAGCAATTTTGCTCCATTAATTTAAAAGAAAAAAAAAACAGGTTTTGAGTCAAGAGTAAAAGCTAGATATACAACTCTCTGGTTAGAACAAAGCACAGAGAGATGGTTTGCATGAGAAAAAAACAAACTACATTAAATAAAGGGATGAAGAGAACTACGTAAGAGAAAATCTGCAAAAAGAAATATCACATCAACAAACTAAGGAAAAACCTCTTTTCATCTAAAAATAAATAAATAAATGCATTTTTATTAAAGGGTATATAGGTTGATGTTCAGCTTTTTACAAACAGAAGACATAGCAAGCAATCCTACTCAACAGTTCTAAATATACTTTGGAATACTATGGGAAAGCATTCCCTTGAAAATATCCCCACAAGTATAAAGTCAGAACTTCGCGCATGGCAAAGAAAAAAAATTTATCAATATCTATTATTGCATGTCTCTTTCATCAGATCTATACTCAAATATAATAAATCTAGGGGCATTTACATACATACTATCCATTGCTTATGTATTTACATATCTAATACATAAAATTTACTTTTTACATTCATGCCACCCAAATCGTTCATATAATATTAAAAATAGCACCATTTTAACTTTTACAAAGTTAAATACACCTTTTCATGCATTGATAATGTAGAGCGTATGTGTAAATTGTATTTTAGGTATTAGTTTGGTAAATACATAAGAATTGAGTAGTATGTATGTAAATCTTCCATAAATCTTATGGATATCATCTTCGAACAAAAAAAGTGTTCACAATACCAAATTCAGATTTATCATAATCAAGTTGACAAAGAATGTTGAGACGTCTGCAAGACACTACAGTTGCGAACAAAAAATAAAAGAAGTTAGCAGTAAAACAAAAGTGTTAAACCCAATAATTTCATAAAGAAAGTCAGCTAGCAACATTATNTACAACCGTGAAATGTTAAATTATCACTCTATCACCGTGAATTTTCTTGCACGCAACAGTTTGATGTCATATGTGAGAAATGCATTCTCGGTGATAGAAGTTTGCTTTTATTTGATTGCCAACAAATGCAATATGTGAGCTTCACATTCTAACACCCATCACTTTTTGGATATAGTATCGAAGTGTGAACATCAAGCCTTTGATTTGTTTCCCAATGATACACATCATACTATCAGTGAGAGAATCTGCCCTGCATCAACCGAAGATAATGTGTGAAGAATGGAGGAATCTCATAATGAAATCCCCTGACTTTTATATGAGCTTCAACAACCAACAACAAATATGCTTAATGGGAGGTGAATCTATCTCAAAATCAATTGGTTAAAGGTACACAAGCAGTACCCCCTTCGCACACTTGAGTTCCTCATCAGGAAGCTAAACTCATGGACATTGCTAGCTCTCCACACTCACCCACTACAATTAAGCATAACAACAAGCTTCAATGTGTACGGAGAATGTAGCTCGAATTCATGCAATCTGTGATGAGCTACAACATCCAGTTCAAGAAGAGTTCCCCCTTGAGGAATAAAACTCATTTCTCAACTCGAGGAGGTTATCAAGAATCTTCAATGTGAGCGGAGATAGTTCTTCAACATCCTATTGCAATAAAAGTTTAAACTTTTGAGAATTGTTGCTTATGATAACTTATCGTCCGCATGAACTTGTTGATCACTTTAGAACCATCATGCACATATAATGAGCTCTTATGTTTTTTTTTTTTTTCCGGCAACTTTTAGAGGCTAAGCATGAACTTTGTTTCATTCACTCCCGTTAGGAAGCATTCATGCATTCGATGAGCTCACTAAAGTGTTTGCAAAGAAATTCATTGCAAATCAAATGTTCCTTAAAGGCTTCTCTCACCTTTCTAAGATCCATCAAATTTGGGGAGAAACATAGATGGATTATTTCTTGAGATTTTATATTAAAGATCATTAAACTACAGAAGTAGATCCCAAGTTACTCGGACATGTATTTTTTGGGGGACTATGCTTTGGTCCTTTCCACTCATCTTTAATGTGGGAGACGGTCATTGTTACGCAGATTTCATTCATCATATTGAGGTACAAATTGTTGTCAGCGAAGCTATTAATACTCATAAAATTTCTTTTAACCCAATCAATAAAGTGTAATAAGAATAATGTATATACTGCTCAAGCATCTCAACAAAAAAAAGTTTGAGCCACAGGGTTACCCCTCAACTGCAGAGACATGAACCATGACCAGAGAAAGAGTATACATCACTTAATATGTCACGTGCTAACATCATGGTGATGATTCCTGATAATGAAACTCTTAAGCGACCACCTTTACTGAAGTCAAATGCAAGAAATCAGTAGCAGTATTGTGACTTCCATCAAACTTATGGTCATGATACTGAAGAATGCTTTCAACTCTAATAGGAGTTGAAAAGGTTAACCTGATACGAGTACTCATGCCAATTCATTCAAAACCAGTTCTATCACATCAATAATGTCAGGACAAGAAGCCCACAAGCAACATCGAGAGAATCATCAAACCGTTTGCTAAATTACAATGATTGACGGAGGACCACTAGTAATCAAGTAAGTTCTCATTGATTTATATGAATGTTTTTTCATAAGCCGGGGACTTCTTAGAGAGAGATTAACAGACTTTTTTAGAGAGTTAGATAGTTAGAGATAAAGAGAGAGAGATCTAGCATTAGCATTCACCCATTTTCTTATTTATCTTTTGCCTCCTATTTACGCACATAGAGCCCATGTAGTTGTGCATGGGTCAAAAGTACAAATAAATTGTTACATCATATACCATACTGTATGAATCTTGTACACACTTGCTATTGATAACAACTTTGGCATGGAAGTCAGACGATCAATAAATGGATATATACTTGACAATCGACTGAATATCTCTTCCTTCAACCATGAAAATTTGTTCATCGAGCTCAGTGTTGCATCCAGTTAGCTATCACCAAACTTGGTAGGATAATTGAATTAATACAAACAAAATTAGAATATGAACTTGGGAAAGACAACCAATCTTGGTTTGAGGAACTCGCTTGGGGATTTAAACTTAGCAAATCTGGTTCGATAAACTTACATGAAGGTTAAGGAGCTTCAGAGGCATTCGTGAGATNATTTTGTTGCATAAGAATGTATCCACGAATGCAGCACAGTGAAATATCTGAAATACAATGTTACGAAGTATACTACATACATAGTAGCGAATAACGACGTACTGAAAATCCGATGATAACTTTTAGCGACGAATACTATCAATAGGTACACTCAAAATACAGTGATTTTCTTTATAATGTTGAAATGTTCTATACATCGTGCACGAACAAGTGTTGTATATTGTGTAGCATTATATCATTTTCTTCCCAATTATTTGATATTGTTGTATCTATATAATTACATATTTATAATGGATTGTTTTGTATGGGCTAAGCCTCATAGTTTTTTTCTCATTATGGGGTTTTCTGCGTAAAAAATCATGATGTCTTTTCCTGCTACTTTTTAATCATCCATGTGTAGCTTGGATTTTCGTACAACAGTGAAATGTTAAATTATCACTCTATCACAGTGAATTTTCTTGCACGCAACAGTTTGATGTCATATGTGAGAAATACATTCTCGGTGATAGAAGTTTGTTTTATTTGATTGCCAACAAATGCAATATGTGAGCTTCACATTCTAACACCCATAATTTTTCGGATATAGTATCGAAGTGTGGAACATCAAGCCTTTGATCTGTTTCCCAATGATACACATCATACTATCAGTGAGAGAATTTGCCCTGCATCAACCGAAGATAATGTGTGAAGAATGGAGGAATCTCATAATGAAATCCCCTGACTTTTATATGAGCTTCAACAACCAACAACAAATATGCTTAATGGGAGGTGAATCTATCTCAAAATCAATTGGTTAAAGGTACACAAGCAGTACCCCCTTCGCACACTTGAGTTCCTCATCGTGAAGCTAAACTCATGGACATTGCTAGCACTCCACACTCACCCACTACAATCAAGCATTACAACAAGCTTCAATGAGTACAGAGAATGTAGCTCGAATTCATGCAATCTGTGATGAGCTACAACATCCAGTTCAAGAAGAGTTCCCCCCAGAGGAATAAAACTCATTTCTCAACTCGAGGAGGTTCTGAAGAATCTTCAATGTGAGCGGTTATAGTTCTTCAACACCCTATTGCAATAAAAGTTTAAACTTTTGAGAATTGTTGCTTATGATAACTTATTGGCCCACATGAACTTGTTGATCACTTTAGAACCATCATGCACATATAATGAGCTCTTATGTCAATTTTTTTCCGACAACTTTTAGAGGCTAAGCATGCACTCTGTTTCATTCACTCCCATGAGGAAGCATTCATGCATTTGATGAGCTCTCTAAAGTGTTTGCAAAGAAATTCATTGCAAATCAAATGTTTCTTAAAGGCTTCACTGACCTTTCCAGGATCCATCAAATTTGGGGAGAAACATAGAAGGATTATTTCTTGAGATTTTATATTAAAGATCATTAAACTACAGAAGTAGATCCCAAGTTACTCGGACATGTATTTTTTGGGGGACTATGCTTTGGTCCTTTCCACTCATCTTTAATGTGGGAGACGGTCATTGTTACGCATATATCATTCATCATATTGAGGTACAAATTGTTGTCGGTGAAGCTATTAATGCTCATAAAATTTCTTTTAACCCAATCAATAAAGTGTAATAAGAATCCTGTATATACTGCTCAAGCATCTCAACAAAAAAAAGTTTGAGTCGCAGGGTTACCCCTCAACTACAGAGACATGAACCATGACCAGAGAAAGAGTATACATCACTTAATATGTCACGTGCTAACATCATGGTGATGATTCCTGATAATGAAACTCTTAAGCGACCACCTTTACTGAAGTCAAATGCAAGAAATCAGTAGCAGTATTGTGACTTCCATCAAACTTATGGTCATGATACTGAAGAATGCTTTCAACTCTAATAGGAGTTGAAAAGGTTAACCTGATACGAATACTCATGCCAATTCATTCAAAATCAGATCTGTCACATCAATAATGTCAGGACAAGAAGCCTACAAGCAACATCGAGAGAATCATCAAACTGTTTGCTAAATTACAATGATTGACGGAGGACCACTAGCAATCAAGTAAGTTCTCATTGATTTATATGAAGAAAGTTTTTTCATAAGCTGGGGACTTCTTAGAGAGAGATTAACAGACTTTTTTAGAGAGTTAGATAGTTAGAGATAGAGAGAGAGATCTAGCATTAGCATTCACCCATTTTCTTATTTATCTTTTGCCTCCTATTTACGCACATAGANTAACCCATTTCTTCTTCCACACCCCAAATGTTCTTTCAATAACCTCATGTAAAAAGAAGCGTCGTTTGTTAAACATTTCTTTTCTACCATGAATCGTGTCACTTGCTCGCTCAAAATCATGAATATGGTATCTGGTGTCTGGATAGGGCTTCAGGTAACCCCTCATCATCAGATATCCAGTATCAACCAAATAATAATTCTCTGTAATGAAAGAGAATATTAATGAAAAATAATACATGTAATTTATAGGTTTAAGTGAGATGGACAAACCTAGAGGTAAGTGAGGGAAACACTGTATTTTATTCCTAGTTGCATAAAAAAATGACTGTAATGTGCACTTCATTCTCATCCCGCCATTATAAATGTGAAGGACATGTTGAAGTCACACACTGCCATGACATTTTGGGTAGTTGTACCACTCCGACCAATGTAAGCGATCTTTTCGTGGCTTGGTAGTCAGGCATCTACATGTGTACCATCGATTGCTCTAATGTAGTTCTGTTACTCATAGTTAGCAATTCAACATGTTATGAAGCTAAAGTAATAAACTAATAATCTTACTTTGAAATATGACATGTAACAAAAATCATTTGCAATTTGTTCAGAAATAGTTGCGAATGATGAATCAGCTGGCTTTGCGCTGTTAAGCTCACAAGTGCTTGTATACCTTTGGAGAAGTATCGACTAATTATTTTCGAGGAATATTGAAATCACTCCATAGCTCTTCTAACTGATTCATTCTGTGAAAGAATGTATAATGTTATAGCCAACACCTCTCTCATGGTCGTTCTAGAAGAACGATCGAGGTCGTGGTTACGACATAAGTCGCGTAGAAGATCCATAAAAATGGGCGCAGTCATTCAAAAAATATTGTTGAACCTTATCGGATGTCCAACAAGCATCTCACCCACCCATTTGTCCCTAACATATGAGGACGTTATGCGTGGTATCCGTCTAGTGCTGGAACGGTAGTATTCCACCAATAATATCACTATAGCTGCAGCCCATGTCATTCTTTTACGACGTTTTTGCTGTGGATCCATCCTGAAATTAGAAATGCATTAAGATGAAATAATTTATAGAGATGTGGTGACATCAAAATGAAAAAGTAAAAACATCAAGGAGTACAAAGCATCAAAAAATGAATTACATGAATTGTTCAGGAGTACAAAACATCAGAAATTGAATTACATAAAATGAAATATATCTAGTGACACCTTAATACTAAACAAACTCATTCTTATACTAAAACACGTAAATATTCAATGTGCAACTCGGGTCATAACACCATGAACATTTGCCTAAAAGTAGGGTCATCAAGTTTGTTAACACATTTTGCCTGAAAGCGCATATCAACAGTTACTTCTGGAATAATATCTAAAATGACAACGCAGTCCCAAATAGTGCTGTCAGAAAGAGCTAGGGGAGGCAGAGCTGAAAAAGCAGCAATTAGTTGATCAAATGAGCTTTTCACGAAACTATCCTTCTCTTTCTTCCTCCTGTCAAGCCTGGGCTTTTTGGACATTGAACTAGACTCTTCCATCTTCTTTTGGTTAATACTAGGCCCTTATTCATCAGCTATAACCTGTTCAGTTGGCAAGTCATCTGATATTCCTGCAAATCTCAATTCACTTGGGTTAAATGTATGTTTTCCAGTCGCGATAACCCCGTTAAACATATTGCCCAATTTTTCCTCGAACTCTGGTTCTATTTCGTGCTTCCTATATTTTTTGGCTGTTGGCATGACCTGCAACAGTGAATGGAATTTGAGGGGTTTAGGAATTAACCAAAAAATTCTGGAATTAACAAAATAAGATTGTATTTATTACCTCTAATCTTTCAGCCCACCATTCATTTGGAGCATCGATTGTTCGCTTAACGGGATCCCAACCCAACCATATGGATCAACGTTTGAGCTCCTTCCAAATTTTTCACTCATTCAACTGATCCCATTTATTTTTAAATTTGAGACTGTCATAATCCCTCCCTATCAATTTTTTAAACTTTCTAGCAATATTTTGTCAACCTTCCTTGTTGAAATACGTGATTGACCTATTTCTCGGTTCTATTTCCTTAATACTCAGATCACAAAAAAATATTTGTTTCTTCTTTATCCCACTTAGCAGACAATCCTCCTTCAACCGCCTTAGACATGTTGGAACTATATGAAATAAAAGAAAATATGTACTTGCATTACCCAATNTTTAATACTCAGATCACAAAAAATATTTGTTTCTTCTTTATCCCACTTAGCAGACAGTCCTCCTTCAACCGCCTTAGACATGTTGGAACTATATGAAATAAAAGAAAATATGTACTTGCATTACCCAATACACAAAACATTTCCACAGTGTTGCCAAATTGCTAAGGAAATTCATATTTTATTATGCTTAACATATGCCAAATTACTAAGAAAATTCATATTGTAACTTCACATAGTCATACTTAACACAAGAAACTTTGAATACATGAAGAACATAAAAGTTTCCTCCAACACAAATGAAGTATAAAATTGTTAATATATATATATATATATATNAACCTCTGCTTAGCGGGAGAGGTTGGACAGCGGAGAGTTGAGCTATATGATATCGATTTCGAAATCTTTCGCCGGGCGCTAAAAGGTGAAATCGTGCCGTCACTTCCCTTGCCGGAGACTGTGGCCCCGAGTAAGCAGGAAACAAATGATGAAGAAGACGGCGAGCCGAGCTCGTACACTCCTTCATCCCTGTCGGCTGAAACTGCTTCGAGTGTCACAACCTTCTCTCCCGCCTCAACTTCTTCATCTNATGGAAGTAACAAAATAAGATTGTATTTATTACCTCTAATCTTTCAGCCCACCATTCATTTGGAGCATTGATTGTTCGCTTAACGGGATCCCAACCCAACCATATGGATCAACATTTGAGCTCCTTCCAAAATTTTCACTCATTCAACTGATCCCATTTATTTTTAAATTTGAGACTGTCATAATCCCTCCCTGTCAATTTTTTAAACCTTCTAGCAATATTTTGTCAACCTTCCTTGTTGAAATACGTGATTGACCTATTTCTCGGTTCTATTTCNTGTAAAGTTATATAGCTATGAAAGTACAACATGCTCTCAGTATAACCAGATACAATCAGTTTTTCATATGTTTCCTTTTTTTTCTCCCTTTGCTGTTAATAAAAGTACCTCAACTAACAAATAAAAGTAGCTCAACTTAAGCCAATGTCGAGCATATTCATTTTTGATTTCTTTGAATGCAATGAAAGAGATATTCATGAAGCTATTAGAGGCTTCATCCAGTTGCTGTAACAAAAAAAAAATATTTCAACATCTTGTTGTTTCAAATCTAATATAAAAATAACTGATGCATTCTTCTGATCCTCATTTTGACAACAAAATTATGAAAAATGATTGTAAAAATGAAGATAATATTTTTCCTTGCTACTGCTATACAGTGAAAAAATTTGCCAAGCTACTCATAGAAAGCAATGCCAATGCTCAAGCTAAAATATAATATCACACTAAATTATGATAAACCAAATTGCATTAAACAAATACTATGCAAATTGATAACCAAATTCAGCCAAAAGTATGATCACGCAATTGAGCCGTGAATCAAAGGTTTTTTTTTTTTTTTTTTTGGTTTTATAGAACATATATGTAGCCACTTTTATGCAGTGTAATGAATACCAACTCAACCTCATTAATATCAAAAAATCTGAGGCAATCAATCCCTGTATGTATGTAAATGCCCCATTAGAAACACAAATTTGATTCCCAGCATGTGAACCAATGTAAAATCAAAATTCACAAACATTCCAGCATTCCAAAGCATAAGTTTCAATAGTAAAGCTAATGCTCTTTCAAATAACCGCATCATAGTTGAAAATCCAACATTCCGAAGCATAAATTTGCAATAGTTAAACGATCATAGGAACAAGAAATACAAGAGAATAGTCGAGAGAGTGAACAGAGATGAAGGAAGAAGCGGTAGGAACTCTCATGTGTCTAGGGCAAGAAGGCAATGATTCATACTGGAAAGATTAGAAGCCACGATCTGCACTGACCCCTCATGCTCTAGCAGAAAGAGAAGAAGAAAGAGAAAAGAGAAGGAGGCGAGTGCGAGAGAAATTTCCTATACTTGGGAAGACACAATCGGTGAAGATAATACCTTATGTGAGCCGAGCAAAGGATCAATTCTCCTCAAAAGAGCGAGGGCGAGGGAAAAATTAGAAGGGGCAACAGAGAATTCTTACCCTAAACGCGAAACTCATATGCGGGATGCGTGGTTCTTCCGACTTGCGAAGGTAATAGGAATATCGCGATATCGGAACGCCGCGACATCAAATCGTTCGACCGAACTCGGATTTCAAACGGGATGGCGGCTTTTTAAAAACGCCGTCGCACCCTATAAGCTGCCCCAAATGGGCACTAAATGCACCCTTAAAACTTGGAAAAATCACGCCATGTGAGAAAAAAAATCGGTCTGGTTGTGTTATTTAGGTGTTATTGTATGCTATTCATGTATTATTGTGTTCTAAGAATATTCCTGATGTTATAATAACAAAATAACATATCAATAACACTTGAATAACATACAATAACATCTGGATAGCACGGAAGGAATATTTCCCCGTGTTACACGGCCGGTTTTTTTTTTCCTCAACGTGTGACATGATTTCAAATGTGACGTAATTTTATTAAACTTCACACGTAACTCTAGGTGCGAATTCCTAATGTAATATCTTTTCCTAAAACTTAGGATGTTATGTAAATAAATAATTTTGTGGAAATGTTTAACCATTAACCGCCCCGAATTTTTTCGGTTAGTAATTTTTTGACAGACCGCAAAACTTCGGAACTGCCAATCCATCCCGTTCAAAATCAATTGCCATAACAAAAAATAAGCGACATTTTTTCAAAATCACCCACAACTCACCATATCAGCTCTTCATCTCCCACAGCGGGTCAATTCGGGTGCTTGACTGACAGAATATCTGAAGACCCAAACCGCAGCTGTCGATTTTGAGACCGTTTTTATGTTCTCGGCTCGTTGACTGGGTCGTCTTCCTCCCTTCTCCTCTCTCTCTGCTTTCCTCCACTAAAATCCTCCTACCCCACGAGCTTTCCATGACCGGAAACTGTTGAGCACGAGCGCAGGAAGAGTAGAGCTCATGTAGAGAAACCCTGGCACCGACTTCACCGTCGTTTGATCGAAATGGACGGCGATTATGAAGGCTCCGCATCGCATAAGGCGCTCTGGCGCTCCGCCTCTTGGTCCGGCCGCACGTCGTTGGGGCCTCCCGGCAGGCCCCCGAAACCCTCCCGGCCTCTCCAGCCCCTCTCTATCTCCCGCCAACGGGCCATCACCGGATGGCCCTGTCCTGCCTCCGATGACGCTGGCCACCCGCCTCCAACTCCGTCATCTGCCTCCTCAGATGATGACATCGAGTGCTCCCGTGTGGCCGAACATGTTTATCTAGGCAGCGAGGCCGCCGCGCGTGACCGGGAGGCGCTGCGCAGGCACGGTATCACTCACGTACTCAACTGCGTGGGCGGCGCTTGCCCGGATTACTTCCGCGGTGAGCTTTTCTACAAGACGCTGTGGCTTCACGACTCTCCTGCGGAGGACATCGCATCAGTCTTTTATGACGCCTTCGATTACCTGGAGGAGGTCCGCGCCGCCCGCCCACCGGGCCGCGTACTTGTTCACTGCCGCCGTGGGGCTTCCCGATCCGCCGCAATCGTCATCGCCTACCTTATGTGGCGCCACGCTCAGCCATTCGACGACGCCCTTCGGGCTGTACGCGCAGCTCGAGCTGCGGCTGATCCCAACCTAGGGTTTGCCTCCCAGCTTCTGCAGTGTCAGGCCAGGNCGTACGCGCAGCTCGAGCTGCGGCTGATCCCAACCTAGGGTTTGCCTCCCAGCTTCTGCAGTGTCAGGCCAGGGTCCTCCTGTCGCCATCCTCTTCTGGCTTCCGCGCTTACCGCATGGCTCCCCATTCCCCCTCCGATCCCTTTCACCTCGTTCCCAAATCGATCTCCACCCCTGCCCGACTTGATTCCCGTGGCGCTTTTATCCTTCACGTTCCCGCCGCTGTCTTCGTCTGGCTCGGCCGAGGTTGCGATCCGGCCATGGCTGAGGCGGCCGCATCCGCCGCCCGCCAGGTTGCGCGATACGAGCGCGCTCGGGGGCCTATTGTGACCATCAACGAGGGTTCCGAGCATTCTGATTTTTGGAGCGAAGACCTCTGCTTAGCGGGAGAGGTTGGACAGCGGAGAGTTGAGCTATATGATCTCGATTTCGAAATCTTTCGCCGGGCGCTAAAAGGTGAAATCGTGCCGTCACTTCCCTTGCCGGAGACTGTGGTCCCGTGTAAGCAGGAAACAAATGATGAAGAAGACGGCGAGCCGAGCTCGTATACTCCTTCATCCCTGTCGGCTGAAACTGCTTCGAGTGTCACAACCTTCTCTCCCGCCTCAACTTCTTCATCTNTCAATCGTTTCATAGTGGAGATGATCCTCGTCTCCACAGCAACCCCAACTCCATAAACGATTGCTCTATACTTTCCCCTCCACCGAGGAACGCTTTATGAAAAATAACGAAAAGACTAAAAAGGACGCGAAATTTCAGTTCAACATGAAACTCCATCTCAATCCAACAAGTTTGCTGATAAGACCAAAAAAAAACAAAAAAGTAGAAAACGATTGAACCCTAATAACACAACATAAATCCCCATCTGAAATCGGTACATTTCAGAAGCGGCAAGCGTGAGGTCGGAAGGCGTTGAACATTGATAACAAAGATAGACCATTTTCGGGAGCAATTATCCAATTAAGGGCAGCATACCTCATACTGGCGGCGGAGAGAAAAAATGGAAACCCTAGGTGAAGGAGCAAGAGCGCAGCGAAATTACAGCGGCTTTCTGCGGGTTGTCCTCTTAGCGGGTCGGAATAAATCTACCATCCTACTTATAGGATGGAAATTTGCTTGCATTTCACATAAATATTATGTATTTACATATCTAATATTTAAAATTCGATATTTATATTTTTGACCCTGTTGTCATAAATTTATGCACTAAAATATAAATTTCTTTTTTTTTAATATTAGTAATAATAATATTTTTATGTGATATTAATATTTTGACTGTTTGTATATAAATATGATTATAAATACATGTATATGATGCACTNCTCTATATTACTTAAAATAATTAATAGCCATTAATTGGATTTTGGTAAAAGAAAGAGATAATGTGAATTGGTGAAAAACAGAACTTCACATGTATCTTAGAAGTATCCATGTACTAATCCACATATAAATAACCTAAACAAGGTCTAACGTATAAGTAGAAAATTCACCTCATTCAAAGTCTTAGTAAGTTACATCCACAACATGCTCAAAATGCATAAAATACCACTGTGATGCTTCCAGTCCAGGACTTACAAATCTAGATATCACTAATTCAATTAATATGAGAAGAGAAAATGAAAGAGGATTACCATGTGAAAAGAATGAGAAATACCTTAATAATGCTTGGTTTAAAATTTAACATGTGAAAAAGCTAGCAATTTTGCTTGTGACAAGCAATTTTGCTTCATTAATTTAAAAGCAAAAAAAAACAGGTTTTGAGTCAAGAGTAGAAGCTAGAAATACAACTCTCTGGTTAGAACAAAGCACAGAGAGATGGTTTGCATGAGAAAAAAAACAAACTTCATTAAATAAAGGGATGAAGAGAACTACGTAAGAGAAAATCTGCAAAAAGAAATATCACATCAATAAGGAAAAACCTCTTTTCATCTAAAAATAAATAAATAAATGCATTTTTATTAAAGGTTATATAGGTTGATGTTCAGCTTTTTACAAACAGAAGACATAGCAAGCAATCCTACTCAACAGTTCTAAATATACTTTGGAATACTATGGGAAAGCATTCCCTTGAAAATATCCCCACAAGTATACAGTCAGAACTTCGCGCATGGCAAAGAAAAAAAAAATAGCAATATCTATTATTTCATGTCTCTTTCATCAGATCTATAGTCAAATATAATAAATCTAGGGGCATTTACATACATACTATCCATTGCTTATGTATTTACATATCTAATACATAAAATTTACTTTTTACATTCATGCCACCCAAATCGTTCATATAATATTAAAAATAGCACCATTTTAACTTTTACAAGGTTAAATACACCTTTTCATGCATTGATAAGGTAGTGCGTATGTAAAAATTGTAATTTAGGTATTAGTTTGGTAAATACATAAGAATTGAGTAGTATGTATGTAAATCTTCCATAAATCTGATGGATATCATCTTTGAACAAAAAAAGTGTTCACAATACCAAATTCAGATTTATCATAATCAAGTTGACAAAGAAAGTTGAGGCGTCTGCAAGACACTACAGTTGCGAACAAAAAATAAAAGGAGTTAGCAGTAAAACAAAAGTGTTAAACCCAATAATTTCATAAAGAAAGTCAGCTAGCAACATTATCCCACGNCCCCACATGAACTTGTTGATCCCTTTAGAACCATCATGCACACATAATGAGCTCTTATGTCAATTTTTTTTCTGGCAACTTTTAGAGGCTAAGCATGCACTTTGTTTCATTCACTCCCATGAGGAAGCATTCATGCATTCAATGAGCTCACTAAAGTGTTTGCGAAGAAATTCATTGCAAATCAAATGTTCCTTAAAGGCTTCTCTCACCTTTCTAGGATCCATCAAATTTGGGGAGAAGCATAGAAGGATTATTTCTTTAGATTTTATATTAAAGATCATTAAACTACAGAAGTAGATCCCAAGTTACTCAGACATGCATTTTTTTGGAGACTATGCTTTAGTCCTTTCCACTCATCTTTAATGTGGGAGACGGTCATTGTTACGCAGATATCATTCATCATATTGAGGTACAAATTGTTGTCGACGAAGCTATTAATACTCATAAAATTTCTTTTAACCCAATCAATAAAGTGTAATAAGAATCATGTACATACTGCTCAAGCATCTCAACAAAAAAAAGTTTGAGCCGCAGGGTTACCCCTCAACTGTAGAGACATGAACCACGACCAGAGAAAGAGTATACATCACTTAATATGTCACGTGCTAACATCATGGTGATGATTCCTGATAATGAAACTCTTAAGCGGACACCTTTGCTGAAGTCAAATGCAAGAAATCAGTAGCAGCATTGTGACTTCCATCAAAATTATGGTCATGATACTGAAGAATGTTTTCAACTCTAATAGGAGTTGAAAAGGTTGACCTAATACGAGTATTCATGCCAATTCATTCAAAACTAGATCCACCACATCAATAATGTCAGGACAAGAAGCCCACAAGCAACATCTAGAGAATCATCAAACCATTTGCTAACTTACAATGATTGACGGAGGACCACTAGCAATCAAGTAAGTTCTCATTGATTTATATGAAGAGAGTTTTTTCAGAAGCCGGGGACTTCTTAGATAGAGATTAAGGGACTTTTTTAGAGAGTTATATAGATATAGATAGAGAGAGAGAGAGAGAGAGAGAGAGAGAGATCTAGCATTAGCTTTCACCCATTTTCTAATTTATCTTTTGCCTCTTATTTACGCACATAGAGCCCATGTAGTTGTGCATGGGTCAAAAGAACAAATAAAATGTTACATCATATACCATACTGTATGAATCTTGTACACACTTGCTATTGATAACAACTTTGGCATGGAAGTCAGACGATCAATAAATGGATATGTGATTGACGATTGGCTGAATATCTCTTCCTTCAACCATGAAAATTTGTTCATCGAGCTCGGTGTTGCATCCAGTTAGCTATCACNCATAACAACTTTGGCATGGAAGTCAGACGATCAATAAATGGATATGTGATTGACGATCGGCTGAATATCTCTTCCTTCAACCATGAAAATTTGTTCATCGAGCTCGGTGTTGCATCCAGTTAGCTATCACCAAACTTGGTAGGATAATTGAATTAATACAAACAAAATTAGAATAAGAACTTGGGAAAGACAAGCAAGCTTGGTTTGAGGAACTCGCTTGGGGATTTAAACTTAGCAAATCTGGTTCGATGAACTTACAAGAAGGTTAAGGAGTTTCAGAGGCTTTCGTGAGGTTATTTTATGCATTAATAAACATTATAACATTGTACATGATTTGTGAGCTCAGCTCATTAATTGCATTAAGTATTTGAGCTTTTTCATTCCTTAAAAAAACTTATTTTAGATGTACTCATATTGTCATAAATTTATCAATGAAAATGAGAAATTCACTTATAAAATAATAATAATAATAATAATAATAATAATAATATCATAGTTTATGGATGCACACACTGCCAAAAACTAGAGTGATATGCATATAAACATGCATGCAAAAATATAAAAGTTGTGGGGGCGCATCTAAGGGTACGTTTGGGGCAGCTGTTGATTATTTATAATCTGATGATAAGTAGATTATTCTGATAATCTGATAATCCGCAGATTATCAGAATAAGCTAACTTGTTGTTTGAGGCGGTTTATTCAAAACAACTTACTCGGAGTTGTAGTTAAATAAATGACCATTCTGCCTCAGTTTAGTTAAGTTGTTTGCAACAAAACTTTTTATAGAAAATAATAGATAAAAAATATGTCTCAAACTATTACANATTGTGGGGGCGCATCTAAGGGTATGTTTGGGGCAGCTGTTGATTATTTATAATCTGCTGATAAGTAGATTATTCTGATAATCTGATAATTCGCTGATTATCAGAATAAGCTTACTTGCTGTTTGAGGCGGTTTATTCAAAACAACTTACTGGGAGTTGTAGTTAAATAAATGACCATTCTGCCTCAATTTAGTTAAGTTGTTTGCAACAAAACTTTTTATAGAAAATAATAGATAAAAAATATGTCTCAAACTATTACAGTTTAGTTACAAAAATTAAAATACATTGCCCACCATTTTGTGAGTATCAAAAAAAATAAAATAAGAATAAATACAATTACAATTACAAGTAAAAAAATTAAAATGTTCAATTTAAAACTCTGACATTGTCTGTCCTCCGCGGCACTATCATCTTGGAAAACCATCGTAACACGATCACTATCAGCATGAGAGTATGTCAGAATGTCAGTCCAACAGAAGAAACCACATCTTGTTGAAACACCCCTTTAACAACCGTAAAACTATCTCTCACTGCTATGAGGTTGGCGTGACGTGAGTAAGGGAGCCGGTAGTCCACAATAATACAACACAACTCGAGAGGTCTCTGNCTCCACCATTTCGTGAGTATCAAAAGAAATAAAATAAGAATAAATACAATTACAACTACAAGTAAAAAAATTAAAATGTTCAATTTAAAACTCTGACATCGTCTGTCCTCCGCGGCACTGTCATCTTGGAAAATCATCGTAACACGATCACTATCGGCATGAGAGTATGTCAGAATGTCAGCCCAACAGAAGAAACCACATCTTGTTGAAACATCCCTCTAACAACCGTAAAACTATCTCTCACTGTTATGAGGTTGGCGTGACGTGAGTAAGGGAGCCGGTAGTCCACAATAATACAACACAACTCGAGAGGTTCCTGAAACCCTAGAGCTCATACTGCTACAGATAAAACAACCAAAAAATATAAATTTTCAAATCATAAAATTAAATTAAGCTTTATATATGAGAACCGAAATAAATAAAAATCAGTTTGACTGAAATACACAATTATTTTCCATCATTCATCACTGACCTCGCACACCGACAAAAACTATACAAAATATAAACAAAACAAAACAAATAATTTAAAACAAAATGCAAATTCATGCAAAAACGAATTACACACAAAATGAAAGATACGAAAATCTTAATAAAACCAAAAAATATAAATCCATATTACAATGAATTACATCCCAANCAACTGAAATACACAATTATTTTCCATCATTCATCACTGACCTCGCACACCGACAAAAAACTAAACAAAATATAAACAAAAAAAAAACAAATAATTTAAAACAAAATGCAAATTCATGCAAAAACGAATTACACCCAAAATGAAAGATACGAAAATCTTAATAAAACCAAAAAATATAAATCCATATTACAATGAATTACATCCCAAATGAACATATAATAAATAAAGAAGCGTGACTGAATCAACATCGAGATATAACATCTGCGATAGACTCCCTCAAAGCAACCATCTCGGCTACACCTTCACCGTCCCGAGTTTCAAACTCAATCGACTCGATCTCATCCTCGGGTAATGATTGACCAAAGAGAGATTCTGAAGGTTTTGAAGAGTCAATAAGTTGATCGTCATCAGCCAAAGTGAAGTCCGTATTTGATTGAGAGGGATGTCGTCGAATAAAGTTGTGAAGTGTCACAGTAGCCACCACAATATGCACATGTTTGAGAAATGAATACAACGACATATCACGTAGGAAAACCCATTTCTTCTTCCACACCCCAAATGTTCTTTCAATAACCTCACGTAAAAAGAAGCGTCGTTTGTTAAACATTTCTTTTCTACCATGGATCGTGTCATTTGCTCGCTCAAAATCATGAATATGGTATCTGGTGTCTGGATAGGGCTTCAGGCAACCCCACATCATCAGATATCCAGTATCAACCAAATAATAATTCTCTGTAATGAAAGACAATATTAATGAAAAATAATACATGTAATTTATAGGTTTAAGTGAGATGGACAAACCTAGAGGTAAGTGAGGGAAACACTATATTTTATTCATAGTTGCATAAAAAATGACTGTAATGTGCACTTCATTCTCATCCCGCCATTACAAATGTGAAGGACATGTTGAAGTCACACACTGCCATGACATTTTGGGTAGTTGTACCACTCCGACCAATGTAAGCGATCTTTTCGTGACTTGGTAGTCAGGCAACTACATGATACCATCGATTGCTCTAATGTAGTTCTGTTACTCATAGTTAGCAATTCAACATGTTATGAAGCTAAAGTAATAAACTAATAATCTTATTTTGAAATACGACATGTAACAAAAATCATTTGTAATTTGTTCAGGAATAGTGCTTGTATACCTTTGGAGAAGTATCGACTAATTATTTTCGAGGAATGTTGAAATCACTCCATAGCTCCTCTAACTGATTCATTCTGTGAAAGAATGTATAATGTTATAGCCAACACCTCTCTCATGATCGTTCTAGAAGAACCATCGAGGTCGTGGTTACGACATAAGTCGTGTTGAAGATCCATAAAAATGGGCGCAGTCATTCAAAACATGTTGTTGAACCTTATCAGATGTCCAACAAGCATCTCACCCACCCATTTGTCCATAACATATGAGGACGTCATGCGTGGTATTCGTCTAGTGCTGGAACGGCAGTATTCCAACAATAATATCACTATAGTTGCAGCCCATGTCATTCTTTTACGACGTTCTTGTTGTGGATCCATCCTGAAATTAGAAATACATTAAGATGAAATAATTTATAGAGATGCGGTGACATCAAAATGAAAAAGTAAAAACATCAAGGAGTACAAAGCATCAAAAAATGAATTACATGAATTGTTCAGGAGTACAAAACATCAGAAATTGAATTACATAAAATGAAATATATCTAGTGACACCTTAATACAAAACAGACTCATTCTTCTACGAAAACAAGTAAATATTCAATGTGCAACTCGGGCTATAACACCATGAACATTTGCCTAAAAGAAGGGTCATCAAGTTTTTTAACACATTTTGCCTGAAAGCGCATATCGACAGTTGCTTCTAGAATAATATCTAAAATGACAACGCAGTCCCAAATAGTGTTGTCAGAAAAAGCTAGGGGAGGCAGAGCTGAAAAAGCAACAATTAGTTGATCAAATGAGCTTTTCACGAAACTATCCTTCTCTTTCTTCCTCCTGCCAAGCCTGGGCTTTTTGGACATTGAACTAGACTCTTCCATCTTCTTTTGGTTAATACTAGGCACTTATTCATCAACTATAACCTGTTCAGGTGGCAAGTCATCTGATATTCCTGCAAATCTCAATTCACTTGGGTTAAATGTATGTTTTCCAGTCGCGATAACNATTAGCTATCACCAAACTTGGTAGGATAATTGAATTAATACAAACACAATTAGAATATGAACTTGGGAAAGACAAGCAATCTTGGTTTGAGGAACTCGCTTGGGGATTTAAACTTAGCAAATCTGGTTCGATAAACTTACATGAAGGTTAAGGAGCTTCAGAGGCATTCGTGAGATCATTTTGTGCATTAATAAACATTATAACATTGTGCATGATTTGTGAGCTCAGGCCATTAATTGCATTAAGTATTTGGGCTTTTTCATTTCTTAAAAAAAAAACTTATTTTAGATGTACCCATATTGTCATAAACTTATCAATGAAAATGAGAAATTCACTTCTAAAATAATAATAATAACAATAATAATATCATAGTTTATGGATGCACACACTGCCAAAAACTAGAGCGATATGCATATAAATATGCATGCAAAAATATAAAAATTGTGGAGGCGCAAAAATAATAACAATATGTTTGGGGCAACTGTTGATTACTTATAATCTGCTGATAAACAGATTATTCTGATAATCTGATAATCTGTAGATCATCAGAATAAACTAGTTTGTTGTTTGAGGCAGTTTATTTAAAACAACTTACTGTGAGTTGTAGTTAAATAAATGACCATTCTGCCCCAGTTTGGTTAAGCATTTTGCAACAAAACTTTTTATGAAAAATAATAGATAAAACATATGTCTCAAACTATTACAATTTAGTTACAAAAATTAAAATACATTGACCACCATTTCGTGAGTATGAAAAAAAATAAATTAAGAAGAAATACGATTACAATTACAAGTAAAAAATTAAAACGTTCAATTTAAAACTCTGACGTTATTTGTCCTCAGCGACACCGTCCTCTTGGAAAACCATCGTAACACGATCACTATCGGCATGAGAGTGTGTCAGAATGTCGACCCAACAGAAGAAACCACATCTTGCTGAAACACCCCTCTAACAACCGTTGAACTATCTCCCACTGCTATGAGGCTGGCGTGACGTGAGTAAGGGAGCCGGTAGTCCGCAGTAACGCAACACAACTCGAGAGGTCTCTGAAATCCTAGAGCTCATACTTTTATTGAGATAAAACAACAAAAAAATGTGATTTTTTAAATCATAAAATTAAATTAAGCTTTATATATGAAAACCGAAATAAAGAAAAATCAATTCGACTGAAATACATAATTATTTTCCATCATTCATCACTTACCTCGCACACCGACAAAAACTGAACAAAATATAAACAAAACAAAATAAATAGTTTAAAACAAAATGCAAATTCATGCAAAAACGAATTACACTCCAAATGAAAGATACGAAAATCTTAATAAAACCAGAAAATACAAATTCGTACTGCAATGAGTTACATCCCAAATGAACATATAATAAATAAAGAAGCGTGGCTGAATCAACATCGAGATATAACATCTGCGATAGACTCCCTCAAAGCAACCATCTCGACTACACCTTCACCGTCCTGAGTTTCAAACTCAATCGGCTCGATCTCATCCTCGGGTAATGATTGGCCAAAAAGACATTCTGAAGCTTCTGGAGAGTCAATAAGTTGATCGTCATCAGCCAAAGTGAAGTCTGTATTTGATTGAGAGAAATGTCGTCGGATGAAGTTGTGAAGTGTCATAGTGGCCACCACAATATGCACATATTTGAGAAATGAATACGACGGCATAACACGTAGGATAACCCATTTCTTCTTCCACACCCAAAATGTTATTTCAGTAACCCCACGTAAAAAGAAGCGTCATCTGTTAAGCATTTCATTTCTGTCATGAATCGTGTTACTTGCTCGATCAAGATTAGGAATATGGTATCTGGTGTCTGGATAGGGCTTCAGGTAGCCCCTCAGCATCAGATATACAGTATCAACCAAATAATACTTCTCTGTTATGAAATACAATATTAATGAAAAATAAGACATGTAATTTATAGGTTTAAGTGAGATGGACAAACCTAGAGGTGGGTGAGGGAAACACTATGTTCTATTCCTAGTTGCATAGGAAAAAAAATGACTGCCATGCGCACTTAATTCTCATCCCGCGACGATCTTTTAATGCGGACTCTGCCTCTTTTCGTGTGATCTTTTCGTGCGGACTCCGCGGAGATCTTTTCGTGCGATCTTTTTGTGTGACGTCATTTCATTAGACTCCGCACGTAACTCTACTTGCGGAGTGCTGATGTAATATTTTTCCTAAAACTTGGGATTGCATGTAAATAAATAAAAATTTTGTGGAAATGTTCAACCATTAACCGCCCCGAATTTTTTCGGTTAGTAATTTTTTGATGAGACCGCAAAACTTCGAAACTGCCAATCCATCCCGTTCAAAATCAATTGCCATAACAAAAAATCAGCGACATTTTTTTAAATTCACCCAAAAATCACCATATCAGCTCTTCATCTCCCACAGCGGGTCAATTCGGGTGCTTGACGGACAGAATATCTGAAGACCCAAACCGCAGCTGTCGATTTTGAGACCGTTTTATGTTCTCGGCTCCTTGACTGGGTNAATCTTCGCTCAAAACTTCATAAGTGAGTTTAGGATGATGGCTGAAAGGAAAAAGTGGTTAAAATGTTATATTCGAAATTTAGGTGATTAAAATGTTATATTAAATATTTTGTGTTGTTGATATGTAAAAATCCCTTCTTCCTTTTCTTAAACCTTGTGCTTTATTCATTTTTGTTCTTCTTTTCTTCTTTCTCTCTATAGCTAAAGAGAATTTTCATTGTCCCTTCTCTTCTATCAGCCATTTTCCTCCTCCTTCCTAATTATATGGCATCAAAATAAAGAAATATAGTTAAGATGATCATTCATGATATAGGGATTAGAAATGTTTAGATTCATGACAAGAAAATAAAATTGCAATTTTGGAATTTTGAAAGGTGGTCTTCAAGTATGTGGCGTGGAAAACGCGTAGAAGAGCAAAAATGTCAACCATTGGAGCAATCAGGAGGCCATTTTAAATGGCATTTAGGCAATGAATTCTAGATTGATTTTGTGACATTTAAAGGAGAAAATTGACTACAAATACAATTTTTTCTTGGGAAACTTACATCCCACTCAATTCTATGTATTTACATATCTAACTCCCGTATTTCAATTTTTACATATATGCCACCTTACCTATATATGAAAATGTGTACTTTACATTTAAAAAGTTAGAAGTTGTATTTCTCACGTTATATGAAAGATTTTGGTGGCATAAATGTAAAAAGGAAGTTTTGGGTATTATATATTTAAATAGATAGGAATTGAGTGGTATGTTTGTAAATGCCCCTTGTTTATTAATATTTACATATTAATTTTAATTTATGATGGAACTGTGTTTGCATTTTTGTTATTTTAGGGCTCGTTTGGGGCAGCTTATTGGGGTGCGGCTGCGTTTTCAAAACGCCGCCGCAGTATTTGAATACTGCGACTGTCCAACGTTTTGGAACCACACCCAAATGACGTTCGCTATTTTGTTAAGAGACAGGGACGCGGGATCGACCCCGCATCCTGCTTCTCCATTCTCGCGTATTCCTCCCGTGCTCCTCAGTCCTCACCTTTTGCTCGCCCTCTCCTTCGCCCTCATCTCTCTCGATCGATTGCGTACCTCGTCTCTCTTGATCGCGTCTCTCGACATCCTCGTAGACAGCCGCAACTTCTCCTTCCTCCCTCTTGTTCGAAATCCTTGCAGACTCGGTAGCTCCCGGCTTCGGCGATTTCTTTTACCTCGAAATTCTCCATGTCCGGCGATGTGATGTCGTGCTTTGAGTGGTTGCGGCGGTGAATCGAGTTCGACATATCACCTGACATCGTCTTCCTCTAGGAGATCTCTTATTCCGCTCTCAACTTCGGTTCCGCCCCCGTTGTTCATGTCTTTGCTTTCTCGCCACAGATTGTTTTCTCTTTCTAATTAGAGTCTAGGTCTGCTTCCACTTCGAAACTTGCTTCTACATTCAAAATTTATTTTGTATGATTGAACGAATGGAATTTTACTGATTTCAATATGAGAAGAACCCGTAGCGGCAATTTCTTTTTCATTTATAATGATTTTTTGAGGATATTTCTCAGTACCGTGCACGTCTTGTTAACCTAGACGCCATTAAGAATTTTAAGGGTGATCCTTGCTTAGGCATTCAACTTTGAATACCACTCAATTCTTATGAATTTACATATCTAACAGCTAAATTTTGTTTTTCACATTCTTACATTGAAAACAGGGGTCGAATGATCATTTATCCAACAACAACTGTCAGTAAGCTATTCTGAATAAGTTGTCCCAAGTAACAAGCCAACTTATTCTGATAATCTGCAGATTATCAGAATAATCTGCTTATCAGCAGGTTATAAATAATCAACAACTGCTTNACTAAATTTTGTTTTTCACATTCTTACATTGAAAACAGGGGTCGAATGATCATTTATCCAACAACAACTGCCAGTAAGCTATTCTGAATAAGTTGTCCCAAGTAACAAACCAGCTTATTCTGATAATCTGCAGATTATCAGAATAATCTGCTTATCAGCAGGTTATAAATAATCAACAACTGCTTCAAACAAATCCTTAATCTTGTTTTTAATAGTTCTAAAGTTTATTTTTGGGTCTCTTTGGTTTTAGCTTCGGCTGTCTGTGAAACCAAAAGTAGTTATAAATTTATTCTTTGAAAACCCCATTTTGAAAGCTGTTATGAATCTTATAGACTTTATTTTAGAAAAGTTGGGCAACATTTTCTTGGGGAATTTATAAACATACCACATTTTTATACTTTTAGCACCTAAATCATTCATGTCACTTAAAAAATAACACTATTTTAACTTTTAAATAATTAAATACACATTTTTATGCCTAGCGATTGTGGTATATATGTAAAAATTTAAATATTGGTGTTTTATATATATGAAAACATAGGAATTGAGTGCTATGTATGTAAATCTTTCTATTTTCTTATAGCTATCACATTTACAGGAGGATGTAACTTGGTGTCTGCTTTTCGCTATAATATCATTCTTGTGGATAAGATTAAAGAAAGAGTTCAGAAAAACTAGAATTATGAAGGTCTACTTTAAAATCTAAAGTATTTTGTTTGAATTGATCTAAAAATGAATACATAGGTTGTAATTTTAGTAGTAGTAGATTTAGTGGTAGAGCTTTAACAATGAGTGATCAAATCATTAGAAGGAGTAAACATTTTAAATATCTCAGTTTTGTTGTTTAAAGTGACAGTGATATAGATGGGGATGTTATTAGTAGTATTCGAGTTGGATGGTTGAAGTGGAGGAATGCATTAGGCCTACTGTGTGATAGAAAAGTACCGCTTAGATTTAAAGGAAAATTTTATAAAATGGCGGTGAGACCTGCAATGCTTTATGGCGTAGAATGTTGGGCTTTAAAAGTGAAGCTTAAACTTAATTAAGTGTTGCTGAGATGAGAATGCTTTGGTGAATGAGTGGTTTTATGCTTAAGAGACAATGCGAAATGAATACATCTCTAAAAGGGTTGGTGTAGCTCCATTGGCAAACAACATTAGTGAGAGTCATTTTAGATGAGTTGGTCATATCAAACATCGACCATCCGTTGATGAGGTTAGGTGAGTAGATATTTTAGATTCGACTTACATTAAGAAATGTAGATAAAGAACTAAAAAGAACCGGACAGTTGCATAAAAAATTATTAAAATTTAATAGAATTAAATGAGAATATGACACTGAATAGGACACAATGGAGAAAAAAGATTCACGTAGGTTACCCTTGTTGTACAACAATCAAACAAATGTGGTTATAAATAACCACTACCTACTATCGAAATTTCTAAAAGTGGTGATAAAAATCCATAGCTTAGCGAAAATGTGGTAGCTATAAGAAAATCAAAATTATGAAAAAATTTCATCGGATCTACCCATTGTCTCATTAGTCGAGGTTTACCGGCTTGTAACACGGGTTATTCTTGTGTTTTTCTCTTTTTGCAGGNCTTATTATAAATGTAAATTCGAAAGTTAAAGCATTGGATATGTAAATACATAAGAATTGTGTGGAATGTAACTTTTTTTTTCTAAGAGATTGGGTTATAGTAGAAAATTGCATTTTTTGCATGATCCGCATGTGCCATTGCTGATCTTATTACATATTCAATATGACGTTACTGTGCAAAAAGTCGTTTTTTTCATTAATGGATAAGAACAGAATAACAGATAGACAGCCTATCCCTTTGAAGAACCTAACAAATTTTTTATTTGGTCGAGTTGACTAGAAGAAATTTTCTTTCAAACCTTCCTTGGAATCCAAATTTGGCAAGTTCGTTGTATAAGACAATAAAATAAAATTGACTGAGTAAACTCCTTTTGGATAAAATTAAGAAAAGAGTCTGGACATATCCAACCTGTTTGGCCTTGACCAGTGCTTTTGATGTCTTATGTATGTCCTGCTAATTTTGACTGATCAGAACAAGCTTCTTCTCCAAATTTAGTTTCTTCTGGGTATCAATGTAAAATAAATTCTAGGGGGGTGATTTAGATAAACACGACCCAATTCTTGTATATTTACCTGTCTAACACCTACATGTCACATAAAAATTGATGTCATTTTAGGATAAATTTAAATGTTTTTGGAATTAGGAATTGAGATAGGACAAATATGAATTATGTGTCAGCATTAGTATTTAAGTGCCATTTTTATTTTATTAATTGAATGTTTAGTCATATCGCAATCGTCGTGATCAATAACATCAATTTTCAGATTAGAATAAAGTATTTAGTTTTGTTTTTTATAATCTTTCACTATATACAGAGATCCAAGGATCATGTAATTGAAAGCAATATTTTTGGAATAAAAACATGCTTTCTTGTTTGGGATTTTTACATACCAACCACCCAAAACATGTATTATAGCATCTTACTCACCAAAACTTTAAACATAATATTTTAATTACTCAAAATCTTAAATATAACATTTAAACCATCTAAAATCTTCGCTCAAAACTTCATGAGTGAGTTTAGGATGATGGTTGAAATGAAAAAGTGGTTAAAATGTTATATTCGAAGTTTAGGTGATTAAAATGTTATATTAAATATTTTGTGTTGTTGATATGTAAAAATCCCTTCTTCCTGTTCTTAAACCTTGTGCTTTATTCATTTTTGTTCTTCTTTTCTCATTTCTCTCTACAGCTAAAGAGAATTTTCATTGTCCCTTCTCTTCTATCAACCATTTGCCTCCTTCTTCCTAATTATATGGCATCAAAATAAAGAAATATAGTTAAGATGATCATTCATGATATAGGGATTAGAAATGTTTAGATTTATGTCAAGAAAATAAAATTGCAATTTTGGAATTTTGAGAGGTGGTCTTCAAGTATGTGGCGTGGAAAACGCGTTCTTCCAAAGAATAGCAAAATTGTCAACCATTGGAGCAATCAGGAGGCCATTCTAAATGGCATTAAGGCAATGAATTCTAGATTGATTTTGTGACATTTTAAGGAGAAAATTGACTACAAATACAATTTTTTCTTGGGAAACTTACTTACATACCACTCAATTCTATGTATTCACATATCTAACTCCTGCATTTCAATTTTTACATATGTGCCGCCTTACCTATATATGAAAATGTGTACTTTACATTTAAAAAGTTAGAAGTAGTGGTATTTCTCACGTTATATGAAAGATTTTGGTGGCATAAATGTAAAAAGAAAGTTTTGGGTATTATATATTTAAATAGATAGGAATTGAGTGGTATGTTTGTAAATGCCCCTTGTTTATTAATATTTACATATTAATTTTAATTTTTGATGGAACTGTGTTTGCATTTTTGTTATTTTAGGGCCCGTTTGGGGCAGCTTATTGGGGTGCGGCAGTGTTTGAATACTGCGTCTGTCTAATGTTTTGGAACCACACCCAAATGACGTTCGCTATTTTGTTAAGAGACAAAGACGCGGGATCGACCCCGCATCCTGCGTCTCCATTCTCGCGTATTCCTCCCGTGCTCCTCAGTCCTCAGCTCACACTCGCCCTCGCCTCTCTTGATCGATCGCGTACCTCATCTTTCTCGATCGCGTCTCTCGACATCCTTGTAGACAACCGCGACTTCTCCTTCCTCTCTCCTGTTCGAAATTCTTGCAGACTCGGTAGCTCCTGGCTTCGGCGATTTCTTTTAACTCGAAATTCTCCATGTCCGACGATGCGATGTCGTGCTTTGAGTGGTTGCGGCGGCGAATCGAGTTTGACATATCACCTGACATCGTCTTCCTCTACGAGATCTCTTATTCCGCTCTCAACTTCGGTTCTGCCCCCGTTGTTCTTGTCAGATTGTTTTCTCTTTCTAATTAGAGTCTAGGTCTGCTTCCACTTCGAAACTTGCTTCTACATTCAAAATTTATTTTGTATGATTGAACGAATGGAATTTTACTGATTTCAATATGAGAAGAACCCGTAGCGGCAATTTCTTTTTCATTTATAATGATTTTTTGAGGATATTTCTCAGTACCGTGCACGTCTTGTTAACCTAGACGTCATTGAGAATTTTAAGGGTGATCCTTGCTTCGACATTCAACTTTGAATACCACTCAATTCTTATGAATTTACATATCTAACAGATAAATTTTGTTTTTCACATTCTTACTTTGAAAATAGCGGTAGAAGGATTATTTATTCAATAACAACTGCCAGTAAACTGTTTTGAATAAGCCACCCCAAACAACAATCTAACTTATTATGATAATCTGCAGATTATCATATTATTCATTATAAATAATCTGCTTATCAGCAGATTATAAATAATCAACAGCTACCCCAAACAAATCCTTAATCTTGTTTTTTATAGTTCTAAAGTTTATTTTTGGGTATCTTTGGTTTTAGCATCGGCTGTCTGTGAAACCAAAAAGTAGTTATAAATTTATTCTTTGAAAACCCCATTTTGAAAACTGTTATGAATCTTATAGACTTTGTTTTAGAAAAGTTGGGCAACAATTTCTTGGGGAATTTATAAACATACCACATTTTTATACTTTTAGCACCTAAATCATTCATATCACTTAAAAAATAACACTATTTGAACTTTTAAATAGTTAAATACACATTTTTATGCTTAGCGATTGTGGTATATATGTAAAAATTTAAATTTAGGTGTTTTATATATATGAAAACACAGGAATTGAGTGTTATGTACGTAAATCTTCCTATTTTCTTATAGCTATCACATTTACAGGAGGATGTAACTTGGTGTCTGGTTTTCGCTATAATATCATTCTTGTGGATAAGATTAGAGAAAGAGTTTACGAAAACTACAATTATGAAGGTCTACTTTAGAGTCTAAAGTTTTTTGTTTGAATTGATCTAAAAATGAATACTTAGAATGTAATTTTAGTAGTAGTAGATTTAGTGGTAGAACTTTAACAATGAGTGATCAAATCATTAGAAGGAAAAACGTTTTAGATATCTTAGTTTTGTTGTTCAAAGTGACTGTGATATAGATGGGGATGTTATTACTAGTATTCGAGTTGGATGGTTGAAGTGGAGGAATGCATTAGGCCTACTGTGTTATAGAAAAGTACCGCTTAGATTTAAAGGAAAATTTTATAAGATGGCGGTGAGACCTGCAATGTTTTATGGCGCAGAATGTTGGGTTTAATAGTGAAGCTTAAACTTAATTAAGTGTTGCTGAGATGAGAATGCTTAGGTGAATGAGTGGTTTTATGCTTAAGAGACAATGCATAATGAATATATCTCTGAAAGGGTTGTTGTAGCTCCATTGGCAAACAAGATTAATGAGAGTCATTTTAGATGATTTGCTCATATTAAACATCGACCATCCGTTGATTAGGTTAGGTGAGTAGACAATTTTAGATTCGACTTACGTTAAGAAGAACCAGATAGTTGCATAAAAAAAATATTAAAATTTATTAGAATTAAATGAGAACATGACACTGAATAGGACACAATAGAGAAAAAAAGATTCACGTAGGTTACCCCACTTAGTGGGATAAAGACGTTGTTGTTGTACGACAATCAAAGAGATCTGGTTATAAATAACCACTACCTACTATCGAAATTTCTAAAAGTGGTGATCAATCCATAGCTCAACGAAAATGTGTTAGCTATAAGAAAATCAAAATTATAAAAAAATTTCATGGAATCGACCCCCATTGTCTCATTAGTCGAGGTTTNTTTACACAGTAAAGTTTGAACTGAGTACGTTACAGCAACTCGGAGGCTTTTTGTTAACGATTTTAGGTGCTTTATTAAATCGCCCAAGTGCAGGAATTATGGCAAAACTGAAAAGAAAACTAAGAAGAAATCGGATTTATGGAATCCGGGATTTAAAAGAGCTGTTTTTGTGCTGTCCGGCAAAATTTCAGTTAAACCCACTTAAATCCATTACAAGACAGTCCCTTATAATTGAACTGTTGTTCTCTTTAGAAGACAAAAGATAAAGCTAGCTGCCTAAGATTAGTTTCTTAGGTATCCTTTTTTTTTTTTTAATGGGCAGGGTAAGCACTCTCTAGCTTGGCATGTTGAGATTCTTCACACTTTGTTAGGAAAGAATGGAGAAGAAAGGGATAGTTAATTGCATGGCATTCAGAATATTGTTATTTACAAAACTAGCTTCCAGATAATTTTTTTAAGATCTACATGCATACTACTGAATTCCTGTGAACTTTACATATCAAACACCAAAATTTCAATTTTTACATGCTCACGCAATGAATCTATGCTTGCCACGATCAAATCATTGAAATTTTGATCAAAATGAAAAATGTGGGTTTAGATTTGTTTTATCATGACTTTTTATATTTGAATGAGAATTTGAAAAGAGGGTTTTTTATTTGTAAGTTTTAGTGTTTAAATCACTATTTATGTATCATCCCTATTAATTTCAACATTGAGGTTATGCTCATATGTTGACATTTTTAGAAACTTGTATCAAATGAGCGCAAATCTCAATGCAAAATTAGTGTTCATAGATTCCTTATGAGTATTTGTGCAATTAACTCAGGATTTTTTTTGGGGGCCATTTACATACCACACAATTCTTATGTATTTACATATCTAACTTCCAATCTTTAATATTTACATGCATAGCACTCAAATATTTAATATTACATTAAAATTACCGGTCTCACCTACTTTTTAAGAGTAAAATACACTTTTTCATGGGTTGGTTTATCACACCGAAGTGTTATAAATGTGAATTCGAAAGTTTAAGCATTGGATATGTAAATCCATAAGAATTGTCTGGAATGTATCTTTTTTTTTTCTAAGAGATTGGGTTATGGTAGAAAATTGCATTTTTTGCCTGGTCCGCATGTGTCATTGCTGATCTTATTACATATTCAATACGGCGTTAATGTGCAAAAAGTCGTTTTTTTCATTAATGGGAACAGAATAACAGATAGACAGCCTATCCCTTTGAAGAACCTAACAAATTTTTTATTTGGTCGAGTTGACTANTCCTGGTCCGCATGTGCCATTGCTGATCTTATTACATATTCAATATGGCGTTAATGTGCAAAAAGTCGTTTTTTTCATTAATGGATAAGAACAGAATAACAGAAAGACAGCCTATCCCTTTGAAGAACCTAACAAATTTTTTATTTGGTCGAGTTGACTAGAAGAAATTTTCTTTCAAACCTTCCTTGGAATCCAAATTTGGCAAGTTCGTTGTATAAGACAATAAAATAAAATTGACTGAGTAAACTCCTTTTGGATAAAATTAAGAAAGAGTCAGGACATATCCAACCTGTTTGGCCTTGACCAGTGCTTTTGATGGCTTATGTATGTCCTGCTAATTTTGACTGATCAGAACAAGCTTCTTCTCCAAATTTAGTTTCTTCTGGGTATCAATGTAAAATAAATTCTATGGGGGGGGGATTTAGTAAACGCGACCCAATTCTTGTATATTTACTTGTCTAACACCTACATGTCACATAAAAATTGATGTCATTTTAGGATAAATTTAAATGTTTTTGGAATTAGGAATTGAGATAGAACAAATATGAATTATGTGTCAGCATTAGTATTTAAGTGCCATTTTTATTTTATTAATTGAGATTTTAGTCATATTGTAATCATCGTGATCAATAACATCAATTTTCAGATTAGAATGAAGTATTTAGTTTTGTTTTTTATAAACTTTCACTATATACAGAGATCCAAGGATCATGTAATTGAAAGCAATATTTTTGGAATAAAAACATGCTTTCTNATTTTAGTCACATTGTAATCATCGTGATCAATAACATCAATTTTCAGATTAGAATAAAGTATTTAGTTTTGTTTTTTATAATCTTTCACTATATACAGAGATCCAAGGATCATGTAATTGAAAGCAATATTTTTGGAATAAAAACATGCTTTCTTGTTTGGGATTTTTACATACCAACCACCCAAAACATTTAATATAGAATCTTACTCACCCAAACTTTAAACATAATATTTTAATTACTCAAAATCTTAAATATAACATTTTAACCATCTAAAATCTTCGCTCAAAACTTCATAAGTGAGTTTAGGATGATGGCTGAAATGAAAAAGTGGTTAAAATGTTATATTCGAAGTTTAGGTGATTAAAATGTTATATTAAATATTTTGTGTTGTTGATATGTAAAAATCCCTTCTTCCTTTTCTTAAACCTTGTGCTTTATTCATTTTTGTTCTTCTTTTCTCATTTCTCTCTATAGCTAAAGAGAATTTTCATTGTCCCTTCTCTTCTATCACCCATTTTCCTCCTCCTTCCTAATTATATGGCATCAAAATAAAGAAATATAGTTAAGATGATCATTCATGATATAGGGATTAGAAATGTTTAGATTTATGTCAAGAAAATAAAATTGCAATTTTGGAAGTTTGAGAGGTGGTCTTCAAGTATGTGATGTGGAAAACGCCTTCTTCCAAAGAAGAGCAAAATTGCCAACCATTGGAGCAATCAGGAGGCCATTTTAAATGGCATTTAGGCAATGAATTCTAGATTGATTTTGTGACATTTAAAGGAGAAAATTGACGTCAAATACAATTTTTTCTTGGGAAACTTACTTGCATACCACTCAATTCTATGTATTTACATATCTAACGCCCGTATTTCAATTTTTACATATATGCCATCTTACCTATATATGAAAATGTATACTTTACATTTAAAAAGTTAGAAGTAGTGGTATTTTTCACGTTATATGAAAGTTTTTGGTGGCATAAATTTAAAAAGGAAGTTTTGGGTATTATATGTTTAAATAGATAGGAATTGAGTGGTATGTTTGTAAATGCCCCTTGTTTATTAATATTTACATATTAATTTTAATTTATGATGGAACTGTGTTTGCATTTTTGTTATTTTAGGGCTCGTTTGGGGCAGCTTATTGGGGTGCAGCTGCGTTTTCAAAACGCCGCCGCCGCATTATTTGAATATTGCGACTGTCCAACGTTTTGGAACTACACCCAAATGACGTTCGCTATTTTGTTAAGAGATAGGGACGCGGGATCGACCCCGCATCCTGCTTCTCCACTCTCGCGTATTCCTCCCGTGCTCCTCAGTCCTCACCTCTCGCTCGCCCTCGCCTTCGCCCTCGTCTCTCTCGATCGCGTCTCTCGACATCCTCGTAGATAGCCGCAACTTCTCCTTCCTCCCTCTTGTTCGAAATCCTCGCAGACTCGGTAGCTCTCGGCTTTGGCGATTTCTTTTACCTCGAAATTCTCCATGTCCGGCGATGTGATGCTGTGCTTTGAGTGGTTGCGGCGGCGAATCGAGTTCGACATATCACCTGACATCGTCTTCCTCTACGAGATCTCTTATTCCGCTCTCAACTTCGGTTCCGCCCCCGTTGTTCATGTCTTTGCTTTCTCGCCACAGATTGTTTTCTCTTTCTAATTAGAGTCTAGGTCTGCTTCTACTTCGAAACTTGCTTCTACATTCAAAATTTATTTTGTATGATTGAACGAATGGAATTTTA
>JXCR01148955.1:109138-138726 GCA_002079205.1 Phalaenopsis hybrid cultivar
CGTTCCACTAAGGCTTTTTCTGAAACTCAAAGTTCACATTGAATTTTAACAATTCAATTGACCAGATTGATTGTAAATGAAGATTTAACGGATAAAATAATGCCATCATAAAATTTCATGCAAGTCGCATACTTCGAAATAAGCCCTAAAACATATATTTAACAAAGCAGATGAGAAAAAATAATTAGTTACAAATGCTGTGGAGCAATAAAAAACACATTGTATTAATCAAAGCAAATAAAGCACATAATTGAGAAAGAAAAACTAGAAAAAGCTAGACCCTTGAGCTGCTAATTCATTCTCCAGTCTTTTCTTGATTTAGTGGTGATAACTAACTCTTCTAGACAGTCCTCTAGAATCGTCTCTCATAGATCCCCTCACAATTTCTCTGACTCTCCCTTCATAGACGAAGAACAACATACTCACAAGGCATCGCTTGGATGGTGGTGGAGAGAGAGCAACATTAGCACGGGTGTAAAATGCAAGAGAGTCATTTTCTTCAAAAGAATTTCGCTTTTGTAGCCCCAGAAGGCATCGCTTGGACACCAAACACCTTAAATGCTAACTTTATTTCATCGGCGTCGCATTTCACTTTGGAGTGTTAAGAGTTCTTTTTTCTTTAAAGAATTGTGGCTTGGTTCCTGTAGGAGGCCCCTTGGCAGGCGCACCAGTGTTGGGAGGGGCTGCTTAGGTGCCCCATTTATGGTAGCCAAAGTGTCAGACACTTTGTTGGGTGCGCCTTGCTGTGCGCTTGGATGGTGCATAGTTGCCCAATATGTGTTTCCTTGACGCCACTCTAGGTAAACTGGATTCAAACGTCGTTGGATCTGTGTTGAAGTTGCTATCTTACATTTCACTCTAATATCTGACTAATGCATCTTTAAGCTCTCATAATTACTTGTATCATGTAATTTGCACATAAAGTACTTGAATAAGCATAAATGAAAACAAATAATTTATACACATGCAATAAAAATTTAGACAGATTATCATATATTTTCCACATATCAGAGCACTGTCAATTCACAGTCACTTTTTATTACTATAGATATGTTAAAAATATCTTGTGATATGTCGCCCAAATCTATCTTGGACCAATTCTGAGACCAATTCTCGACTAATGGATATCCTAAAAACAACATGATTCTGAGACACTCATTACACACACTGTATACCTCAACCAGATTCATTGAATCCACCTACCAGACTGACCTGCCGGATTGACCCGAAGTGCTAAATATCATCCAACCAGGAGCTACAATGCTCTTCAAACTTGCCTATTTGGCTCATTCATTTTTCCTCATGATTGACAAAAAATCAAAGTGAGGATTCATATTGAAGGGATTGATATATGCTCCATCATTATTTATAAACCGTTTGAGCAAGACACTGCGGATAGATTTTGTACCATACAATTCATAATTTTATACATTTCTCTCTTTATGTAGTGAAATGGGGAGAGGCCGAGAGGAAAGACTCTGGGGATCTCTCTCTCTCTCTCTCTCTCTCTCTCTCTCTTATTTTTAGTAAGAGATTAGATCATTTCCTTTGTCTTATCGAAGGAAGATCAACATAGATACAACGAATCCAGGCCTGTAGAATAACTCCATCAATTTCTTTAACATTCTCTATGCAGGATAAACCCACAGACGTAATGAGATCCTACATCCTAAAAAAATTTATCATAATGTAAATATGAAAATTTAAGGGTTAGATAAGCAAAGAAACCATAATTATAAGGCATGCATGCGAATGACCCTTGAATTAAATGAGCCTTTTGTTCGTTGGATGGATCAATACTTTATTTTCTTCTAATATCATGGTACATGAGCTTCTCTTTTAAAAGAAAAGAAATAGCCCGATTCATGATACTAGAGACATATTTATCAAAATAATATAAGATTTATGATGAAATGGTAGGACATTATACTTTTGTTATGTTACGATCATAATATTACAATTATCAATAAATTAAACTCAATATAAATCAAATAAAAAGAGGTATAACACTCAAAATATTAAGATTTATACATTTAACTTCTAAATTTTATTATTTAAAAATCTAGCACTTTGCTAGTTTCATTCACGGATCTTTCGAATCACTCGTTGGATGCAAGTTCGGAGTCTCTGGATGTAAAGTGATGACTTATTCGAAGGTGATTTCAAAAGTGTGCGAACTTTGGTGGCAAAGTGTGTGACGGGACGAAGTTGTGACTAGAAATTACGATAGGTGTTATTTGTAAATTTATATTGATGTTTTCAAGTGCTATATGTGCAAATAATAAAATCTAAATGTTAAATATATCTATTTTAATGTTCTTAATGTAATATGTTTAAATCGATCTCATTAAAAAAAAAGAATTACCTTATTTTATTGTCAATTTTAATAGTTAATTTCAAATTTAATGAATTAAAAAATAAGAAAATTTTATTTTTGGAGAGCTAAATTATTAAATTATTATCCTTTAAAAATACATCCACCCTTTCTCCCTCTTATCCTCTTCCTCCTCTGCTATCATCGCCCCACTTCTAGCTTCACCCATGGCGGCTGCTCCAGTGCTCAAGCCAGCCATATCCGGCCTCTATCTCGCAACTCTCTCCGCTCCCTTCGGATCCAAGTCCTCCTCCCACTCTTTCATCCCCTTCCCCGGAAAACCTACTTGTTTCCTTCGCCTCTCCTGCTCTTCTTTCCCGCTTTGCCTAGCAAAAAGAAAGGTTCCTTCGGTGGTTTCTTTCGTAGCCCGGACCTCCGATTGGGCGCGCCAGGATGAGGAGGAGGAGATTGGCGACGAGGAAGAGGACATCGAGTGGGAAGGCGAGAATGAAGGGTTTGGGTTGCTGGACGGGGAAGGGCCGGAGGATGGGTTTTCGGAATGGGAAGGGGGGAATCGAGGAGTGAAGGGGGGTGTGGATGCGGTGATAGCTGGGGGCGATAAGGGAATTAATGAGGGGGATTTGGAGGAGGAAGGGGATGATTCTTTCCCCGAGCCTCCAGAGGAAGCTAAGCTCTTCGTGGGGAATCTGCCTTATGATGTGGATAGCGAGAAGCTAGCTCATTTGTTCGAGAAGGCTGGGATCGTTGAGGTTGCTGAGGTAAATTTGTTAACTTGAGTTAATTTTCTTTTTCTTAGATCTGAAATACAGCTTTTCATGCACAGTTCATGTGGCATANATCTGAAATATAGCTTTTCATGTATAGTTCATGTGGCATATATGTAAAAATGGAAGCTTGGGTGTTAGATTTGTAAATACATAGGAATTGAGTGGTATGTATGTAAATGTTACTATATATTGATGTTGATGCTGTGGTTTGTATTGGGCTATGCAGCATGAGGACAATGCTTGTTGTTTTAGAAGGTGGTGTTATGTAAGATGTTGAGGATCTTTTTGGCTGGCTACTGGTAGGATTTAGTGAATTGTGGTGGTGATGAATCATAAAAAAAAAGTATTTACATACACAGTGTGTAAACATTAAGGTTTACATTTTTCATGCCTAATCTTCGTTCGTCACATATTTAACATAAATACCACAAAAATCTCATGTATTTATGTATCTAACACACGAAGTTTGATATTTTAAACTTACAACACTTTAGTGTCATAAACCCATGTGTGAAAAGGTGTATTTCACTTTTAAAAAGATAGTGATGGTCGTATTTTTGATGTAATGTTAAACATTTGAGCGGTGTGCATGTAAATATCATTATCTAGTTATCACATATGTAAATGCATAAGAATTCTATGGTACGTATGTAAATGTTCCTGTAAAATAACTCTTATCCTTGATTCTAATCAGCCTCTTACAATGGTATCCAATGAGTGCTTGATTCTGTTGGCCCTGTTTTGTCGAGCGAGTGTCTGACAAGCATTTTGTCTTAATCAACTTCATTTGTTGAGCGTTCAACGAACCGGTTAACTGAATTAGTCGAGAGCTATATGTTGTAAATAACAAAGTTTAAATGTTAAGTATGTGAATTCTAAATGTTAAGTCTGTAAATCCTTCAAAATTTTTTGGCATGTTAGATGTTCAATTTGTTTAAATTGTAATTAACTAATTTTCACATATTTTCAAGATTTAGGATATAAATGAAGGAGAAGAAAATGTATAATGAGGGGGAAGTGGTGTGAATGACTTAAATTTTACTTCACTTGAGATTTACTAAATCATGATTTTAGTTTAAAATGGGAGAAGCCGACACCACTTACTGGGATAAAGGCTTGTTATTGTTGTTGTTGTTCTACCTAAACTTTATTTTTTACATGTATGCCTCTAAAATCATTCACACCACATTGTACCGCTATTTTAACTTTTAAAAGGTGAAATACATCTTTTAATGCATAAGTAAGGGGGCATATATGTAAAAATTGAAGCTTATGCATTGGATATGTAAATACATAGGTATTAACTGATAGGTATGTAACTCTTTCTTCTGCTTTTTCTCTTCCACTCTCAAGTTCGTTTTGCATTTCTTTTGCTGTTCGAAACTTACTGTGGGGGTTGGAGATGGGTGTTACTCTTAATGTTGTGATAATTAATTCCTGCTTTCCTTCTGTTCTCTATATTTGGTTATTTGTGTAGATTACAGTGTAAAAAATTCACATTATCTTTATTGCATTGTTAGGTAATTTACAACCGGGAGTCCGGGCAGAGTCGCGGCTTTGGGTTTGTCAACATGAGCAGTGTTGAAGAAGCTGAGAAAGCTGTGGAAATGTTCCATCGCTATGTAAGCCTTCGAATTTGTGCAAATTACTTTTGTGTCCAATGCAGTCAAATTTCATATGATGTTCTTTATGTGCTAAGAATTTGTAGTTCTTGCTTTAACTTGATTGTTATGCAAATGTTGATCTCTGGATTGTTTCATGTGAGTGGTTATCTTTACGGGCATTTACGTACATACCACCAAATTCCTATGCATTCACATATCTTACACCTGTATTTTCTCCAATTATATCATTCGAATCTTTCATATCACGTAAAAAAATACCAACGTTTTAACTTTTACAAAGTGAAATACAACTTTTCAGGCATAGTTAAGGTGTTAGGTATGTAAAATACGTTGAATTGGGTGGTATGTTTGAAATGTCCCTAGAAATAAATACTGTCTTTTAAAATTTAGTTACTTATGCTGCATGGTAAATTATGACCAAGCAGCATACTTTGATATAGTTTTTGATCAAATCAATCAACCATAAACTTATGTTTTGCCGCATTATTCTAAATTTTATGGTAATTTTTTTTGGATTTAGATGATTCTACTTGCATAATGTCTCGTTATGACAAACCGACTTGAATTTTAGAACTTCAATCTTATTGCTTATTGTTTTTGTTTTTGTTTGTTTTTAGAAGCATGCTTGTTTAGAACTTCAATCTGTATATTCATGAAATTTACATACACACCACTCAATTATTTTGTATTTACATATCTAACACCTGAACTTTGANCCTAACATGAATCCTAGAATAGTAAAGACAAAAAAAAAAGAAATGACATAAAAGGAAGGATGGAACACTTATATCTCCAATTAAGGAAAGTGTAAATATCAAATTTTGGGTGGTACATATGTAGATACAAAAGAATTGTGTGGCTTGTTTGTAAATTTCATATTAATTTCTTACATTTTCTTTTAGAATTTATTGAGTTAATTTGTCTGGATTTCCATTTCCTGTTATGAAGATGGTTTAGGAGACAATGAAGAACTGTGTATATTCATGAAATTTACATACACACCACTCAATTATTTTGTATTTACATATCTAACACCTGAACTTTGATTTCTTACGTTTATAAGATCTTCATACCACTTCCAAAATACTACTTTTACTAATTTTTTATATTTTCATGCATAGATAAAATGTTATAAATGCAAAAAATTGAACTTTGGATGTTATTTATGTAAACATACAAAAATTGTGTAATGTATGTAAAATCTTCTCGTAATACTTTATGTTGAAAGCTATTTGTCGGCGTGTTGTTTTCAGGATTACAACGGAAGGCTTTTGTCTGTCAACAAAGCGACTCCTAGAGGCTCCGTCCCCGAAAGATCGCCATCTCGAGAGTTCGATCCTTCTTCTGTGAGGATATATGTTGGAAACCTACCGTGGCAGGTCGACGATGCTCGACTCGAGGAAGTATTTAGTAAACACGGTAAAGTTGTAAATGCTCGAGTTGTTTACGACCGAGAGACCGGCCGTTCACGAGGTTTTGGCTTTGTCACAATGGCTTCGAGGAGCGATCACGAAGATGCAATTGAGGCTCTTGATGGACAGGTGAGTCATGTTNTTTTGTCACAATGGCTTCGAGGAGCGATCATGAAGATGCAATTGAGGCTCTTGATGGACAGGTGAGTCATGTTGTCTCTAGTTTAATGGGGCATTTACATATTACCACTCATTTCCTATGTATTTACATATCTAACTCCTAAAATTNCTCTCTAGTTTAATGGGGCATTTACATATTACCACTCATTTCCCATGTATTTACATATCTAACTCCTAAAATTTGCTTTTTTTATATTGACATCACCCCAATCTTTCATATCACACAAAAAATCTTTCATATCAGAGTCTGATTTGGGTGGTATAAATGTAAAAACTTAAAATTTACGTGTTAGATATGTATATACACAAGAATTGGNACCCAAATCTTTCATATCACACAAAAAATCTTTCATATCAGTCTGATTTGGGTGGTATAAATGTAAAAACTTAAAATTTACGTGTTAGATATGTATATACACAAGAATTGGCCTGAATGTATGTATATAAATGCTGCTTATTTATTTGGTAACTTGCTAATATTCACTTTAATTTGTTTGGTAACTTGCTAATATTTGCTTTCGTGTCGAATCAGACTGTGGATGGTCGTGCAATCAGAGTGAACGTTGCTGAGGAGAGACCTCGAAGGGGTTCGTTTTAATCGAGTCGAACCGAGCATATTTTTCGTTAAGTCGGGTTAGTTGGATGGACGCCATTTGAGCATTGTGCTGTGGCTCATTTAGTTTTGTAGTTTATGTTTGTTGTATTAACCATTTCTTTCACCATACATTTGCTTTGTTCCTTCAAGAATAGGATTTTGATTGCATTTAAAGTTTTGTTTTTTATTTATTTTTGCCAATTTATGAAGTATTTTGCATGTCTTTTGAAGTTTTGTTTTTGTCTAAACAATGTTTATTTTGGTTAGATGTAAGTAGATTGCAGGTTAAAATTTTGTCGGATTTACGTATATACCATCCAATTCTTATGTATTTACGCATTTAATGCATTTTTTACATGCATGCTGCCTTATCGGTACAACAGAACATGTATTTCACTTTTTAAAAGTTAAAATGATGATATTTTTGATTTGATACGGAAGATTTCGGTGTAAGAAGTAAAACTTAGTGTTAGATATGCAAATACATGGGAATAAGGTATTATGTATGTAAATGCCCCTGAAATTTTGCTGATGTTAACTTAAATTTTAGTGAGTACTTGATTAATTAATTGAGTTCAAGCTCGATTTTAAGTTTAATTTCATGAGTTTTGAGTTAATTCATTTATCATGAAATGGAGAAGTTGATTTTGATTCAAGGTGTTGGAATATTAAAATAATTTAACAAGTGACTATGTTTTTTTATGATTATATATATNTAGCTCATGTCATTAATCTCTAGATGGCCTAGCTAACCCTAGATATCTTTATAAATCCCTAAAACCTTTGAACTTAGCCATTTTGATGGCTAAATTAAGATAGATATTAAGTGAACTTAATTAGGCTTAGCGNACCGTCATTTTAACTTTTAGAAAGTGAAACACATGAAGCGATCGGTCAAAATTGAAGTTTAGTTCTTAGATATGTAAATACATGGGAATTAAGAGGTATGTATGTAAATTTTCCTCTATTAAATTAAATTGTATTTTATAATTTATATTTTATATTTTTTGTTTATAGTCAAATCATTTAATGGGATGAAAGCTTGTTGATGTATATTTGTAAAACAAAAAGTTTGTTTTATTATAGTTTTATACATTTTATCAAGAGTCTATGGTGATACCATCTCATTATGTGATAATTTTAAGACATTTATTCTAATCATCAAACCATAGATTTATGTGCTTATTATCATTTAATTATTATTTTATATATAGTATATTTATTTATTTTCTTAGTTTGATGATATGATGTTTATATGGCCGCCAACTATTTTAATCAATGGAACCAACATTTTAAAAGCTGGATCGAACTGGCTGTTTCAACCGGTTCGAATGTGAATCGGCCGGTGGTTTGATTCTGATTGGGCTGAAAATTGGTTCCGCACCAAACCAAAAAGAACCGGCTGGAACCGACAATTGAATCGATCAATCGGTTAGAATCGACAATCGAACCAATCAACTGATTAAAGTATAATTTTTTATATTATGTCACATTTTTATTAGAAATCATGAAGAATAGTTTGAATTTTTTGATATCAAGAAATCATTATTTTTTACGCTTTTATATTTTTCTTTGTTATATTTCCCTCTTGTTGACTTTTGCTAAAATTTTATGTCATCTAAGCTTTATTTAATTTTTTTTATATACTCATGACACGTGGTTCAACTCAAGTTTAACCGTTGAACTTTGAACCTCTTCCTCTACTGGTTCAATGTTTGGTCCAGTTCAATTTTTTGAACCTTGAGTAGAATTATGTTTTATCCCTATAATTAAGGTCTCAAGTCCTACCTTTTAAAAAAACAATAATAAATATTATTATTAATTAAGTTCAAGCGAAGGAAAAAGTCTAACTCTTAATCTTTAATAGCATCGTTAGAGATATCATTTTATTGAAAAGTATCACATAATTCAAGAAAATTAGCTAAGTGAAATTTAGAGCTTTCCATGTGTGATCCCCCAAACTAGGGTCGTCCGAAAAGCTCTTCGTTCGCAAACAACTCACGTTCGGCTCGTCATGAAGCTCGTGTTCGTTTTGTTTGACAAGCAAACGAGTTGAACACGGATAACTTTTTTGAGCTTGGTTTATAATCGAGCAAAACACGAGCAGACATATGTTCAATCGTGTTTAACTCATAATTCGAATAAGAGAATTTCATTTAAAATAATTATATATAAAAATTATAAATATATATTAAAAATAATTATAAATTTATTAATTTAGTAAAAATAAAAATATATTTATAATTTTTATATATCCTATATCAATATTGATACGCCAACAACAAATTTTCATTATCCGACATGAATCTCGAGGCATGACACGAATATCAATACGATATTTTAAGCATGAAACATTCAAATCTTGCTAAAAATTCATCCAGAGCTCTGATTTCAACAAACTTATAGTCAAACTAATCGGTTTGATGAGACAAACCTAATGATATGAAAACTAGTCCAATCTTAGTCAAATCAAGCCTCAAGTCATTGAACCACATTTAAATGATTTACAGACATATTTGAAAGATCAAAGACTTGTCGAATATGACAATTTTCTACTCGAATCGAGCGGCTTAACAAGACGAATCAAACGAGCCAAAGTTCACTCAATTCTGACATCATTAAGACACTTAAATGTCTAGTAAACATCGTATGATCAAGGTAAGCTCTTCAGATCACTCGATCAAAATGATTTATTTTCCTACATTAATTACATCCAGACCGCTATAAACAGAGCCCATCCCTCTCATGAGGGGGGACTGAAGTCTTGAGAGACCTTGAGGAGAAGCTGTAGACTTGTAGTTCCACATCGTCGCCAATCGTCGTCGAACATCGCCGACTTCCGTCGTCGACCACCGCCGATAACAGTCGACCATCACCGACCGTCAAAGACCATCAACAATCGTCGTTGACATCCACCAACCATCATCGATCACAACCAATAAGGCGCTGTCAGTCAACGTCATAATCTGAAAAATATAGTTGCCCTTTCCCGTTTGTGGGATAAGGGATTTCTGTAATCATCAATCAATAATAGATTTTCGCAACAGGTCCAGACCCCGTGGTTTTACCTTTTACGGGCTTTCCACGTAAAATCTTCTGGAGTAGTCACCGTTTTTTTTCTTTTTCATGTGAGTGTGTGCAAAATTATCGTACAACGCTAAGACGATAATCCGTTACTCTGCCGACGTGAATTTTCTGGCATGCATCAAATATAAATAATTTTATATGAAAATTCTAATACCAAGTAACCAATATATTTATAATTTTAAATATCCNATAATTGTTATATATTCTATATCAATATTGATACACCATCAACAAATTTTCATCATCCGACACGAATCTCGATGCAAGCCACGAATTTCGAGACGATATTTTAAGCATGAAACATTCAAATCTTGATAAAAAGTCATCTAGAGCTCTAATTTCAGCAAACTTATAGTCAAACTAACCGGTTTGATGAGACGAATCTAATGATATGAAAACTAGCTCAATATGAGTCAAATCAAACCTCAAGTCATTGAACCACACTTAAATGATTTACGGATACATTTGAAAGATCAAAGAGTTGTTGAATATGATAAGTTTATACTCGAATCGAGCGGCTTAACAAGACGAATCAAATGAGCACAAGATCACTCAATTCTGACATCATTAAGACACTTAAATGTCCAGTAAACGCCGTATGATCAATGGAAGCTCTCCAGATCGTTCGATCAAAATGATTTATATTCCTACATTAATTGCACCCAGAACACTATAAATAGAGCTTCATCTCTCTCATGAGGGGGGACTGAAGTCTGGAGAAAACTTGAGACCTTGAGGAGAAGCTGTAGTTCAGCATCGCCACCAATCGTCGTCGAACACTGCTAATCTCCGTCGTCGACCACTGCTAATCTTCGTCGTCGATCACCGTCGATCGCAATCGACCATCGCCAACCGTCGAAGACCATCAACGGTCATCGTTGACCTCCGCCAACCATCATCTATCACCAACAACTAGACGCTGTCGGTCAACGTCGTAATTTGAAAAATATAGTTGTCATTTCCGTATGTGAGATAAGGGATTTCTGTAATCATCAATCAATAGTGGATTTTCGCAACTAGTCCAGACCCCGTGGTTTTTCCCTTTACGGGCTTTCCACGTAAAAACTTCTCGAGTAATCACCATTTTTTTCTTTTTCATCTGAGTGTGTGTAAAATTCCCGTACAACGCTAAGACGATAATCCGGTACTCTACCAACGTGAATTTTCTGGCACACATCAAATATAAATAATTTTATATGAAAATTCTAATACCAAGTAACCAATATATTTATAATTTTAAATATCCTATATTAATATATGTTATATAAGTATATTACCTATTACAGGATCCTAAAGCCCTATTTTGTAACTGCATTTACACACATCGGCTTTGCCTCTTCGCAGAAACTTCGAGAATTGAAGATTGGTATTTTGAATATATAAATAAAATGCTGAATGTATGTTTTTTTTTTTAATTTGTAATGTAATTGTGAATTTTTAATTTATTACTTATTTATTTAATAATAATGATTTTATAATCATGGAGAATTTGAGAGTAGAGCCAGGGTTGTCAATTCGAGTCGGCGGTAGGATTCAGGTTCGCCCCGAATAATAAACGGGTTGAATAGACTAAATCGAACCCGACTCGAAAAATATTATAAATGTGAGAGGTAAATCAAGGAATTGAAGTTATCTCTCCTGATTTGGATCCTAAAAGCCTAGGGTTTACAAAGTGACAAATTTAACGGGACTATCACGGATAATTTCCTTTCTTAACTCCGCTTGGCGGAAATAAAAAAAAGTTAGAACATTAAACCACTTTAGTCCCCTAAATCTAATGAAATCACGAAAACTAAGTATTTCCTTATAAGATAACACTAATCCAAAAGCACTATTAATATTCTCTTAGTTAATGAGTTTTGTCCTCCTTGTTCCACTAAGGATTTTTCTGAAACTCAAAGTTCACATTGAATTTTAACAATTTAATTGACCAGATTGATTGTAAATGAACATTTAACGGATAAAATAGTGCCATAATAAAATTTCATACAACTCACATACATCGAAATAAGCCCTAAAACATATATTTACCAAAGCAGATGAGAAAAAAATAATTAGTGACAAATGTTGTGGAACAATAAAAAACAAATTGTATCAATCAAAGCAAATAAATTCAAAATTGAGAAATAAAAACCAGAAAAAGCTACACTCTTAAGCTGCTAATTCATTCTCCAGTCCTTCCCTGATTTAGTGATGATAACTAACTCTTCTAGACAGTCCTCTAGAATCGTCTCTCATAGATCCCCTCACAATTTCTCTGACTTTCCCTTCATAGATTAAGAATAACATGCTCATTTAAGGAATTGTGGCTTGGTTCCAGTAGGAGGCCTCCTTGGCACAAGGCGCACCAGTGTTGGGAGGGGCTGCTTAGGTGCCCCATCAATGGTAGCCAAAGTGTCAGGCGCTTTGTTGGGTGCGCCGTGCTGGGCGCTTGGGTGGTTCATAGTTGCCCAATATGTGTTTTCTTGACTCTACTCTTGGTAAACTGGATTCAAACGTCGTTGGATCTGTGTTGAAGTTGCTTTCTTCCATTTCACTCTAATATCAGACTAATGCATCTTTAAGCTCTCATAATTACCTGTATCATGTAATTTGCACATAGAGTACTTGAATAAGCATAAATAACAACAAATAATTGATACACATGCAATAAAATTTTAGACAGATTATCACATATTTTTCACATATCAGAGCACTATCAATTCACAGTCGCTTTTTTTATCACTATATATATGTTAAAACTATCTTGTGAACTGTCACCCAAATCTACCAATTCTTGATTAAGGGATATCTAAAAAAACAACATGATTCTAAGACAGTTATTAGGCACACTGTATACCTCAACCAGATTCATTGAATCCACCTACCAGACTGACCTGCCAGATTGACCTCACTATTTGAAGTGCTAAATATGATCTATCTCAGAGCTACAATGCTCTTCAAACTTTCTTGTTCGGCTCATTTATTTTTCCTTAGGATTGGCAAAAAATCAAAGTGAGAACCAACGTTGAAGGGATTGATACATCTCCATCATTATTTATAAAACATTTGACATTTACATCACAACCCTTTCAACAAGACACTGCGGATAGATTTTGTACTATACAATTTCAATTTTATTCATTTCTCTCTTTATGTATTGAAATGGGGAGAGGTCGAGAGAAGAGGCTATGGGATCTCTAACTCTCTCTCTCTCTCTCTCTCTCTCTCTTATTTTTAGTAAGAGATTAAATCATCTCATTCATCTTATCGAAGGAAGACCAACATGGATACAACGAATCCGGGTCTGTAGATACCTCTATCCATTTCTTTAACATTCTCTATACAGGTCTTCTCCAAGTTGTATAAACCCACAGACGTAATGAGATCTTACGTCCTACAAGAATTTATCATAATGTAAATATGAAAATTTAAGGGTTAAATAAGCAAAGAAACAATAATTATAAGGCATGTTAAAAATTATGTTAAAAACATAATTGATACACATGCAATAAAATTTTTGACAAAGTATCACATATTTTCCACATATCAGAGCACTATCAATTCACAGTTTTATCACTGTAGATATGTTAAAAATATCTTGTGATATGTCACCCAAATCTATCTTGAACCGATTCTGAGACCAATTCTCGACTAATGGATATCCTAAAAACAACATGATTCTAAGACAGTCATTAGACACACCGTATACCTCAACCAGATTCATTGAATCCACCTACCAGACTGACCTGCCGGATTGAACTCATTATTTGAAAGTGCTAAATATCATCCAACTAGGAGCTACGATGCTCTTCAAACTTGCCTGTTTGGCTCATTCATTTTTCCTCAAGATTGACAAAAAATCAAAGTGAGGAATAACGTTGAAGGGATTGATATATGCTTCATCATCATTTATAAACTGTTTGACATTTACATCACAACCCTTTCAGCAAGACACTGCGGATAGGTTTTGTACCATACAATTCATAATTTTATACATTTCTCTCTTTATGTATTGAAATGGGGAGAGGTTGAGAGGAGAGGCTCTGGGATCTCTAACTCTTTCTCTCTCTCACTGTTATTTTTAGTAGGAGATTAAATCCTCTCCTTCGTCTTATCGAAGGAAGATCAACATAGATACAACGAATCCGAGTATGTAGAATACCTCTATCCATTTCTTTAACATTCTCTATACAGGTCTTCTCCAAGTTGTATAAACCCACAGACGTAATGAGATCTTACGTCCTAAAAGAATTTATCATAATGTAAATATGAAAATTTAAGGGTTAGATAAGCAAAGAAACAAGAATTATGAGGCATGCATGCGAATGTCCCTTGAATTAAATGAGCCTTTTGTTCGTTAAATAGATCAATACTTTATTTTCTTTTAATATCATGGTACATGAACTTCTCTATTAAAAGGAAAGAAAAAGCCTGATTCATAATACTTAAGACATAAGATTAGTTAATTTGCTTACTATTTGTATTTGTGCTATTGATGCTAATCATATTTATCAACATAATATGAGTTTTATAATGAAATGGTAGGACATTATACTTTTGTTATGTTACGATCATAATATTACAATTATCAATGAATTAAACTCGATATAATTCAAATAAAGAAGAGGTATAACGTTCAAAATATTGAGATTTATACATTTAACTTCTAAATTTTATTATTTAAAAATCTAGCACTTTGCTAGTTTCATTCACGAATCTTTCGAATCACTCGTTGGATGCAAGTCTGGAGTCCGGATGTAAAGTGATGACTTATTCGAAGGCAATTTCAAAAGTGTGCGAACTTTGGTGACAAAGTGTGTGACGGTACAACGTTGCGACTAGAAATTACGATAAGTGTTATTTGTAAATTTATATTGATGTTTTCAAGTGCTATATGTGCAAATAATAAAATCTAAATGTTAAATATATCTATTTTAATGTTCTTAATGTAATATATTTAAATCGCTCTCATTAAAAAAAAAAAATTACCTTATTTTTTGCCAATTTTAATAGTTAATTTCAATAATAATGAATAAAAAAATAGCTAAATTATTAAATTATTATCCTTTAAAAATACATCCACCCTTTCTCCCTCTTATCCTCTTCCTCCTCCTCAGCTATCATCGCCCCACTTCTAGCTTCACCCATGGCGGCCGCTCCAGTGCTCAAGCCCGCCATATCCGGCCTCTATCTCGCAAATCTCTCAGCTCCCTTCGGATCCAAGTCCTCCTCCCACTCTCTCATTCCCTTCCCCGCAAAACCTACTTGTTTCCTCCGACTCTCCTGCTCTTCTTCCCGGCTTTGCCTAGCAAAAAGAAAGGTTCCTTCGGTGGTTTCTTTCGTAGCCCGGACCTCCGATTGGGCGCGACAGGATGAGGAGGAGGAGATTGGCGACGAGGAAGAGGACATCGAGTGGGAAGGCGAGAATGAAGGGTTTGGGTTGCTGGACGGGGAAGGGCCGGAGGATGGGTTTTCGGAATGGGAAGGGGGGAATCGAGGAGTGAAGGGGGGTGTGGATGCGGTGATAGCTGGGGGCGATAAGGGAATTAATGAGGGGGATTTGGAGGAGGAAGGGGATGATTCTTTCCCCGAGCCTCCAGAGGAAGCTNCCGGAATGGGAAGGGGGGAATCGAGGAGTGAAGGGGGGTGTGGATGCGGTGATAGCTGGGGGAGATAAGGGAATTAATGAGGGGGATTTGGAGGAGGAAGGGGATGATTCTTTCCCCGAGCCTCCAGAGGAAGCTAAGCTCTTCGTGGGGAATCTGCCTTATGATGTGGATAGCGAGAAGCTAGCTCATTTGTTCGAGAAGGCTGGGATCGTTGAGGTTGCTGAGGTAAATTTGTTAACTCGAGTTAATTTTCTTTTTCTTAGATCTGAAATACAGCTTTTCATGCATAGTTCATGTGGCATATATGTTAAAATTGAAGCTTGGGTGTTAGGTTTGTAAATACATAGGAATTGAGTGGTATGTATGTAAATGTTACTATATATTGATGTTGATGCTGTGGTTTGTATTGGGCTATGCAGCTTGAGGATAATGCTTGTTGTTTTAGAAGGTGGTGTTATGGAGGATGTTGAGTATCTTTTTGGCTGGCTACTGGTAGGATTTAGTGAATTGTGGTGGTGATGAATCATAAAAAAAAAGTATTTACATACACAGTGTGTAGACATTATGTTTTACATTTTTCATACCTAATCTTCGTCCGTCACATATTTAACATAAATACCACAAAACTCTCATGTATTTATGTGTCTAACACACTAAGTTTGATATTTTAAACTTACAACACTTTAGTGTCATAAACCCATGTGTGAAAAGGTGTGNCGAAGGGGATGATTCTTTCCCCGAACCTCCAGAGGAAGCTAAGCTCTTCGTGGGGAATCTGCCTTATGATGTGGATAGCGAGAAGCTTGCTCATTTGTTCGAGAAGGCTGGGATCGTTGAGGTTGCTGAGGTAAATTTGCTAACTTGAGTTAATTTTCTTTTTCTTAGATCTGAAATACAGCTTTTCATGCATAGTTCATGTGGCATACATGTCAAAATTGAACCTTGGGTGTTAGATTTGTAAATACATAGGAATGGAGTGGTATGTATGTAAATGTTACTATATATTGATGTTGATGCTGTGGTTTGTATTGGGCTATGCAGCTTGAGGATACTGCTTGTTGTTTTAGAAGGTGGTGTTATGGAAGATGTTGAGGATCTTTTTGGCTGGCTACTGGTAGGATTTAGTGAATTGTGGTGGTGATGAATCATAAAAAAAAAAGTATTTACATACACAGTGTGTAAACATTATGGTTTACATTTTTCATACCTAATCTTCGTCCGTCACATATTTAACATAAATACAACAAAACTCTCATGTATTTATGTATCTAACACACGAAGTTTGATATTTTAAACTTACAACACTTTAGTGTCATAAACCCATGTGTGAAAAGGTGTATTTCACTTTTAAAAAGATAGTGATGGTCGTATTTTTGATGTAATGTTAAACATTTGAGCGGTGTGCATGTAAATATCATTATCTAGGTATCACATATGTAAATGCATAAGAATTCTATGGTATGTATGTAAAAGTCCCTGTAAAATAACTCTTATCCTTGATTCTAATCAGCCTCTTACAATGGTTATCCAATGAGTGCCTGATTCTGTTTGCCTTGTTTTGTCGAGCGAGTGTCTGACAAGCATTTTGTCTTAATCAACTTCATTTGTTGAGGGTTAACGGAATTAGTCGAGAGCTATATGCTGCAAAATGTTAAGTATGTGAATTCTAAATGTTAAGTCTGTAAATCCTTCAAAATTTTTTGGCATGTTAGATGTTCAATTTGGTTAAATTGTAATTAACTAATTTTCACATATTTTCAAGATTTAGGATATAAATGAAGGAGAAGAAAAGGCGTAATGAGGGGGAAGTGGTGTGAATGACTTAAATTTTACTTCACTTGAGATTTACTATATCATGATTTTAGTTTAAAATGGAAGAAGCCGACACCACTTACTGGGATAAAGGCTTGTTATTGTTCTTGTTGTTCTACCTAAACTTTATTTTTTACATGTATGCCTCTAAAATCATTCACACCACATTGTACCGCTTTTTAACTTTTAAAAGGTGAAATACATCTTTTAATGCATAAGTAAGGGGGCGTATAAGTAAAAATTGAAGCTTATGCATTGGATATGTAAACACATAGGTATTAACTGATAGGTATGTAAATCTTTCTTCTGCTGTTTCTCTTCCACTCTCAAGTTCGTTTTGCATTTCTTTTGCTGTTCGAAACTTACTGTGGGGGTTGGAGATGGGTGTTACTCTTAATGTTGTGATAATTAATTCCTGCTTTCCTTCTGTTCCCTATATTTGGTTATTTTTGTAAATTACAGTGTAAAAGATTCACATTATCTTTATTGCATTGTTAGGTAATTTACAACCGGGAGTCCGGGCAGAGTCGCGGCTTTGGGTTTGTCAACATGAGCAGTGTTGAGGAAGCTGAGAAAGCCGTGGAAATGTTCCATCGCTATGTAAGCCCTTCGAATTTGTGCAAATTACTTTTGTGTCCAATGTAGCCAAATTTCATATGATGTTCTTTATGTGCTAAGAATTTGTAGTTCTTGCTTTCACTTGATTGTTATGCAAATGTTAATCTCTGGATTGTTTCATGTGAGTGGGGCATTTACGTACATACCACCAAATTCCTATGTATTCACATATCTTACACCTGTATTTTCTCCAATTATATCATTCAAATCTTTCATATCACATAAAAAAATACCAACGTTTTAACTTTTAAAATTTAGTTACTTATGCTGCATGGTAAATTATGACCAAGCAGCATACTTTGATATAGTTTTTGATCAAATCAATCAACCATAAACTTATGTTTTGCCGCATTATTCTAAATTTTATGGTAATTTATTTGGATTTAGATGATTCTACTTGCATAATGTCTCGTTATGACAAACCGACTTGAATTGTAGAACTTCAATCTTATTGCTTATTGTTTTTGTTTTTGTTTGTTTTTAGAAGCATGCTTGCTCAGTGCGTTTCTGTACACGCACGCCCACACACACACACACACACACACGCGCGCGCGCGCCCACACACGCCCACACACACACACACACACGCCCACACACACACACACACACACACACACACACACACACACACACACACACANTTAAGTCGGGTTAGTTGGATGGACGCCATTTGAGCATTGTGCTGTGGCTCATTTAGTTTTGTAGTTTATGTTTGTTGTATTAACCATCTTCTTTTTTCATACATTTGCTTTGTTCCTTCAAGAATAGGATTTTGATTGCATTTAAAGTTTTGTTTTTTATTTATTTTTGCCAATTTATGAAGTATTTTGCATGTCTTTTGAAGTTTTGTTTTTGTCTAAACAATGCTGGTTTTGGTTAGATGTTGTTTGATTTTGATTTTAGAAACATGATTATAAAATTTTAGCTTTTTAAATAGATTGCAGATTAAAATTTTGGAGGATTTACATATATACCGTCCAATTCTTATGTATTTACGCATCTAATGCGTTTTTTACATGCATGCTGCCTTATCGGTACAATAAAGCCTGTATTTCACTTTTTAAAAGTTAAAATGATGATATTTTTGATTTGATACAGAAGATTTCGGTGTAAAATGTAAAGCTTAGTGTTAGATATGCAAATACATGGGAATAAGGTAGTATGTGTGTAAATGTCCCTGAAATTTTGCTGATGTTAACTTAAATTTTAGTGAGTACTTGATTAATTAATTGAGTTCAAGCTCAATTTTAAGTTTAATTTCATGAGTTTTGAGTTAATTCATTTATCATGAAATAGAGAAGTTGATTTTGATTCAAGGTGTTGGAATAGTAAAATAATTTAACAAGTGAATATATTTTTTATGATAAAATATATATATTAAATGGAATATTTTATCTTTTTTAAATAATAATTCTTGTCTGGTTTGTCTCCATGAATTTTGAGACCCAAGGTTAATATAGCTTGGACTAACCTTGATTTAACCTTAGAGGCTCTATTACGACGCTCATGAATGGATTGAGCCTTTAGATGATCTAAACCTAGCTTAAACCTAGGTTGAATTATGGTTAACCCACTCAACCCATTAGTTAAGCTTTAGCTTAATTGGCCTAAACCCAAATCAAACTAGCTCATGTAATTGATCTCTAGATGGCCTAGCTAACCCTAGATATCTTTATAAATCGCTAAAACCTTTGAACTTAGCCATTTTGATGGCCAAATTAAGATAGATATTAAGTGAACTTAATTAGGCTTAGTGAGCTAATTAACCCAAATTACTAGATTATAAAAAACCCATAGAAGGCTAGTGGGCCACTTGTTAACCCTAGAAGCCTAGTGAGATTATTAACCCTAATTAGTGATTGATGCATAATAAAACAGAAGTAAGGCTTATGGAACCCAAGCATCAACCAAAATTCACGAAGATCACTGCATGGGATGCTCTCAGGCTTTATAAGAGGATATTAATGATAGATACCTTACTTTTATATTTTAATTTATTTGATTAAATAAAAATTAAAACCTAACTAATAACCAAAAATGTAAAATTTTTAAGGTTTTCAAAACCAAAAATCGAAATGAATTTTTGANCGTTTGGTATAGCTTGGACTAACCTTGATTTAACCTCTATTACGACTCTCACGAATGGATTGAGCCTTTAGATGATCTAAACCTAACTTAAACCTAGGTTGAATTATGGTTAACCCACTCAACCCATTAGTTAAGCTTTAGCTTAATTGGCCTAAACCCAAATCAAACTAGCTCATGTAATTGATCTCTAGATGGCCTAGCTAACCCTAGATATCTTTATAAATCCCTAAAACCTTTAAAGTTAGCCATTTTGATGGCTAAATTAAGATAGATATTAAGTGAACTTAATTAGGCTTAGCGAGCTAATTAACCCAAATTACTAGATTATAGAAACCAATAGAAGGCTAGTGGGCCACTTGTTAACCCTAGAAGCCTGGTGAGCTAATTAACCCTGATTAGTGATTGATGCATAATAAAACAAAAGTAAGGCTTATGGAAGCCAAGCATCAACCAAAAATCACGAAGATCACTGAATGGGATGATCTCAGGCTTTATAAGAGGATATTAATGATATATGCCTTACTTTTATATTTTAATTTATTTGATTAAATAAAAATTAAAACCTAACTGATAACCAAAAAAGTAAAATTTTTAAGGTTTTCAAAACCAAAAACCGAAATGAATTTTTGAAAACTAAATCTATTCATTTCTATAACGTTTTCGATTTTGACCAAATAATACACGCCTCTACTAATATAAACCCATCCCACCTAATTCGCTTGACCATGACTAGCCCAACCCTAGACTAGCCACCTCCCCAGTCTAAATGAACCCTAGACCCTCCCTCCTAATAGCCAATTTGTTCTAGCCAACAACCACACTAATCCTATCATTCACACCCCTCATTTTCTCGAAAAATTATTCCATGCGGATCGGACATCGCACGCATGCGGTGACCGATCCGGACCGTAAATCACCTGATTTACGGTCAAGAAGTATTTCGGTGGACCCCACCTAATTTTTTTTTATAGAAAACTGAAATAATCCTGATCAGGATCGGACACCGCATGCAGAGATGCATGCGGTGTCNGATCGGACAGCGCACGCATCTTGCGTGCGGTGTCCGATCCGGACTTTAAATCACCTGATTTATGGTCAAGATGTATTTTGGTGGGCCCCAACTAATTTTTTTTTAGAAACCTGAAATAATCATGACCGTAGATCACCGTGATCTACGGTCAGGATCGGACACCGCATGCAGAGATGCATGCGGNCAACACCATCCAATTAACTGGGAATTTACATACATACCGCCCGACTCTTATGTATTTACAGATCAAACACTTGATCTTTCATATTTATATGCATAATACTAATTATATTTTACAGCACATTAAAAATATCACTAATCTTAATATTTTTTTATGGGATATGAAAATTTTGGGTGGTAAAATATAAAAAGTAAAGTTTATATGTTAGATATGTAAATCAATACAAGTCGGGTGGTTTGTATGTAATTGCTCTGTAAACATGAAAATATATTGATTCTATCCATTTATTCGAAGTGGTATTTACATATATACCACCCAAATTTTATGTATTTACATATGTAGCACGTAAAGTTTCATATAAATATGAAACTTTAGGTGTTAGATATGTAAATACATAAGAATAGTGTGATGAGTATATAAATTTCCCATTTTTAAAATTAGTCTTCTGTACAGACAGCAGCCACCCCCAAAAATCTACTAGAACCAGCTCAAGAGGCCGCACAACATGCTGGACTCATTTTAACGCTGGAAGCCATTGCTTACACGGTTCACAGGATATCCTATGAGGTTATTCATTTACATACACAACATATACTTTTCATGTATTTGCATATCTAACCCCCATACTTTAATATTTACATACATAACACTCTAATCTTTAATATCAAATAGAAAATATCGCTATCAATTACTTTCTTAACACCCAAACTTTTATGTATTTGCCTAACATTATTCATCCTGAATCAGGTCACTTTCAAATGCTCAGGAGCTGTAGATGCCCATTCAACCACCATGGCTGTCTTCCACACTCTATCAACCTACACCTGGGATGCCAAAGCAGTGATGGCTCTGGCAGCCATGGCAGTCAACTACGGCGAGTTCTGGCTCACCACTCAGCTCCACTCAGTGAACCCACTCGCCAAATCTGTAGCTCTCCTGAAACAGATTCCGGACATCATCGAGCACACCGATGTTCTCAAGGCACGATTTGATGCCATTAACAACCTCATCAGGGTCATGCTTGATATCACGAAATCCATTGTTGAGTTCACCGAGTTACCGACGGATTACATCAGCTTAGACTCACCAGATATGATAACAGCCATGACTCATATCCCAACTGCGGTGTATTGGGTCGTTAGAGGCATCGTTGCTTGTATTTCGCAGACCGTTGGGCTCATCGGAATCGGTCACGAGTAAGCTCAAACATCCACATGTAGTGGTAGCAGTGTAAAAGAGTCGAGCATGAGTCAAGGGTCGCTTGAGCTTGGCTTGTTAGCTCATCGAGCTAAGCTCACAAGCCACTTATCGAGCTGAGCCTGAGTAGGCGCACGAGTTTGCTTAACTCAGTTACACTCCTATGTAGTGGTGTAAACTGGTTGAGCTTAAGCAAGCTCACATGTGGTTCGGCTCGACTTGTTAATTTATCGAGCTGAACACGAGCTATTCAAGAATATTAAGTTTGCTTCAAAGACTTATATAAGTTATCAAATCTATATGTGGCCATGGTTATTTACACATAAGTAAGTTATCAAATCTACATGTGGCCATGGTTATTTACACATAAGTATATCCTCTAGCATGCATATATACATATATTATAATGCACGTAAACATAATAAAACTAGTATGTAGTCAAACATGATTGAGTAAGATCTTGTTCATATTCAGCTCGTTAAATATAAGATCATAAGAAAATAAATCAATCTCAATTAGCGAGTTTAGCGTGATCAAATATAAACAATGAGCTTTTTTTCGCACCCTTATCCACGTAAAACTTATCCAATTGAATATATACATATGTACACAAACACAAAAGTATATCTACGTATGTATGTATATGTATATTTTAAGGAAATTTACATACATACATAACAATAAATTATTTACATATCTTACACCAAAAGTACTTATAACATCTTAGCGTCATAAACCTATGCATGAAAATATATATATCACATTTAATAAGGTGATAATGTGGTATTTTTGATGTAATGTTAAAAATTTGAGTGGCATGCATGTAAATATGAATGTTTATGTGTTAGATAGATAAATACATGAGAATTGTATGGCATGTATGTAAATGCCCCGTTATCACTATTAAAAATGTAATAACGGTAGTATTTTTTATGTGATGTTAAAGATTTGAGTGGTATACATGTAAATATGAATGTTCATGTTAGACAAATAAATACATGAGAATTTTAAAGTATGTATGTACATGCTCCTGTATTTTAATGCAAATTTATAAACATAAGCAAGCTATTATCAAGCCGAACTCGATCGAACAAAACTTTGTTTGTATTCAACTCGTTAAATATACGATCTTGAAAAGAAAAGTGCCAATCAAACAAGAACGAATTTTTCATCCGCATTTTAAGAACATACCCCATTTGCTATCTTCCTTTCCTTCAGATACATCAGCTCAACAACAGAGGCATGGGAGCTCTCCACCATAGCTCACAAACTAGCTAACATCCATGACCACCTCTCCAAGCAACTTGAACTCTGCAACAAATACATTGGTTAGTCGATCAAAAAATTCATTCTTTCAATCGAATTTGGAAAATTTACATACCCAGCACACAATTCTTATGTAATTATATACCTCACACCTAAGCTTTCATATTTACATACATAACATTTTGATGTTTTACACCTATGCATGAAAATGTGTATCTCACTCGTAAAAAGTGATAATAATACTATTTTTGATATGACATTAAAGATTTGAGCACTACATGTGTAAATATGAAAGTTTAAGTGTGAGATATGTAAATGTATTAGAATTGTGTGCTAGATTTTATCAAAAGCAACTGGATCATGCAGATGGAAAGAGGCATCATGAAGCCTATCAAACCCTAATTAGGCTCTTTGAAACCATCCACATTGACAACATGAAGATCCTAAGGGCTCTGATCTATTCCAAAGACGAACTCCCCCTCTTTGATTGCCTGACGAAGAAGAGGGTTGGAGTCGATGTTCTAAGAAGGAAGATAGTCATGCTTTTCATAAGCGACCTCGAAGTTGGCAATGAANTGTGAACTACGGCGAATTCTGGCTCACCACTCAGCTCCACTCAGTGAACCCACTCGCCAAATCCGTAGCTCTCCTGAAACAGATTCCGGACATCATCGAGCACACCGATGTTCTCAAGGCACGATTCGATGCCATTAACAACCTCATCAGGGTCATGCTTGATGTCACGAAATCCATTGTTGAGTTCACCGAGTTACCGACGGATTACATCAGCTTAGACTCACCTGATATGATAACGGCCATGACTCATATCCCAACTGCGGTGTATTGGGTCGTTAGAGGCATCGTTGCTTGTATTTCGCAGACCGTTGGGCTCATCGGAATCGGTCACGAGTAAGCTCAAACATCCACATGTAGTGGTAGCGGTAAAAAAGAGTCGAGCTCGAGTCAAGGGTTGCTTGAGCTTGGCTTGTTAGCTCATCGAGCTCAGCTCACAAGCCACTTATCGAGCTGAGCTTGAGTAGGAGCACGAGTTGGCTCAACTCAGTTACACTCCTACGTAGTGGTGTAAACTGGTTGAGCTTAAGCAAGCTCACATGTGGTTCGGCTCGGCTTGTTAATTTATCGAGCTGAACACGAGCTATTCAAGAATATCAAGTTTGCATCAAAAGACTTGTATAAGTTATCAAATCTACATGTGGCCATGGTTATTTACACATAATTATATCCTCTAGCATGCACATATACATATATTATAATGCACATAAACATGATAAAACTAGTATGTAGTCAAACATGATTGAGTAAGATCTTGTTCATATTCAGCTCGTGAAATATAAGATCATAAGAAAACAAATCAATCTCAATTAGCGAGTTTAGAGTGATCAAATATAAACAATGAGCTTTTTCTGGCAGCCTTACCACGTAAAACTTACCCAATTGAATATATGCATATGTACACAAACACAGAAGTATATCTACGCATTTATGTATATGTATATTTTAAGGAAATTTACATACATACATAACAATAAATTATTTACATATCTTACAGCAAAAGTACCTATACTTATAAGATCTTAGCATCATAAACCTATGCATGAAAATATGTATATCACATTTAATAAGGTGATAATGGTGGTATTTTTGATGTAATGTTAAAAATTTGAGTGGCATGCATGTAAATATGAATGTTTGTGTGTTAGATCGATAAATACATGAGAATTGTATGGCATGTGTATAAATGCCCCGTTATCACTATTAAAAATGTAATAACGGTAGTATTTTTTATGTGATGTTAAAGATTTGAGTGGCATACATGTAAATATGAATGTTCATGTTAGACAATCATGCTCCTGTATTTTAATGCAAAATTATAAACATAAGCAAGCTATTATCAAGCCGAACTCGATCGAACAAAATTTTGTTTGTATTTGACTCGATAAATATACGATCTTGAAAAGAAAAGTGCCAATCAAACAAGGATCAGTTTTTCACCGGCATTTCAAGAAGAACATAACCCATTTGCTATCTTCCTTTCCTTCAGATACATCAGCTCAACAACAGAGGCATGGGAGCTCTCCACCATAGCTCACAAACTAGCTAACATCCATGACCACCTCTCCAAGCAACTTGAACTCTGCAACAAATACATTGGTTAGTCGATCAAAAAATTCATTCTTTCAATCGAATTTGGAAAATTTACATACCCAGCATACAATTCTTATGTAATTATATACCTCACACCTAAGCTTTCATATTTACATACCTAGCATTTTGATGCTTTACACCTATGCATGAAAATGTGTATCTCACACGTAAAAAGTGATAATAATACTATTTTTGATATGACATTAAAGATTTGAGGACTACATGTGTAAATATGAAAGTTTAAGTGTGAGATATGTAAATATATTAGAATTGTGTGCTAGATTATAACAAAAGCAACTGGATCATGCAGATGGAAAGAGGCATCATGAAGCCTATCAAACCCTAATTAGGCTCTTTGAAACCATCCACATTGACAACATGAAGATCCTAAGGGCTCTGATCTATTCCAAAGACGAACTCCCCCTCTTTGATTGCCTGACGAAGAAGAGGGTTGGAGTCGATGTTCTAAGAAGGAAGATAGTCATGCTCTTCATAAGCGACCTCGAAGTTGGCAATGAAGAGCTCTTCATTCTCATCCAGATATATCAGGACATCCACCATGGAAGGACTGAAAGGAATTACGAGGTCCTCTGGTTGCCGGTTACCGATAGATACCATCCATGGAGCGAGAACAGAGAAGAAGACTTCAAAAGGTTAGCATTCAATATGCCGTGGTATATACTCTACCATCCCTCACTGCTTCAGCCTGCTACCATTAAATACATGAGAGAGATCTGGCATTTCGATAAAAAACCAATTTTGGTTGTCTTGGATGCTCAGGGAAGGGTAGTTTGCCCTAATGCTCTTCACATGATTTGGATATGGGGAAGTTTAGCCTTTCCTTTTACTAGCAGTAGGGAAGGGGCGTTATGGAAGGAAGAAATCTGGAGAGTTGAGTTCCTAATCGATGAGATTGATCAAACTATTCTTTCATGGATAGGGGAAGGGAAGCATATCTGTCTCTATGGAGGAGAAGACATAGATTGGATAAGGAAATTCACCAAGTTAATAAGAAAAGTAGCGCATGATGCCGGAGTTCCACTTGAAATGGTGTATGTGGGGAAGAGCAACCAGAAGGGGGTGAAGAAGGCGACAGAAGTCATCAAAAAGGAGGAGCTGAGCGGCCATTGGGAGGATCCGGCGATGGTCTGGTTCTTCTGGGCACGGCTCGAGAGCATGTGGCATTCAAAAATGCAGCATGGAGGAAATGTTGAGCAAGACCAAATCATGCAGGAGGTTATGCAGCTGCTCAGCTTTGGCGGAGGTGATGAAGGATGGGCAATAATCAGCCATGGCTCCTTTGGCATGGTGAAGTCCCATGGAAAGAAGCTCTACGAGTGTTTAATGGAGTTTGAGAGCTGGAAGGAGAGTGTGGAGGAAGAGGGGTTTGTGTCGGCGCTCACAAAGGCGCTGCTTCCGTATCAGACGCACGAGCACTGCACGCGCCTGATTCTTCCCGGTGAGACGGGTGGAGTTCAGGAGAGGGTTATTTGTGTGGAGTGTAAGCGTCCCATGGAGAAATATGTGCTGTATCGTTGCTGTAAGGACTGATACTGACAACTGTGATGCACTGTGTTTTTTCTTCTTTTTTGGGTTGTTGGGGAATAAAGAATTGTGGTTCGAGGCCTTGGTGTGATTTTATAGGAGAAGTTGGTCATGAGAAGATGATGATGTTGCAGTGTGAGGTGAGTTAATGGTGTTTAATGGTGTTTTTTCTGCTTTGGTTTGATCTTTTGATGCTATGTTTTCCTGTTTTGAATTAAAGGAAGTAAATTCAACTATCTTATTTTCTTCCATGAGTCAATTTTTAAAATAAATTTTTACATAACAATCACCCAAAACATTGAATATAAATTTTAACCACCAAAACTTTAAATATAGCATTCTAATCACCCAAAACTTTCACTCAAAGTCTTCGCTAGTGGGCAAAGAAGGATGGTTGTAATGACAAATTGATTAAATGTTATATTTAAAGTTTAAAATGTTATCTTCAATGTTTTGAGTGGTTGAGATGTAAAAGCACCAATTTTAATATATATTTAATTTAATGTTGATTCATAGAAAGAATGTCAATAAAACAAAAACATAATGAAAATAAACTTATTAGACCTTTTTGAATCTTGATTCTCATAGTGCATTTAATTATAAGTGAATGTTTATCTTGAATCTCATTTCAAATTTTAGTTTTATATTAACATTTAAAATGAGATTTGTGATGCCTGTCTATATGATAATAAATTAAATCAACATATTAATGATTTATGTCATATTATAAAACTATTTCTAACTTTATCAATTCTTTTTTTTGTGAGGCATACATCTCAATCCGCCATAGAGTTTATGCTTCAACTCATTGAAGCAAAATGTGATTTCCCGATTTTCTTTTTTTGATTTTAATTTATATTTCATTATTTACATTATCCAACACTCCATTAACTAAACAAATAGATATCACAAATGCACGATATAAGAAGACAATTAATATGAAAATTTTGCCTCTAGATAAAAGTGGTCTAGTAGAATCAGACACTCATCAAACACTCTGAAAGAGATCTACTAGGGTAATAATCAGACGATTGTCAGATATATATATTTAACCTTCTATATTTACATACATTGCACTTTGGTGACTTCAACCTATGAAAGAAAATGTGTATTTGAGTTTTAAAAAGTAATAATAATGCTATTTTTAAGGAGATAAAAAAATTTAAATGCTATATACATGAATATGAAAGTTTAGGTGATATAGGTAAATACATTATACATGTGAATTATGTGCTATGTATGTAATAAGATTGATGCTCATTTCTCCAATATTCTAGAATGTTCTAAGTTTAAGTAGAATATTTTAGAATATATGTATTAAATGAGAAAAAACTTGAATTATGGAGGTCTACTTTGGAGTCTAAAGGCCTTAGTTTGAGTAGAACTAAAACTGAATGCATGGAATGTAATTTTAGTAATAGTAGCTCCAATGACAGAAATGTAACTTTGGGTGATCAAATTATTTAAAAGTGTATATGCTTTAGATATCTCGGGTTTATTGTTCAAAGTGATGGTGATATTGATAGGGATGTTATAAGTAGAATTCAAGTTGGTTGGTTGAAGTGGAAGAATGCTTCGGGCCTATTGTGTGATAGAAAAGTACCGCTTAAATTGAAAGGAAAATTTTATAAGAGGATAGTGAGACCTGCAATGCTATATGACACTGAATATTGGCCTTTAAAAGAGAGGCATAAAACTAAGTTTAGTGTTGTAGAGATGAGAATGATTAGGAGGATGAGTGGCCTTACACTTAGAGACAAAATGCGAAATGAATATATTCGTGATAGGGTTGGTGTAGCTACAATGACGGAAGAAAATAGAGAGAGCCGGCTTAGATGGTTTGGTCACATTAAACGCCGACCATCTGATGATCCAATTAGAAGAGTAGAAGTTTTAGATTTGACTTATGTTAAGAAAGACAGAGGTAGACCTAGGATGACTTGGGCATATTGTATAAAAAATGATCTTAATTTATTAGAATTAAATGAAAATATGACACTAAATAGGACACAATGGAGAAAAAGGATTCACGTAGCCGGCCCCACTTTAGTGGGATAAAGGTTTTGTTGTTGTTGTTGTATTTGTATTAAATG
>JXCR01148956.1:0-77450 GCA_002079205.1 Phalaenopsis hybrid cultivar
GTTAGGCATGTCAATTAGCCCAATTAAATATGGTATTTGGTGTAGGAGATCATGAGGAACAAGTTTAATGAAGGGTGAAAGTCATTTTGAGGTCAATTGGTTAATCAATTTGGTGGATTTTTTATTTTTGACCCANTTTGCTCGTCATATTCAATTTTTCTTATGCTCGATCTAGGTGCTATAGGAAATCTAGAAAAATTTGATAAAAAATTTGATAAAAAATCTAAATAAATTCCAAAATTCCAAAAATCAAGATTTAAAGCACTTCAAACTTAAATCCACTAAGTAAAAGTTATTTACCAAAGTATTTTTACTTTAAAGTGTAGCTCTTACCTAGAGAAAATGAAATCTGAAGTTCCTTTGCCTCTAAATTGCCTCAAATCCGCACAAAATCAAGCCCTGAGTGTGAAAACTAAAGGTTGAAGGTGACTTTAGGAGTAAAAATGGAGGTCTTGAGGTAAAAATCATGAATTAAATGGGTTATTACATCTCTCAAGTCGAAGGCGCCATAGGCACTGAAGGCCCGAAATTCACTATTTTGATTTTTTAAAATTTTCAATTTTCTTTTAATTTACTCCAAAGTTTTTTTAGTATTTTAAAACATAAATTTGTATCTAACAATAATTCACAAATAAACATTCAAAAACAACAAAAAACTAACTTTTATATATGAAAATACACTTTTTACAAACACATTTCATAAATCACACATCCACACCTATTAATCAAACTAATTATAAATCAGCGTCGAAATCAAGCCACAACACTAAATGCTGACACAAAACTATGCACATAATCAAAGTTCAGAATTCTAAAGCAAAAACAAACCAAACCAAATCAAATTAAATCCACACAATTACATCAAATACATAAATATTCTTAAGCAAGCAGAGAATCCAAAGTCTTCAGTCATTTCGCTTCATCTTCAATGCTTTCACCTCCTCTAATATCTTCTATGGATTGGTAATGAACATATAGGTTGTAGAAGGATCGGTACGGGAATTGATCTGTCAAATTTTCATTGATCCACCCATTTTCCTTAAACATTCAAACTAATCCTGCTTCAAAAGTTCAAGTATGATCAGAATTTTCTTTCATTCTCCAATCAAGGTGGTCAAAAAGGTACTTAAGATCTCCCACTGCATTCATAATACTCTAAAGTTCCTCTTCAATTTTCTTCAATTTCTTCTCCAAAGGAAGCAAACTTCCTACTATTGGTGGTATTAATGGAGTTGAAGCATGTGAAGAATGATCTATAATAGCATTTAGTGCTTCATTTCCTTTAACAATATACTGATAATCAAAATGGATCATGGGCTCCCATGGTAGTAAAACTTTTTCCCAAATTTCATATGGCACTTGGAATTGACTGCAAATCAGAAAAAATATAGAAGGATGCCGAAGTCCATAAATTGGCCCATTCATAATGATACCCATAATAGATTTAAATATGATTGATCCTGTATCAATAGGTTTTTCCATTTAAATACAGTAGTTTAAAATAACACTTTCCTTAGTAACTCTACTAATCTTCATAGTAGGAAGTAATTTTCCAAAAATAAAGAAATGAAACTACTTCAAAATTGGATTAAGTGATTAAGTAGGAAAACTAATATACTTCATCTTGTACTTCCCACATATCACTTTCATCTGTCAGAAAATTATAACATCTTGCATCAAATCTTACGTAATAATGAAATTTGTATAATGATAGATTGGAACATTTCCTATCCCATACTATTCATTAATCCTCACAGTAGTAAATGGTACAACCTTACCTCGTACGAAAACAACTCCTTGGGTAATTCCATGTAGATTTGCATAGAACGCTTTCACTACAGGCATAACAACCGCAGTGGTAGTGTAACACAGAACTTCCCATCGCCTTTGCAAAATGATCTTATCAACTGGAGCACATGGATTGATCAATCCATGATTAAAAAATCCTCTCTCATGGATAAATCTCTTATCCATTCAAACTTTATCGTATAATCACTACGCGTCGAAACTAATAAACTTTCTTCTATAGAAAACTCAATACCTTGAAATATTTCTAGAATTGGAAGCCATGGAATCCAAAAATAGGAAGTTTCTAGGCATCCTAAGAAGTTTTTAGGACTTTAAAAATACCTCATGGCAGTTATTATAGAGTGAAATCTTGCCAAAATCCTCCAAAAGTCGTCTGAACCATCAAACCGCTCTAGGCGTCGTCGTCGCCCCCGATTGGCGCTGTCGGCGCAGAGGACCGTTTTTCTTAGGCGCTGAAACTAGTGGCCAAAATGTAATGACTATTATCTACTAATATATATGACACTTATCAAACAAAATAGTAATGCATAGACATATATGTATGGGTTGCATCCCATAAAGAGCTTGGTTTAACGTCATCAACCCGACACATCATTTATTTTGTTGGGTTGACTTAACATTAAAACTTCTTTAAATTGAGGTATGTGCCCTTCATAATAATATTTCAGATGGTGCCCATTAACTTTAAATACCTTTCCAGTGTTAGGATCTTTAATAACAACAATTCCATAATTATAGACTTTTATCACTTTAAATGGTCCTAACCATCTGGATTTCAGTTTTCCTGGAAATGATCTCAATCTTTTATTATATAATAGAAGTTCTTATCCAGGTTCAAATTTCTTCTGAATAATCTTCCGATCATGCCATATTTTCATTTTTTCTTTATAGATTTTCATTTTATCATACGCTTCATTACTTATTTCCTCATGTTCATTGAGTTGTAGTGATCTTTTCTCACCAGCATCTTTTAGATTAAAATTAAATTCCTTAATAGCCCAAAATGTTTTATTTTTCTCACCAGCATCTTTTAGATTAAAATTAAATTCCTTAATAGCCCAATATGCTTTATGCATTTTCTCACCAACATCCTTTAAATTAAAATTAAATTCTTTAATAGCCTAAAATGCTTTATGTCAATTCTATTGGTAAGTGGCATGTTTTTCCAAATATCAATCTGTGTGGGGACATTTCTATAGGAGTCTTATAAGCAGTTCTATATGTCCATAATGCAGTATCTAGATTAGCAGACCAATCCAATTTATAAGGATTTACAGCTTTTTCTAAAATTTGTTTAATTTCACGATTTGATCTCTGCTAGACCGATAGTCTAAGAATGATAAGCAGTAGAGAATCTATGCATAATATCATATTTATTAATTAATTGTTTGATTCTCTTATTCCTAAAATGAGATCTACCATCTGTTATAATTACTATCCGCATTTTATATCTTGTAAAAATATTTTTGATTAAAATTTTAGAAACATTCCGAGCATCACATCTAGGTACAAAAATAATTTCAATCCATTTGGATATATAATCAACAACAAGAAGTATATATAAGTTTCCAAATAAAGTCATAAATGGTCCCATAAAATATAATCCCCACATAAAAAATTTCAACTTCCAATGTGTAATTTAGAGGCAATTCTTTTCTTTCAGAAATATTTCCTACTCGTTGACATCTATCGCACATTTTAATATATTCATTAACATCTTTAAAAATAGTATGCCAATAAAATCTAGCTTGCAAAATCTTATATGTAGTTCTATTTGTTCTAAAATGTCCTCCAAATTCAGAATCATGACATTTTCAATTATCTGTTGAGTTTCTTCATAAGGCCCACATCTTCTAACAATTAGATCTTTACATTGTTTATATAAATATGGGTTATCCCAAAAATATTCTTTTGAATCATATATAAATTTATTTAATTGTGGATTTTTCATATAAGGTGGTAAAATATCACTTACAATATAATTCACTATATCAGCATACCACGGTACATCCATTTCATCAATACTATATAACTTTTCATCAAGGGAAATTTTGTAAAATTTCATTTGCAAAATTAGTTAATATTTCTATTTCTATCTAGACAAATAATCAATTATTTGATTATCATTTCGCTTTCTATCAATCACGATAAAATCAAACTTTTGCAATAGAAGTATCTATCTCATTAATCTTGGTTTAGTATTTTTCTTTTACATTTATTTAATAGCAGAATTATCTGTATGCACTATACATTTAGTTCCAATTAAATAAGGTCTAAATTTATCAAAGACATAAAAAATAGCTAATAACACGCTTTCAGTAGTAGTATAATTAATTTGAGCATCATTTAGAATCTTATTAGCATTATATATAACCTTAGAAACTTTGTCGTGTCTTTGTTCTAATACAACCCCAATAACATAATTACTAGCATCGCATATTATTTCAAATAGTTTTTCCCAGTCAGGTGAAACTATTATTGGTGCAGTGACTAATTTTTTCTTTAATAGTTCAAATGCTTTTATGCATTCCTCATTAAAATCAAATTTCTTATCTTTTTCTAAAAGTTGGCATAGCAGCTTAGTTTATTTTGAAAAATCTTTTATGTAGCACCTGTAAAAACCAGCATGTCCTAAAAAACTTCTCACCCCTTTAACATTAGTAGGTGGTGGTAATTTTTCTATAACTTGGATTTTTGCAAGATCTACCTCCATGTCTTTTTTTCAAAAATTTTATGCCCAAGCACAATACCTCCTGCAACCATAAATTGACATTTTTCCCAATTTAATACTAGGTTGAATTTTTCAAAAAATTGTAGAACTTTTTCTAAATTATTAAGACATAACTCAAACGAAGTCCCAAATACAGAAAAATCATCCATAAGCACTTTCATTCCATGTTCTATAAAATTGCTAAAGATTAACATCATGCATCTTTGAAATGTTGTGGGTGCATTGCATAGTCCAAAAGGCATTCTACGTAAAACAAATGTTCCATATTAGCTTGTAAATGTTGTTTTCTCTTGATCCTCTAGAAAAATTAGAATTTATTGATAATTGATATATCCATCTAGAAAGCAATAATATTTATTCCCAACCAATTTATCCAACATTTGGTCTAGAAAGGGTAAAGGAAAGTGATCTTTTCTGGTGGCCATATCTAACTTTCTATAATCAATAAAAATTCGCCAACCAGTAACTTATCTTATTGATATTAATTCGTTTTTCTCATTTTCTTCAATAGTTACTCCTCCTTTATTCGGTACACAGTGAATTGGGCTTACCCAAGCACTATCTAAAAAAGGATATATAATTATAGCATCTAACCATTTTAAAATCTCTTTTTTAACAACTTCTTTCATTTTTGGGTTTAATCTTTTATGAGGATCAGCTTTACGTTCATATTGTTCATCTAATAAAATTTTGTGCATGCAAATTGAAGGACTAATTCCTTTAATATCTGCTAAAGACCATCCAAAAGTCTTTTTATACTTGTTCAACATTTCTATCAACTTTTGTTCTTGAATTTTAGTTAACTCAGAAGATATAATAACAGACATTGTAGATGACTCTCCTAAAAATACATACTTTAAATGGGCAGGTAATATCTTTACTTCAAGTTTAGGTGGTTTAATAAATGAATAAGATTTTTACTATCATTTTCCAATAAGTATAATGTTTCAAATTTGCCCAGAATATAATCCAAATCTTCTCCTTTTATTTCTTCTTCATTCTAAAAACTTTTTCCTTACTTTAATTAATCTTCACACTCATTCTTAAAACTGTTCATTACTCAGATAATCAACTACTTCCATCCTGAAACATTCATTATCTTTTTTTATTACAGAATATTTCATAGCTTTTGTTATATTAAATTTTACTTCTTTATCATTAACTCTCATTATTAATTCTCCTTTTTGCACATCTATTACATCTCTTCCTGTTGTAAGAAATGGTCTCCCTAAAATAAATAGGAATCTCTTTATCTTCCTCTATATCCAATACTATAAAATCTACAGGGAAAATAAATTTATCCACTTTTACTAGTACATCCTCTATAACTCCTTTTGGATTAGTTACTAATCAATCAACTAATTGAAGAGTTACCGTAGTAGTAGAAATTTCTCGCAAATCTAAACGTTTAAAGATCGATGAGGGCATTAGATTGATACTCACCCCTAAATCACATAAAGCTTTTCCATAAAAATTTTCACCAATTGCACACGGTATAGTAAAACAACCAGGATCTTTTAATTTTTTTAGGAAGCTATTTCTGAATATTAACACTACACACTTCACTGAGTGCAACAATCTCATGATCTGTAAACTTCTTTTTTCTTTTTTAGTTCATTCTTCATAAATTTTGCATAACTTGGCATTTGTTCCAAAGCTTCAACAAAAGGAATATTTATCATTAATTTTTTAAGGATTTCCAAAATTTTTGTAAATTGTTTATCTTTATTTTTCTGCTTCAGTCTTTGAGGAAATGGAGGTAATGGTTTTTATAAAGGAGCTTATGTTTTTTTCATTTTCATATTAATCATTTTCCATTTCATACTTCTCTTCATAAACTTTAGTTTCTCTTTGGATCCTTGTTTCAACTTCTTTTCCACTTTGTAATTGAATAGCTTTAGTTTGCTCTTTATTTTGATCTTTCGGATTAACTTCCAAAGTTGTCGGTAGATTTCCAGAAAGTATGTTACTAAGTGCAGTAGCAATATGTCCTAATTGATTTTCAATATTTCTAATAGCAGCCCCTTGATTTTGTATTTGATTTTTCATATTCAACATCACTTCTTCCATCGTCAATTTCTTTACCTTAACTTGTGGGTTCGGATTGGAGTTAAATCCTGGAGGATAATAAGGTAAGAAATTAGGAGTTCCTTGATTATTCAGATTTTTGGATGGATTTACCGGATTATAATAATTATAATAACTAAAATTATGATGATTTTTCTATCCAGGTTTAAAATAGTTAAAATATGAATTGTTATTTTGATTATTTATAGAGTTTAAAGTTTCATAAGATGGTTGAGTATCAATAATCTGTCCTAGTGAATTTTTCTCTAGTACTAGGGGTATTTTAGAATAGTTCACTCCTATTTGATCAATCTTTTTAGAAATAACAGCAATTGAGATGCCAAAATAGATATTGCATCAGAATCATGAATACTGGCTACTCTCCTAGGATTTACCCTTTCAAATTGTTATTGAAAATTATTAGTAATCATTTCTTTAATTAAAGAATATGCTTCATCATAAGGCTTTGACATTAATAATCCACCCACAACAGCATCTATAATAGATCTTAGTGATCCTACTAATCCATTATAAAAGGTTTGAATTATTAACCAATATAGGCAAAGCATGGTGTGGACATTTTCTTAGAAGATCTTTAAATCTTTCCCAGGCTTCATATATTGATTCCCTTCAAACTGACAAAAAGATGTAATATCATTTCTAAGCTTCATAGTTTTCGAGGGTGGAAAATATTTAGCCAAGAATTTTTTTGATAGTTCTCCCTAATTTCTAATAGATTCAGGTTCTAATGAATTTAACCAAGCCCTGGATTTATCCCTTAACGAAAAAGGAAAAAGTCTAAGCCTAACAGCATCATTAGACACTCTGTCATATTTAAATGTAGCACAAATCTCAAGAAAACTAGCAAGATATCAGCTAGGATCTTCAGCATGTGATCCTCTAAACTGATTTTTTTGTACCATTTGGATAATAGCAGGTTTAAACTCAAATGAATTATTAGCAATATCAGGATTTTGAAAAGTCAACTGAAGTTCATCTGCTGTTTGATTTGCATAATCTTATAAAAGTCTTTGTCGACTCTCATTTATTGGATTTTCTATGTTATTTGCCCTTTTTTAAAATTTTTAATCTCTCTTTGTTGTTTTCAAATTTTTCTAATAGCACGTTCTAACTCTGAATCATAAGGTACAAAGCCATCAAATCCAATAGTTCACATAAACAAATAAAGTAAGTCAAGTAAAACTATTAAACAAAAGACTCTTAAATAAATTTATTTTTGGATTTTTGATTTTTGGCATATATATATTATTTATTTTTATTTATTTTTATGGTATATAAATTATCTCTAACTTTCTTAATTTATCAAAACTATTTAATTTACCTAAATTTAGCAGTTACCTTCCCCATGCAACGACATCAAAAACTTGATCCGGATTTTTTATATGTAAGGATTTATGAAGCTAACACCACTACAGCGCCAAAAACTTGATCCTTGTTTGTAAAGTAAGTTTTGTAAAATAGATATAATTATAAGAAATTAATAATGGGATTTTTTGTAAGTATGCGTATCATTATCAAGTAATAAAGGACTTTCTATTTAAGCTACAAATATCGATCCCACATGGAAGGTGTAAATTGGCAATGATAAGTTTTACTTGGAAATTTACAGAAAATCAAACAAAATCACTGTCACTAATTTTGAATATTGAGTTATTATCAAAACTAAAGTACTTAACTATTAGCAAAACAAAAATACAAATTTTAAAAAGTAAATACTAATCTACTAACTTTGTTTATGTAATGAAGATTTCTTATGTGAAAAAGCATCATTCCCACTACAATGAGGTTTGGGTGAAATGAGATGAGATAAATATTTATAATATATATTATGCCAAATAGGAGCAATTATAATTCTCTACCCTGATAGAGTGTACAGAAAATCATTAGCTAATCCTATGTTTAGTCCCTAAATTCGTGGCTAGGATAGGAGAATACCGGCTCCCACTCCAGAGCTCCAACTTCCATTCATCTGAAGGATGACTCTCGCTTTAGTATTTAAACACTATAATCGATTGGGGATTTTAGTCTATCAACTGAAAGATTCTCCAATTCTACACCCAACAAAGAATATTTTCCTATTTATTTGCACTTAATTCCATGAATAAATTTCACCTCCATGAAATCAAATGTGATCCTCACTCTATTGTAGAACTCATACTCCATTTCCCTGATCATATTTTTCACAACATATTTTAATAATTCAATTGGCCAGATCGAAATGTAAATTAAGTTTATAGTTGAAAAATCATCACAATTTATTTTATATTTTAATATTGGCACATCATATTATCTCTTCACTTCACCATATCTCAGAGTAGGGAGAAAGATAAAGTAAACTACTCAGACTTCATGAAAAAGATACAATATATCTCAGAGCAGGGAGAAAAATAGAGGGAACTACTCAGAATTCATGAGAAAGACACAATAAAACCTAAATTTCATATATAAAAGAAAGTTCATACAACTCTAATAAACAAACAAAACTTATCTGAAATTCTTTCTCAAAGCAAATCCCTTATAACCTTTCCTTAGAAATGTAGGAAGAAGATACTCTTACTTTTCTCCTTCTCCAACACTCTTATAGAAATTTCACACTAAATCTCACCACACAAACTCTAAAATATAAAAAAAAAATTACTAATGAACTCCAATATGATGGTGGAATGAAGATGGATTATGAAGAATGGCGAAAAATGGACCATGGTGGAACGTTTTGGAGTGAAAAGGAGTCATTTTTCCTGATGAATTTTTGCCCCAAGTAATGCCCAAGGTCGGTTCTCCAAGAAGTGCCTCCAAAAATATTTAAAAAATCATCTGAATACATCAAACCTTCTACAAATGGGGGCTCAACCACCTTTGGCGCTGTCAACGCTGAGTAAAAATTTCAACAGTTTTGTTGTTCTGCGAGGTCGCGCGGTTGGCGCTGAGTACTTCTTCAAAAACATCATGTTGACTCCAAATTCCATCCTTTTTGCTACCTTTTTTCTTTAAGTCCTAATAATAATCAAACAGCAAAAAAATATCAAAATATCTTCCATTAAGGTGCAATATCACCAAAAAAAAATATAAAATATGGGTCTAAAAATGCATATATTTTCAATATATCAACAACATGACCATCTTCAACAACAAAATATGTCGACATCAGCTAAAACATTCCTTAGAATTAAATAAGAAGCCATATGATTTTGAGGTTATCCGCTTAGTGCAACATAAATCCTCAACTTTTCTTTAAGTCTTTGCATGCCTTTGCTATACGATATAACCCCTAACTCGATTTAGAATTCTAAGGTTGTTATTCGTTACAACCTAAATTCTCACATCTTTCAGGTTATTTATGTGATTATTTCACAAGAATGTAAGCCCTAATTGATAAAATAAGCAGGATGACACACTTAAATATTTCTCCTCTAAATTGAAGCCAAACAGTAGGGTACCTTGGGAAGTCACTGAGGTTGTCCTCAGGATCCGTAACACCCCCTAGTTCTTCTTCCTTTGGATTCCATAATAAATAATCCAAATTTGAGTCATTCTCATTTCACACCTCCTCATCTAATCTCTTTGAAAGGTGTTGTTTCTTGAAATTCTTGAAGACAATATGCCATGATTTTTATCGAGAGTTTTCTTAGGGGACTTCGATTATCTAAGATGAAATTAACTATAAAGGCTTGTCTTTATAGGAAACCCTTATGAACCCAGCTTAATATAAACTCTATTTAACTTTTTATATAAAATAGGGGAACTTGTCAGTTTACAAATAAAAATGGTTTCGCAGACCAAACAGAAGTTATATATTTCTTAGTTTATTTCATCAAGTCTTGCCCTCAGGCCTTGTGTTTATCTTTCAGGATATATACTTAGCTTGAGGTGTAGTGCTCTTTCATTTAAACTATGAAAAATATGGGATCTATTTGATTTCATATTTTTCTAAAAATTACATATATATATATATATATATATATATATATATATATATATNAACTTCTTCATCTTTTCCTTGAGAATTTTTACAACATTCTTATTAATGGTAACTGGTAGAACTCTCAAACCCAGACATGACTTAACTGGTCGATGGACTGTAAGTCTTTGAGCAACGACAGTAGAATCGGTGGTGATGATGGCAGCATCAATTCTGCTTCCCAGGCGGAACCTGATGGGAATGTGAGTAGGCAAAGTTTCAGTTAATATTTGAAATCATCTGGCAGATCTAACAACTCTTAGAATTACTTTGTTCATGTGAGGGGATACTGTACTTCCCACTCATTTAAGTAATTCACTGACTGAATAACCTTATTTTGTAGCTACTCTTTGGAATATTCTACTTACTCGGGTGATAAGAGTGAGCTTCTCTCTCTCCCCTCCATGTTCGTGAGGTGACAGTAAAGTAGCAGCAATATTTTGGATACTTTCGTACTCAATAGTGTCCATTAGGGGATGGAACCTACTTCTATGCAGAAGTGGATAAGTTTCCAGCAATCCTGGTTCCTTTTGGTGAGGAATTTCATCAACAGAAATTTCTTCAGAAATCTTGGCTTTAGTAACCAACCCTCCCATCTTTTCAGCTGCGGTTTCTTCTTTATGACTGAGTTAATGGCATAGTTCTCAAACTCAATCCAATTTCAAACACTCATGGCAGAACAACAATATCTTCAGTGACCTAACCCATGAGCAGTTCACATTGAAACCTCAAGATCTTTGTCTGCACTCAACCAAATAACATGGGGTTTGTTCCTAAACTTTCATCTACTCAAGATGAACATATCTATATGGTTTATGCGGTATGAAATACAGTAAATAAGTTTGGAGAATCAAATTAGGCACATATTACACTTGAGGTTAAATTCCTTTGTCTCAGAGGGGAGGCCTCAATCAGATGGTTGTGGCAGCTTCGACTGAGTACAACAAACTTCTAGAAGGAGTCCTAGGCTCTGGTAAATTTTCTAACTATTATTTTGATCAAGCTCGATCTCTAGTTTTAGTCTAAAGCTATGTTAGAAGCTATTTAATATGGGGATTTTGTGGGGAATCAACTCTTCTCACTGTGGAGATGGTGTGTTCACAGTTAATTGATGTTTGGTGGAGTGTGGAGCTATGGGAAAATATGTCCTAGTTTTCCCTGAATTTTGAACTCAAAATTGAGCTCTCACAAAGGAATCTAGAAGGGAAAATGGTGGGCTTGAGATTAGAAGTTCTTGGAGTGTCTGGAAGTAATTGGGCAGAGTCTCCCCAAAGAAATTTGCTAGCTCATTTTTGGGACATGGAGGAGGTGATTTAAATAGAGGGCTTGTGGTGGAGCTCAGGGCTTCAATTTATGTGCAATTGGGTGCTTAGTTGGAGGGTAGAAAATTGGAAAAGATAAATTGGAGCTGGCCAGCTTGGATGGGTGAGATTGGGTTTGGATAGAGGCATGGAGCTCTGGCTTTTGGTGTTACTGGAGACTAGGGTGGCTGACTAGAGTAGGGAAGGTGGCCAAGTAGCAATGTTAGCCAAGGGGAGGTTTAATTATGATTAACACTTAAAAGTTTGGTACGATGGCAAGGATTTCTTGGTTTAGGCCCAAAAAAGGATAAAATCCCCTAAATCAAGAGACCACTGTTCCATGGCTTCCATAGGTTGGGCTTGGTGGGTCTAGCATGATCACTAGGATCCATTTGATGGTTGTGGCCTCATTACTTTGCTCATTTTGGCATGACTTGGTCAATTTTGGAGCATTGTTTCAATTTGGGTTAAATTATCTTGAAGTTGGGTTTGGGTTGGGCTAGCAATGACAATGAGCCCAATTTATTGATCAATTTTCTGTGGATGATAGTCATGAGGGGTTTATAAAAGATTTGGCATGATTTTGAATTGATTTGGAGGTTCAATTTGAGAGATTTTAGGCACTTGATCAATTTGAGGATGTTGGGCTAGACTTGGGTTTAGGTTGTGCTAGAGTTGGGTTAAGTTCAAATTGAGAGCTCCATATGGTCTAAGGGAATCTCATGAAGAGTTCTGAATATTAATTGGGTGCCAATTTTGGGGTTATGGCATTCAATTTTGTGGAATTTGGGCACATGGCTGAATTAGGGCAAATTGGGAATTTTGGATTTGGGTTGAAATTGAGTAAAATTGAATCTTGACCAAGGTCAATTGAGGGTTCAATTTGGTGTGTGGAGATCTTTGAAAGAGTTTATGATGCATAATTGGGGAAATTGGAAAGATTTGGGGGTTCAATTCAGTGGGATTTTGGTTTTAGGCCAAATTTGGGCTATTTGATTTTCGTTGAAATTGGACTCAAATTTGGGTCAATTGGACATGGATTTGGTTTTAATTGAGTTTGATCATGACAAATTTTACTTTAGAATTAAAATTTGTGGGAAATTGTGGTCAAATTGATGGACACTTGAGGTGAATTTGGGAAAAATGGGCCTTTAAGGGTAATTTAGGGTTTTTGGTCAAAGTTAGTCAAATTGATCAATTTGGATTTAATTTAAGAGTCCAAATTGTTTTTAGTGATATTTCAGATGATTTTGAGGGTTTTGGGAAAGTTTGGGCCACCAAGGGTATTTTGGTAATTTTTGTCAAATGAGGGGGTATTTTGGTAATTTTGGCAATTTTTGGAAGTTTTGGGAAACTTGGGTAGTTTCAAATAGTTTGAGATGATTTTTGGACAAACTTGGGTAGTTTAGGAAATTTTGAGAATTTTGGTCAAATTTGGGGTTTGGGGGTATTTTGGTAAGTTGGGTGGATTTGTGGGCAAAAGGCTAAGTTTGGTATTTTGGTGAAAGTGGGATGACAACCACCCTATTTGAGTCATGGACTAATAGAATCTCCATTTTGGTTCCTTATGTACTGATCTTGGTGAGGCCTAGGGCTAGTGGGTTTAGGGGACCATCTACATAAGTCTCCCAAAATATCAAGCGATCAAATTTAACAAGCTTGGGTTAAGAGTTGTGAGTGAATGTGAGTGAAAGTAAGTGTAAGTGAGTTAAATAGCTCCAAAAAAACACCCAGGGTCAATTGTAAGGCCAAGCAGTCCTATGGGGACTCCCCTTGCTCTCCCCCATATTGACACCACCTACGAAGTGCTAGAGGTCGGGACCAATATGTGGAACTTCAAGTTGAGCAGAGAAGATTTTAGAATTTCTAATCTTGAGGGTTCCTTTCCTAGTCCTTTAGGAAAATTCAATATGAAATTCTTATGGCTAGAGCCTAGGCTACTAAAATTTAAAAAGCTAGACCTCAACCAAAAGTGAGGTCAACAGTATCGCTACGCACTGTCAATAGATAAATTTTGGCAGACTTTTTTGTAATGCATCCCATACCAACTGAGTCTCCTCTTAATGATGATTTGGTTGATGAGGAAGTATTAGAAATAAAAAATTCATATACTCAAAGATGTGAATTATATTTTGACGGAGCTTCATCAGCTCAAAAAAACAAACATAGACAAAAAATTGTACCTAGTAAAGCTGGACTAGGATTCATTTTTATCACTCTCATAACCCGTTTAGAACTATTAATACTAATGAAAATAAAAAAAATATTAGGATCTATGGATACTTCCAATTGAACATCAATCAAATCACAGGAAAACACAACATTGAAACCGTGACTTGAACAATATTTTTGTTACACTTGGAAATTACTTCAACAAATTTCAAATGTAATGTTTTTTTCTAATTTTGAAATGAAACAAGTATGTAGGAGACACTTTAGTTAAACTCGCAAAAGAGTTTTCTTGTCCAGAAGAGCATGACATTCCAATTTTCTTAAGAGGACAAAGAGTTCTCTCGCAAGTTGTCCGTGACAGTCTTAATAAAATTATCAAAGAGACAATAGTGATAGTAATCGACAAAGAAGAGGATGATTGTAGATAATCAAATATTGAGTATTTTCCAATTAGAATATTACCCAAAAACAAATCCATCATGTCTCAAATTAAACAAAGACCGTTGTCTTATGCCTTAGTAAACGATGTTCTTTACCATCTATTCTTCAATTTGATGTGGTTAAGATGTCTAAATCAGTTTGAGGCTTGAGAAATTGTTAAAGAAGTTCATCCAGGTCATTGTGGTGCACACCAATCTGAAAAAAAAATGAAAAAGAAAATAAAAAGAATGGCACATTATTGTCCGATAATGATGACTGACTGTCTCAAAACTATAAATAAATGTCATTAGTGTCAAGTACATGGAGTGGTCTTGCATCAACCACCAATCTATTAAACCAGATAAAAGTATCCTGGTTGTTTGAATGTTGGGGCAAAAATGTAGTGGGCCCTCTAGACCCCCATCATCTAAAGGTCATAGATTCATCCTAGCTGCTATTGATTACTTCTCCAAATGAGCAGATGCAATACCGCTCAGAGAAGTCAAAGCAGAACATGTCCTTCACCTCTTCAAAGGATATACTGTATATAGATTCGGAGTTCCTCGAAGGGTCATATCGGCCAATGGACTAGCCTTATAAAATACAAAAAATGAACAACTTCACTTAAAGACATGGAATAGACTGGAGATATTCAACAATTTACTACCCTAAATTCAATGGTTTGGCTGATGCATTCCACAAAATTTTAGTCCAAATTTTGAAAAAGACGTTTATTAACAGTCTGAGACAATGACAAGAATGATTGTTAGAACCTCATGAGCCAATCATACTACATACCGAACACCAACATGATCAACACCGCTTGCTTTGGTATATGGTTTTGAGGTTGTGCTTCCACTTGAAATGAAAATTCCTTCTCTCAGGTAGCAAACAAAATAACACAAGATGAAAATACAAAATTACGACTTGAAGAACTTGAAAGCTTAGAAGACAAACGTCTACAAGCTCAACAAAATCTTGAATAATATCAAGCGAAAATGATACTGAACCAACACAAAGTGGTTTACCCTAGGACATTTCAAATCAAATATTTGGTTTTAGTACTCTGAAGACCTATCCTCGCTCATCAAAAAATAAGTGGAAAATTTGAACGGATGTGGGAGGGCCCGTATGTACTTGAAAATACCTTTTTTTTAGAGGATCCTATCGGCTGATTGATTTCCAAGGAGAAAAATTTTTACCACTAATCAATGGGTGTTAAAAAAATATTATGAAACATAAAAATAATGACTCATTTGTAAAGTGGGAAAATAATAATAAAATGTATATGAGTTTCTTTCAATATTGCCTTTTTGATATTTACTTCTTGCTCATTAAACAGGGGTTTGTATGCATGAACTCTTAAAACAAATTGAATGACTCCTCAAATAAAATTTCTGATTCTCACATTAATAAGCTAAACTAAAATTTATTCTGACATATTTACATTAACCTTTCAGATGCAAGGAAAATGTCTAACAACAAACTTTTGTTCACTTTTTGAAGTGGTGTATGTTTGGCTCTGGACCTCCAATGCATTAACAAAGGATCAAGAATCTATTTTGATTTTTATCTGACATAAGTTGATTTATTGTATAATGGATCACTGCTATCCATTGTCAATAAAGAAGAAGTAGAAGGGAAACTATCTATGCTAGAATTTAGAGTCTGACAACAAAATATCACTAAAGAAATAAATGAAACCAACAAATCAAAAACAGAAAATTGACACTGGAAAATTGAAATTAGTAATAGTTTCTACTGCACAAGGGATTATGGAAGCATCCATTGCTGGAGTCAATAAGATAACATCAGGATTGACTCAGACTCAAAGATGAAACCGTAAAAAATGACTTAAAAGGCTTGAAGCAAAAGAACGACAAGACATAAAGCCCCTGGATGAAGATGATGAAGAATTTCAATTTCCAACCCTTGAGTATACACCTGGTATGGTATATCATTTTCTAGAAACTGAAAATTTAGATCCTGAAGAAGAAGAAGAAGTAATAGAAAGGATTGTCTTTGTGTCAAGTCTGTATGCATCAGTCTTGACCTTACATCATCAGATGAACCAACTGATAGACAAATTATTTCTGAAGAAGAACTAAAGCGCATTCAAACTTTCAACGACATTATTTTTAACAATTTTAGTATGCATTGCCATACAATCAACATACTTTAAGGTATTCAGTTAGTCACTAAAGTTTTTTATGAAGATGAACAAGTGTCTATCGTTGAGCATGAGATGGAAGCGTGTGACCGTGGAGGAGAATTTAAAAGGGAGAACATACTATGAAACTAATAAATGGATACGTGACAAAGGAAAAGTAACTATCCAATATGGATGTTGTTATAATTATTCTAAGAATAGAGATGGAAACCTTCTAGGAATCTTACAACATGAACAAGTAGATCTTATGCTTATAATGATTGTCGTGATCATCAAGCAATTGGTGGCTTGGGACATAATGACATCCTGTTGTATTCCAGACAACTGCATTATCAATATAGAGGGAGACTTCATCCTGCCACATATTGACAGTCATGATTTTGAAAGACCTTTATGTACACTATCACTACTAAGCAGGTGCTCTATCATGTTTGGAAAAGAAATACAGATCATAGGCTCAAGAGACATCCGCGGTTCCTATCAAATTCCCCTCCCACGAGGATCAATATTAGTTCTACAAGAAAATTGAGCTAATGTAGCCAAACATTGCGTACCAAGTGTGAGCAGGCTACGAATTTCAATAACATTATGGAGAATGCATCCTGACAAGAGTCCTGCTAGATATCAACCCATACCATAGCTTAAAAGACTACAACCACTAGAACTACCATGACCCTGTGAATGCCTGAGCACCCTAGTTATACTCGATGGAATTTGTTTACAAAATTATCTTGGAGTGCATGATATCTATGGATGGTCTAACAAAAAAGATGGATCTATTAACTTTTGCCAAGTTTTGAGGATAGTCTTGTCATGATGTTTTGCTTATGTTATATGATGTACAATTGACATCTTTTGTATCACTATATGTTATCTTTCATAGTGAAATAAAATCCTAATTTTGCTATAAAAAATAAAATCCCTAGTTATTCACGACGTTTGTGCAGGTCCGAAAATGCCAAAATAAAAACCTACATAATTTCAAAATGAACAAAAATTTTACAAAATGATAATTTTAACTCATAAAATCAAATCCCTAGTGGAATTCCTAGAAACAATACATTCCTCTTTGTGCGTTACACACATCTCTCTTTTGTTATTGGATATAAGACCTTCCTGACAAGGAATTATGGCTTTCCATTAAATCTTTTTTTGAGATAGAAGATTAGTCTCCTAGCATCCCTTCCCAAGATTAACATATGAACATTCTACATCTTTGAATAGTAGTTTAAGACCTTCTTAAATGAAATATGACATCTACTCTCTCTCTTACTATCAGATGTATGACCTTCGCGACACAGAATTATGACATATCTTTAGTCTTTCTTTGGAATATGATGTAATTCACATAGAATTCCTCTTCCAAAACTGACATTTAGCAACTTTGAGAAGTGGTCTAAGACCTCCTTTAATGGTGTATGACATCCATTTTCACTTTACTATCAGATGTAAGACCTTTCTGACACAGAATTATGACATTTCCTTAGTCCTTCTTTGAAATAGAATGTAAGTCACATAGCATTCATCTTCCAAAACTGACATTTGACAACTTTTTGAAGTGGTCTAAGACTTCCTTCAATAGAGTATTGCATCCAATATCTCTTTGTTATCAGATATAAGACCTCCCTGATACGGAGTTATGGTATTCCTTCAGCTTTTCTCTTTGGAATTGGATGTAAGTTGCATAACATTCCTATTTCAAAACTAACATTTGACAACTTTGAAAAGTCTTCCATGACCTCTTTCAATGGAGTATGGCATCCACTTTCTCTTTGCAATCGTATATAAGACCTTCCTGACACAAAGTTATGGCATTCTTTTAGCTTCTTTCTTTGGGAAAGGACATATATCTCACAGCATTCCTCCTCCAAAACTGACATTAGCCAATTTTGAGAAATAATATAAGGCCTTCTTAAATAGAATATGACAGTCATTCTCCTTCTTATTGTAGGATGTAAGGCCTTGTTGACAAAAGATTATGTCTTTCCTATAATTTGCTTTTCCTTATTACTTCTTCATAAATCATGACACTCTTCTCCCCAACAGAATTCAAAAAATTGAATGATAAACTACCTGGCCCGGTATAATCATACTCTCTTCTTTAAAACCATTGACAAACTGACAATTCATTGGGTTATCTAGACCATTTCAATCAACGCCAATATGTGTGGCTTACTTATTCAGTATTCCACTCATATTGGGTGCCCATTTGTTGACGTCACTTTTGTGAGGGTCTATTTTGAATAATATTTATGATCCATTTTGAGAAAGAAGTTTTAAAACATTGACTCCTTAAATCTCATCAAGGGTCCCTAAAACCTAAAATCTAGTGTAAAACCCTAATGTGCTCCTTTAAGCACAAATCTTGATAACACTAGGGTGGTTACATAAATGACAACAAACCATGATTTAAGATCATCTAGACCTTATGATCACCAAATTGACCCTTTGGTCAACATTGGCACCCAATTGATTAAAATTGTTCAAATGATCAACACTAAGGCCCAATTGGTCAAATTGATCAACCTTCGTCAAATTGGTCAACTTTGGTCAAAATTGGACAAACTGGACCATTTATTCAACCCAAACACCAAATTGGTCAAGTTGGACCATTTAGTCAACCATAGACCCCATTGGTCAAAGTTTGGCCAAAATGGTCAATCTTGAACCCAATGGTTACCACATTGACCAATTGGTCAACCATGGACCCAATATCACCATATGGTCAATACATCACCATATTATCAAATTAACCATCATGGTCAACCCTTGGTCAAACCCAAACTATAATATTAAATCCAATGACCCCATGACTAATTTTACTATCATATGTTCAAATAAGTCATCATGGGTCGTGGGGCCTAATTGGTCAACCTTGGTCAACGGGTCAAATATTGGTCCAACTTGGTCAACTCCACCATTTTTTGTCAAAATATGATCTTTTAATCAAATTATTTATTTTCTTAATTAATTGATCATTTAATTAATCAAAGAAGGTGAAATTAAGGATTATTAGACCAAGGATTTAAATTTTAAATCCATGACCTAAATCCATGGCCACATGACAATTTTAGAGCCTAAACCCATGCTTTACACTTAACATTAAATCCAACTCATGGCCTATGAGTTTTGAGTCGTTGATACACCTAAAATATATAGTGTTTTTAGACACATTTTTATACCTATTTTGAGATATTGCATTTTAATGGAAGGTATTTTTGTGTTTTTCTTGCAAATACAGGTAAAAGGGTGAAAAATGCTTAAAGGAGTGAAAAAAGGATCAAATTGGGAGCAAAAATGTGAAAAAGGCACAAATGAGTTTTGGCGCCTATACGCCAGATCTGGCACTTAAGCGCCAGTTAAACAGAGAAGGCAGCGCCAAGCACCAGAGGTCCCACGCTTAAGCGCCAGGGGCAGTTACTAGATGAGTAAAGTCTATTTTTGTAAATTTTGAAGAGGTTTTTGAGGCACCCATTGGCTTAATAGGTGTTTATAACTACCAAGGACAAAAATTATCACGAAAGGAAGCATCTCTTGGGGAAATACATAGAATCTAGACATATTTTGAAGAGTTTCCAAGGCACCACTTGGAAAACTATAATAGAAAGAAGAGAGGACTTAGAAAAGAGTCCTGAAAATACTTGGAAAGTTTTGAAAGTTCATCAATTTGAGGAGTTAGTTCGGAGAGATTCTCAGTCACCATTTTTACTTTTATATTGTCCTTTTTGTTAGTTTATTTTGAGTGATTGTAAAGAGAAGAGATTCAAAGGAACTTCAAGAGTAAGTGGAGGATTTGAGATAAGTTATTATCTTTTTTATTTTGAGACTACTTTTGGTTTTAGTTGAAACTTGTTGTTGGTTTGATAATGATTTCTTTTTTTAAACTAAAGTGTGGTTTTATTTTCTCCATGAATTCTTATTAGATTTCTTTAATTGTCTTCTTAAAATGATAAGTAATTAAGTTTTGGATGGAAATTGTGGAGAGTATTGATCAATAATGTTGGAAGAAGTTGTGATGTTTTAAATCCATGCACTTCATTTACTTCTTGATTTGGCCAATCCAGATGTTAAAATTTGTTGTTGTGAGGAATAAGAATCGGGTTGGTATTGTCTCAATCAACAATTGGAAATAATCACTTGAGGCTGTATGAATGAGAATGTAGTTCATATGATTGAGCACAAATAAGTAGGGAAATTTTCATTGAAGGGTGTAGAGTTAGAGGACTTTAAAGTGACGGGTTAAATCCCCCAACTTGGTTTATTATTTTAGGATATGATACGAGAATGTTAGCCCTCAGGTGGAGGGAATCGAGGAAACTCTAGAGTGAGAGCTAGTATCTTCCCTGCCTAGCCGGTCTTTAGAACTATTCAAACTTTAAATTAGCTAATGTTCTTTATAGCAACTCGAGTAAGGGTAAAGATTATTATTGCTCCTATTTGGCACAACACAATTTTCATACTTCCACAACAGAATTCCTATACTTGTTACTGATTCATGAAAAGAAGAAAGATTTTTTTCTTATTAAGTGCTTTTCATCTACAAAACTCTAGTTATTTTCTTAAGTTGATATTATTTGGTCATAATATTAAAAATACCAAAAATATTTGAATTTTTATTACTGAAAAATATATTAAGATTATGTAATTGTCTTTTTAAGAATATAAAGTTTTCTAAAAGTGCATATTGAATAAATTCCCTGTGTGTTCGATATTCAAGTCAAGTCATATATAACTTAATAATGATACATATATTTGCGTAGTATCTCAATATATGTAAATTAAATGTTAAAATCTTATTTTTTTTTCAGGATCAAGTTTTTGGTTTTGTTGTAAAATAAGGAAATATAAGCTAAATATAATTTGAATTGTTGTTGTACTTTGCATAATAGAAGTATCAAGAGGGATCAAGTTATTAGCGCCGTTGCAGGGGAATCGAATGCAAAATTTTTATTTTTAGAAAGTCTTATTTAAACTTTAAGTATTGTATCTTATTTTCTGTGTGTGTTTTGAATTTTATTTTATTTTATTATATGATAGTGTATGTGTAACTTAGGTTCCAAATGACTAGTGCCCTATGATTTTGAATTAGAAAGAACTATTATAAAAATCAGAAAAACCAAAAAAATTATAAATTTTGAAAAATCCAAAATAATTATAGAAATGGAAGACCAAAATAATCAAAATGCTGAAATTCATCAAGTGTTTAGAACTTTTAGAGATTATGGCAACCGTACTGTAGATGAACTTCATTGTAGTATTCAAAATCCCACTATAGTGGCTAATTAATTTGAGCTTAAAACGGTTATTAACCAAATGGTATCAAATAATCAGTTTGGAGGATCAGCGACTGAAGATCCAAATTTACATCTTGCCAATTTTCTAGAATTTTACGCTACATTTAAGCATGATGGTGTATCATATGATGTCATAAGACTTAGGTTATTTCCTTTTCATTGAGGGATAAATCTAAGATGTGGTTGAATTTGTTAGCACCTGGATCTACCAAAAATTGGGGTGATTTAGCACAACATTCCTTGTTAAATATTTTCCACCGGCAAAAACCGCAAAGCTTAGAAATGATATTACATCTTTTAATCAGTTTGAAGGGGAATTTGTTTATGAAGTATGGGAAAGATTTAAAGAAATCTTAAGAAAGTGTCCACACCATGCTATACCAGATTGTTTAATAATTCAAACTTTTAATAATGGATTTATTGGATCTCTTAGATCAATTATCGATGCCGCTGGTGGTGGTTCATTGATGTCAAAACTATTTCATGCGCTTATGCTTTAATTAAAGAAATGGCTACTAATAATTTTCAATGGCCTTCTGATAGGGGAAATCCTAAGAATGTAGCCAATATTCATGAAACTGATGCATTTACCATGTTAGCAAATTAAATTGCTGCAATTTCAAGGAAGTTAGACCAATTTGGAATGAATTTTTCTCAACCAATTTCCGGAAGAGACTTCATTAGCCCAAATGGTAGATTCTCAAGCCTGAATAGAAACTTTGAATGCCATAAATAATAAGCAAAACAACCCATATTCAAATTATTATAATCCAGTTTAGAAGAACCATCCCAACTTTAACTAGAATAACAATTCAGGTGATAATAATCTGCAATGGGGGAACAACCAAGGAAACCCATTGGGAAACTGGAATAATCAAAGGAATAATAATTATAGATCCAATTATCCTCCAGGTTTCAACAGTAATACACAGTTTAAGGAGAAGACGTTGTCTATAGAAGAAGTGGTGTTACAAATGTGAAATCAATTATAAAGTAAAGGAGCTATAATTAGAAATATCGAGAATCAACTTGGGCAAATAACAAATTAATTAAGTAATAGATCACAAGTAACACTTCCTAGTAATACTGAATCATATCCAAAAGACTAGAATAAAGAACAAGTAAAAGCCGTTCAACTTACAAGCGGAAGAGAGTTGGAAGGTCGGGCTCAAAAAAAAATTGAAGTAGAGAGAGAAGAAATTGAATAATCAAAAGTGGAAGCTCCAAAAGATTCTGAGAGACCTATTTCTTCACTGAAAATTTATTTAGAAAAAGCACCACCTCCATTTCCTAAAAGACTTCATCAACAGAAGTTGGATAAGCAATTTTAAAAATTTCTAGAAATATTTAAGAAGCTTACAATTACTATTCCATTTGTTGAAGCCTTAGAGAAAATATCAAGCTAAGTAAAATTTATGAAAGACATTCTCAATAGAAAAAGGAAGTTTGAAGATAATGAGACTGTTTCCCTTAGTGAGGAGTGCAGTGCGATAATTTAGAAGAAGCTTCCTGAAAAGCTTAATAATCCTGGTAGCTTTACAATTTCATATGCAATAGGAGACAAATTTTATGGGAAAGCTTTATGTGAAAGCATTAACCTTATGTCATTATCAATATTTAAAATAATGAAATTAGGAGAAATAACCCATAATACTGTAACTCTGCACTTAGCAGATCGTTTGATAACATACCCTAAAGTATTTATAGAAGATGTCCTGGTGAAAGTGCATCAATTTATCTTTCCTGTGGATTTCATTGTGCTAGATATGGAGGAAGATAAAGAGATACCTATCATTTCGGGGAGACATTTCCTAGCTACAGGAAGAGCAATGATGGATGTGCAAAAAGGGAATTAACAATGCGTGTCAATGATCAAACTGTTACTTTTAACATTTCAAGATCAATTAAATACCCTGTAAAAGGTAAAGATGATGAATGTTTTAGAATGAATGCTATAAGATATTTAAGTGAATGTCATTTCAGGACTACTTATGAACAAAAATCTGAACAACAAGATTTGAAACATGAGCAAGAAGAGGAATTAGATTAATGTGAAGATCTTTTTAAGGAAGATTCAAACAATGTTCAAGAAAATTTTGAAATTTTGGACACGATAGCCAAAGATAAATCATTTTGTCCATCTATTGAAAAAACTCTAGAACTAGAGTTGAAGTTATATCCTGGTCATTTAAAATATGCCTTTTTAGGAGATTCCTCTACTTTACCTGTTATAATTTCCTCAAAATTAATAATGGAAGAAGAAGAAAGGTTGATGAAAATTCTGAAAACAAATTAAGAAAGCCTTTAGATGGACAATTGCTGATATTAAAGGAATCATTCCTTCAATTTGTATGCATAGAATTCATATGGAAGAGAGCTGCAAACCCAGGGCTGATCCGTAATGGAGACTGAATCCTGTTATGAAAAAAATTATTCAGAAAGAAATTTTATAGTGGTTAGATGCTGAAATTATCTACCCTATTTCAGATAGTGCATGGGTTAGTCAATTCATCGCGTTCCTAAGAAAGGAGGAGTAAATGTAACTGTAATTGAACATAATGAGTTAATACCTACTAGACAAGTTACAGGGTGGCGAATATGCATTGATTATAGAAAATTAAATCTTGTCACTAGGAAAGATCATTTTCCATTACCCTTTCCAGATCAAATGCTGGATTACAGGGTGGCGAATATGCATTGATTATAGAAAATTAAATCTTGTCACTAGGAAAGATCATTTCCACTACCCTTTATAGATCAAATGTTGGATAGACTAGATGGGCATAAATACTTTTATTTTCTGGATGGATATAGTGGTCTATTCTAGATCAAATGCTGGATTGACTAGATGGGCATAAATACTTTTATTTTCTAAATGGATATACTGGTTATCACCAAATTCAACAAATCAAATGCTGGATAGACAAGCTGGGCATAAATACTTTTATTTTTTGGATGGATATACTGGTTATCACCAAATTTAAATATGTCATGAGGATCAAGTGAAAATAACATTTACCGGTCCTTATGGTAGGTTTGCTTTTAGAAGAATGTCCTTTCATTTATGTAATGTCCCTACTATATTTCAAAGATGTATGATGTTAATTTTTGTGATTAAATTGAAAAAGGGATTGAAGTCTTTATGGAAGAATTTTAAGTGTTTAAAATTTCATTTAACTCATGTTTAGAACATTTATCCAAAGTTCTTAAGCGCTGTGAGGAAACAAATTTAGTCCTTAACTGGGAAAAATGTCAATTTATGGTAGCATAAAGAATTGTATTAGGACATTAAATATCATTAAATGGTATGGAAGTAGATCCTGCTAAAATTCAAGTGACCTCTATTTACCTTATCCAACAAATGTAAGGGAGATTAGGAGTTTTTTAGGACATGCTGGATTCTACAGGTGATATATTAAAAATTTTTCAAAGATTGCTAAGCCTTTATGTCATTTATTGGAGAAAGATGCAATTTTTAATTTAGATGAGGAATACCTAAAAGCTTTTAAATTATTAAAAAAAAAATTAATCACTGCACCAATTATAGTTTCACCGAACTAGGAAAAACCTTTTGAATTAATGTGTGATGCTAATGATTATGGAGCTGTTTTAGGACAAAGATACGAAAAAATTTTCAAAGTTATTTACTATGCTAGTAAAACTCTTAATGAAGCTCAAATTAATTATTCAACAACTGAAACAGAGTTATTAGCATTAGTATATGCTTTTAAAAAAATTAGATCATATTTAATTGGAACTCATTGTATGGTGCATACATATCATTCTACTATTTGGTATTTAATAAAAAAGAAGGATGTTAAACCTAGACTTATAAGATGGATTATTCTTTTACAAGAATTTGATTTTGTAATAGTAGATCGAAAGGGGATTAAAAATCAAATTGCGACCATTTGTCCAGGCTTGAATTAGAAAAACCACTCTGTTTTGAAAATGAAATTAATGAAGATTTTCTAGATGAAAAATTCTTCACTATTAATGAGTGGTGTGTTTTGTGGTATGCTGACATTATGAACTTTATTGTTAATGATATTATACCCTATAGAATGACATACCAACAGAAGAGCAAATTTATTTTTGAAGCTAAGACTTATTTTTGGGATGACCCATTTTTATATAAACAAGGAAAATGATTAGAAATTTATTTCTGAAGCTAAGCCTTATTTTTTGGATGACCCATATTTATATAAACAAGGAAAGGATCTGATCATTCGAAGATGTTGTACCATTAGGAGAAACTTATGAGATTATCCAAAAATGTCATAATTATAATTTTGGCGGACATTTTGGTGTTGATAAAACAACATAAAAAATTTTCAATATGGATTTTATTGGCCTACAATTTTTAGAGACGTTAATGTCTATATCAAAACTTGTCATAGATGCAAAGAGTAGGCAATATTTCTAGAAGAAATGAGATGCCCCTCAATTATATGCTAGAACTTGAAATATTTGATTTTTGGGGATTAGATTTCATGGGACCATTTATACCATTTTTCAAAAATTTATATATTCTATTAGTAGTGGACTATATATCCAAATGGATAGAAGCTATTGCTTTACATCGATGTGATGCTCCAAATGTTGCAAAATTTTTAAAAACAAACATATTTGGTAGATTTGAGATGCTGAGAGTTATCATTAATAAAGGGGGAAGTCATTTCAAAAATGTCATAATGGAGAAGTTTTTAAAAAAATATCATATAAATCATAGGATTGATACTGCTTAATTCAGACAAGTGGTTTGGCTAAATTATTCAATCTGGAAATTAAAATAATTATGGAAAAATCTATGAATCCAACAAAAATGGATTGGTCAGTCAAACTTGACTATGCTTTGTGGGCTTATAGGACTGCATATAGAACTCCTATAGGAGTATCCCCACATAAGCTAATATTTGTGAAAGCTTGTCACTTACCAGTTGAACTTGAGCATAAAGCATACTAGGATGTTAAAGAATTCAATTATAATTTAAAAGTTGCTAGTGAGAAAAGATTATTACAATTAAATGAGCTTGAAGAGATCAGGAATGAATCTTATGAAAATGCCAAAATTTAAAAAGAAAAGATGAAGATGTGGAATGATCTAAAGATTTTTGCTAAAAACTTTCAGCCAGGGCAATAAGTTTTGTTGTATAATTTATGGTTAAGATTATTTCCAGGAAAACTTAAGTCTAGGCGGATGGCCAATTTATTGTAATTAAAGTTTATCCTTATGGAGTTGTGGATATTAAAGATCCTAAATCTGAGAAAATATTTAAAGAGAATGGAGATAAACTGAAAAATTATTATATAAGGGATCAGCAGAAGTTTCATGATGAAATTATGTTGGGTCAACCAGAGTAAGCACTGGTTACGTCGGGCTGACGACATAAAACCAAGCGCGTTGTGGGAGGCAACCCATAAGTATTAGTGTATTTCTATTTTTATTGTTGTTTTATGTGTGATTAAGAAAATTAAGGTAGTATTTTTGAGACTATTATGTGTTGGTATTGATTTTAAGACTTAAATTAGTGATCTAGACATGTTAAAATGAAAATTTGGACATTAATTTGACTAGTGCAAAAATGTGCACTGACGCTTAAACATGACAGTTTAAAAAAAGTGTAAAATTAATATTCTAGAAGGGAAAACCACCTAGAAGTTAGCAAAAAACATGGCAAGGCAGTTTCTAAAAGTGTCTAGGAGTTATTGGAATAATTTAGGCCTATAAATAGAAGGGTTTAGTGAAGGAATTTCACCCTAGATCATTTATATCCCTAAAGTCTAAGAGAGAGAGAAATTTTAAGATGATGTCTTCATAGGAGATGGATTTGAAGAAGAAGGATGATGCCATGAGGAAGAAATTCATTAGTCAAAGTGCACAAGAGATGTATAATGGTTTGCTAGCCATTAGTATTGAAGGGATATCAGAGATGATCAACAAAAGTGAAAATACCATGTCTGTACTAAAGACTAAGGTATTGGAGATTCATGCACATCTTGAGCATATTCGATGGAAATTGAAAATGTAATTTAGCCACACTAGTTATATAGAGGAAGCAGATAAGGAGATGTTTCTTACGCAAAAAATGGATTGAAGAAGATTGCATCATAGCTAGTCACCATCGTCCGTTTTATCAACTTTATATTCCAGTTGCCCTAGAAGAGACTAATGAAAGACCTGAATTTTTTCTTTCTAATGAAGGATGGAATTAATTTCTATGTTTATTATTGTGTTATTAAAGTTGTTGACTTTTAAGTGTTTTAGTGTTTAAGACATGTGTTAGTGTTTATGTTACTTATGTGTTTAATTGTGAATGTGTGTTNAGGATTATAGGAGTGCATATAGAACTCCAATAGAAATGTCCCTATATAGGCTAATATTTGGCAAAACTTGTCACTTACTAGTTAAACTTGAGCATAAAACATATTGGGCTATTAAAGAGTTCAATTATAATTTGAAAGATGCTGGTGAGAAAAGATTAATACAATTAAATGAGCTTGAAGAGATAAAGAATGAATCCTATGAGAATGCTAAAATTTATAGAGAAAAGATGAAGATGTGGCATGATCGAAAGATTCTTACTAAAAATTTTCAGGCAGGGCAACAAGTTTTCCTTTATAATGTAAGTTTAATATTATTTCCAGGCAAACTTAAGTCCAGATGGATGGGCCCATTTGTTGTGATAAAAGTTTATCCTTATGGAGCTGTGGATATCAAAGATCCTAAAACTGAGAAAGTATTTAAAGTGAATGGTCATAGACTGAAACCTTACATATTAAAGATCCTAAGTCTGAGAAAACATTTAAAGTTAATGGACATAGACTGAAACCTTATTTTATAGGGGATCAACATAAATTTAATGATGGAATGATGTTGGGACAACCAGAATAAGCACTGGTTACGTCGAGCTGACGACATAAAACTAAGCCCTTTATGGGAGGCAACCCATAATTATCAGTGTGTATTTTTTTAGATTGTTATTTTATGTGTGATTAAGAAAATTGGGTTAGTATTTTTGAGACTATTATGCATTAGTAAATATTTTAAGACTTTATTTAGTGACCTAGACTTGTTAGAATGAGAATTTAGATGTTAAAGTTGACTGGTGAAAAAATGTGCACTGTCGCTTAAGCGCCTAATCTGGCGCTTATGCGCGGCAAATTAAACACATGTGCAAACATTAGGATTCTAGGTGGTTTAACTGCCAATTAGTTTGTAAAAATGTGCCAAGGAAGTTCCTAGACGTGCCTAGGAGTTATTAGAAGGATTTAGGCCTATAAATAGAAGGGTTTTATGAAGGAGTTTCACCCCAGATCATTTTCAGCCCTAAAGTCTAAGAAAGAGAGAAATTTTGAGATGATGTCTTCATGGGAGATGGATTTCAAGAAAAAAGAAGAGACCATGAGGAAGAAATTCATTAGTCAAAGTGCACAAGAGATGTATAAAGGTTTCTTAGCCGTTAGTATTGAAGGGATATCAGAGAAGATCAACAAAATTGAAAATACTATGGGTTTACTAGAGACCAAGGTACTTGAGATTCATGCACATCTCAAACATATTAGATGACAATTAAAAATGCAATTTAGCCACACTAGTTATATAGAGGAAGCAGATAAAGAGATGTTTCTTAAACATAAATAGATTGAAGAAGATAGTATCAGAGCACATCACCACCGTCTATTTTATCAACTCTATATTCTAGGAGAGACTAATGAAAGACCTGAGTTTGTCCCATCGAATGAAGAATGGAATTAATTTTAGTGTTAGTATTTGTATTTTAGAAATTATTGTTCGTAAGTGTGTTAATGTTCAAGTCTAGTTTTTAGTATTTGTGATATTTATGTGTTTAATTGTGAAATGAGTGTTAAAGTGTTTGTATTTAGAAAATTTTCTCATCCGAGAGTATTTGGAGTGAGAATTAAGCGTTAAATGTATTTGTACTTGCTTTTGAATTAATATAAGTTTGTTTGTGTGAAAATTTGTGTTATTTTTAGCCTCGAATTGAAATAGTTATATGGGAGAATTTTGAGATAAAGGAGAGTTATAGTAAGTTGAAAATAGTCATCTAAGAGTTATAAGACCATTTAAGGGTGGTATACTTAGGCAAATAGTGCATTTTACTTAAATTTGAAACTCTTAAAAATCATGCACTGGGCGCCTAAGTGCCACATCTCGCACTTAAGCACGATCTAACCCGAGAGGCAAGCGCCTAGGCGCCACTTATCTGTGCTTAGCGTCGGTTCACGAAAATTAATTCGTAAATGGTTAAAAGTGAAATTTTGACTCGAAAATCACCATTTTTACGCCTCCCGTCACCTTCTTCTACTCAAATTTGCGATTTTGGAAGGCTAGGGCAGATCTTAAGTGGAGATTTCTTCGTGGAATCAAGAGAAATTTTCTAGATCCAAGTACTTTGAGGTAAGAGCTTTACTTCTATGCAAAAAAATTTTTATTTTCACCATGTATTTTGAGCACATTTGAAGAAATTCGAAAATTCACTATTCATGGTGAAAAATGTGGGAAAATCAATGGGAATTGCATAGGAAGTGTAGTTTATGCTTTTGAAAGTTTACTTTAGTAGTTTAGACATGATTTTTGAAGTTATTTTTGGAATTTATAAAATTTGTAGAATGACACCAAGAATGAAGAGAGGAAAAAGGAAAGAGCCCTTTTAATTCAAGCAAGTTTGTAAGTTCGAAGGCTCAGGATTGGTACAGTGATGCGTTTCAATCACAAAAACTGATTCATGAGCGTTGTTTTAAGAATCCAGGTGAAGAAGTGGAAGATCTGATTGTTCACCGACAGTGGGAACAATTCTGTTGTTTCTCCGCTGTTGCAGTTATTTCGTTATTAAGGAGTTCTATGCTAACCTCCCTGAGGCTGAAGACGATAAAGTTATGGTTTGGGAAAGTTGGTACCTTTTTCACGAGAGGTTATCAACATGTTCTATCATCTACCACCTGATACCTTATGTTTTTATGCAAATTATAATCTAACTGAAGCGAAGCAAGAAAAGATTATTTATTACTTGACTGTTGGAAGAGGGCTCTGGAAGATCACTAATTAGTGGAGAGTCAACTTCCCAACTTCAAAGTTATGTGCACCTTAGAAGGCATGGCACCACTTTATTTATGCTTGTATACTTCCAACAAACCATCTTAGTGAAGTTACAAGAGAGAGAGAGTGACATTAAACTATTGTATCCAGGAAAGCAAGCTCATCAACATTAGAGTTTTAATCTATCAGACGATCATCAGTTCTGCCACTGCTGTTACTACTACAGGTCTGGGATTTGCTTCCTTAATCTTTTCTTTGTGTGAGCTGGTTGGAGTTAAATATGATAGCTGGGAAGAAGTATTGTTACCTCTAAAGCCCATCACTAAAGTAAATGTGAAGACTTATTCTGAACATTCTATTTTTGGCTGGAGAGGAGAATTTTCTAGGAGTTATGGAATAGAAACGTCTGCTGCTTCTACCTCTGCTGCTTCTACATTTAGACCATCTACCTCACATGCTTCTACTTATAGAGGTGAGTCTATTAAGACCCAAGATCAATTATTATAGAGGATGATGGACAATATAAACTATACCACTGATAAAGTTCAGAATTTAGAGCGTTTTGCAGAGCATACTGATAGGTATAGTAGGAGAAAGAATGATTATGAAGAGAAATTTCACTTAACTATGGAGAACCTAATTAGGGGTGACCCAGAAGGGCAATTTCCTCCATATCCTCGATATCCTAATTATGAGCCTGCAGAAGTTTGGGATAGTAGTGATTCTGAAGATGAGAGTAGGATTGAGAGATTTTATTTTTATGTTTGCATTATGTTGTGGACTATGTGGTCTGGTAATGCTACATTTGCATCTGTATGTTGATTTGGATTATGTGTTGTGTTTAGGACTTTTATATTTTATAGTTGATGTGATGTTTGTGTTAGTTAATATTTTGTTTTTAAATTTTTAGGGTAGTAACTGTTGTTGTGTGTTTAGTATTGTTTTAGTTAGTTTAGGATTGAACTTAATTGTATGTCTTTTTAAAAGTTTATTGATCTTGCTAACTTTAGTTTTAAACTTAAATTTCAGAAACTGCTAGCCTATATTTTTTTAATCATGTTTGTGAGTTTTTTTTATGCTGAGATTGTGAAGTCAAAGTAGTATGTTTGTTTGCTTTTATGTTTATACCCACTATTTTGAAGTATATTGAATCTCTTCATGTTGAATTGAAATGAAAATAGTAGAAAATTTGATCAAAATTAATTTTACTCCTGTTTTTAGTTTTATACTTGTATCATTAGGGTATNGCGACCAACAGCTTCCACAAGACGACTCCCCCTAAAAATTGTGCTGACCAACTTATGGTGACTCCGCTGGGGAAGGTTTCTCTCTCCATTTAAATCAAGGAATATTGTCTTCAAACATCAATAATGTGTCCATCTCTCTTATGGATCCAATTACCCTTCTTTCGTTGGCATGCTTCGCCCGGACTTCAGGATTGTCTGTTCAACCACCTTTGAAAAAAGAGGTTCAGGTGTTCTTTAGGGCTTTTAATCCTTCTGTGGGGTCGGACCCCCAATAAGTGTGTTGGTTGACTAGTTCCTCTTAGGCATTTTGCGTTGTGAAGTCGGTCCTGCACTAGGTCTTAAACTTCACTTTCCCTTTCGAGTTTGTTTTGTTATTTGGCAAATTAAATCAAGCTTTGTCGTGTTGCTCTTTCTATTTAAACCTTATATATATAATTTTTTAAATTATCCTATTTTTAAACTTATTTTTACTAAATTCCAAAATATTGTTCACAAACTAAAATTAAAATAAAAGACTTGCCCAGTCTACATATTGACCTTTGTTAATTTGAGTGTTTTCACTTGAGTTACAAAGTATTGGCCAAATAACTAACCTCAGAGCTTTCTTTTTGAAGCTACTACATGGCATCCTCTAAGCTCACTTTCTTGTGCAACGTGTCGGCGAGCCACGATGCCCGCAATATCGCTCCCACTATCAAGTTTGGAGCTAGATTCGATGAACTAGAAGTCGTCCTCAGAAAATCTCCCTTCGTCATAATCAAAGTTACCGCTCCAAAAGTTCAGGAGCCATCTGTTAAGTTCAACTTAAACTGCCATCAAGATTTCTCTTCTTACTAGAAGGTGAAGACTACTACCTCAACACCTGTTAAACCCGTTGTTTCTGTTTTGAATAAGGGAAAAGATTTTATGATCATTGAGGATACAACTAAAGAATCCACTGTTCTACCTTCAGTGTTTGAAATCAGATCGAGCTCAAAGTCTGCCCCATTAACTTGGTCGTAAAAGAGAAACCGCAACCAAAAGGTTTGGAAGGCTACTAAATTCCAAATTTCTGAATAAATGTCTATTGATGAAATTCCTCATCATGAGGAATTGGAATTACTGGAAGCCTATGCGCTTCTGCGAGGGAGTAGGTTCTATCCCTTAATGGACACCGATGGGTGCAAAAGTATCCAGAAAATCGCTACAACTTTACTGTTATCTCATGGATATGGTGGGGAGAGGAAGAAACCCGCTCCTATCACCCGAGTTAGTACAGTATTCCAGAGACTAGCTACTAAGGAGGGTTGTTCAGTTACTGAATTACTTAAACTAGTGGGATGTGTAGTGTCCCCTCGCATGAAGAAAGAAATTTTAAGAGATGTCAGATCTGCTAGACGATCTTAAACACCAACTGTAACGTTGCCTGCTCGCATTCCCGTTAGGTTCCGCCTGGGAAGCAGAGTTGATACCACCATCATCACCACTGATTCTATTGTTGCTACTTTAAGACCTACAGGTGGTCGACCTATTAAGTCACGGCTGAGTTCGCGAATTCTGCCAATTACCATCCATAAGGATGTTTCTACCTCCAACCACTCACAGCAAGCCAACAACTCTTGTATAGGCATATCAGCTGGCTCTCTAGGTCCTTTAGGGGAAGCACCAGCCATTTCCCTCATCTAGTGCTCCATTGAATTGGAGGACAATGTAGATTTTCTCAATGTTCCTTATGAGAACTACTAAGGTGGCAGATCAATGTTGATGAAATCTGATTACTTGAATATTGAGGTGTAGCAATCAGATTTTGCTGCTCAACCATAGTCATTGGGGCAGAATCAAAAATGACATTCATCGATGGCCCAAAAACAACATCGGTCTCTTGTGCAATTGACTCATTTGCATTAAGAAATGTGAAGGGCTTGATAAAGATTATCAAAATCAGAAAAAATCTACATGTTCAGAATTTTATTAGATTCGAAGTCTGCCCCATTAACTTGGTCGTAAAAGATAAACCGCAGCCAAAAGGTTCGGAAGGCTACTAAAGTCAAGATTTTTGAATAAATGTCTATTGATGAAATTCCTCATCAAGAGGAATTGGAATTGCTGGAAATTTATGCGCATCTACGAGGGAGTAAGTTCTATCCCTTAATGGACACCGATGGGTACGAAAGTGTTCAGAAAATCACTGCAACTTTACTGTTATCTCATGGACATGGCGGGGAAAGGAAGAAACCCGCTCCCATCACCCGAGTTAGTGTAGTATTCCAGAGACTAGCTACTAAGGAGGGTTGTTCAGTTGGTGAATTACTTAAACTAGTTGGATGTGTAGTGTCCCCCCATACGAAGAAAGAAATTTTAAGAGATGTCGGATCTGCTAGACGATCTTAAAGACCAACTGAAATGTTGCATGCTCGCATTCCCGTCAGGTTTCTCCTGGGAAGCAGAGTTGATACCACCATCATCACCATCGATTCTACTGTTGCTACTTTGTCAAATACAGGCCGTCGACCGGTTAAGTCACGGCTGGGTTCGAGAATTCTGCCAGTTACCATCCATAAGGATGTTTCTATTTCCAACCACTCACAACAAGCCAACAACTCTTGTATAGATGTGTCAGCTGGCTCTCTAGGTACTTTAGAGGAAGCACCAGCCATTTCCCTCATCTAGTGCTCCATTGAATTGGAGGAAAATGTAGATTTTCTCAATGTTCCTTATGAGAACTGCTAAGGTGGTAGATCAATGTTGATGAAATCTGATTATCTGAATATTGAGGTGTAACAATCAGATTTTGTTGCTCAACCATAGACATTGGGGCAGAATAAAAAATGGCATTCATTGATGGCCCAAAAAAAGCATCGGTCTCTTGTGCAACTGACTCATCTACATTAAGAAATGTGAAGGGCTTGCTAAAGATTACCAAAATCAAGAAAAATATACATGTTCAGAAGTTTATTAGATTCAAAAAGGGTGGCAAAAAATCAGTGGTTCCTTGTGTTGGAGGGATGACATCCTTATTCCGCAGTGGAGGCGAATGGAAATATGCATTTGCTTTTTCCTTCCTTCCCTGGGCACCCAAGCTTGCTTCGGTAGATGAGGTGTATTGCAGGTTATCCTCGACAATTATGTCGATATTGCGACCGCAATTCCGACTCTCATAGCAGGTGTTTGTTTTCTTGGACTACTTTGACACCTGACTGGTGGGACCTTTCAAAGAAGTGACTTGATCAACTAGTTCAGTTTCGGGTGTCGAGTGCTTCTTTTTTTTCATGATTTTGCTTTTTTCCCTTCTTCGTTGTGGTAAGCTCAAGAAGTTGAAAGCCTTCCAAAGCTAACATGTGGATGTCTGCATCCTTCTTGCTAGAACCGTCAACCATGATGTTGATCAAAGGATTTCAGAGAAACTTTAATGAGATGAATTACAACACAAACTTCGTGTCCATATTTATATGTTCACCAGACACAAATATCAAGGGAGAGTTTTTCCTTAAATTAATTTCCTTGGTTACTTTGTGATTAATTACTTAAGAATTTCTTTTTCCCTATCGTAATCATCGGCATCAAGAGGCAGAAAAGTCGGGGAACTAATATATATATACAAAAAATCTCAGTATGGATCTTAAATGATTAGACGGTTGAGATGGAGTATCAGGCAACTTAGATTTCCGCCAAAGTTAGAGATGCCTCGTCGGGCGAGCAGCAATATCGATCGACGGTAGATCGTTTGAGCGACCTCATAGGAATTTTGTCAGGCGACTACACCAGTATACCAGAATCCTCCGCGGAATCGATCTGATTGTCAGTCGACAGAATCAGTCATTTACTTAATTTTTTTTTAATAATGATGTAGTTTTAATTCGACAAGCACGTCAATTCAATTATTATGGTGGTTACATTAACCATTCCCTTATTCTTACGTAAATGTATTTTGAGATTCTTATAAGTTGGATGTTAGACATCAAATAATGGGAGAACTTTTCTCTTTTTCGACTCTATCTTTGTTTCTCTCAACTCTAACTTGAGGAGTGTATTCATAGAAGATAATTTATGATTCAACATAAAGTATGAAATGAACTACTCTCATAGGAAAAGCCTTATTCTAAGACCTATCATGACACTGATAAAGGTTTTCTACTTTTAAAACTATTATGCTACGAAATGTCCAATCATGACAAAAAAATATTGTGAAAGTGTAATAATTTATTTGTATTTATTTAATAGTTTAGTTGTATTGTCTAATAATTTAGTTGAATTGAAGCATATCAAATGCTCTAAATTCAACAACTCATCCAATAAAAATAATACCACCCAGAAACTAAACTTTTTGAGGCATCCGAGCATTATTCTTTTCTTTATAAAATCACACTTTGTTTATAATACCTTTTTTCTAAAAACTTTGAGCATGATTCATTATATTATTTTAATAGCATATTATGCTCATCAGCAATTATTTAAATTTAAAATCAATAAATATTTTTTAATATTTGGCTGAAGTCATCATATTAATTATTTTATTGAATTACTATATATCAATTATTTTAATTTTTCTTTTAATTTCTTTCTCAACTCTTCATCATTTTAAGCCACATTCATATTTTACAATCCAATAATAAATGGGCTATGGAGATGCATGCCAAATAATTTTTAGGCATTTATTAATTTTATAAATAAACTTTAATATTGATTTATAAAATACTTTAGTAGCTCAATCACATCAAAACATATACAAAAAAACATAAATATTTTATTTTAAAAATGTTAATATCAATGGTGATTTTATTCAAGCATTTAGATGTTTTAATATAAAATTTTCAAGTATTGCATTTGTAAAAGTGCAAGAAAAAAAAAACTTATTATTTTATTAATAACAATTTTTCAAAAGTAAAAGGTTGTTGGGAAAGTGGGGTCTAAAGATACTTTTTGTAAAGAGCATACATAATATATATGAAGATCCTATGCTAAACGAATTGCTATAAAAGGATTATAGCGTGGTGAGGAGGCTTCAAGAAACGAAGTGCCACAACAAAAAACCCTCTACTCCAACCAATATTACCAAAATACCACTAGCCAGGATCATGAAGCTCCCCATCGCCGAAACACCATCTCCACTTTCCCCACCCGAAAACATTCCTTCCACTTTATCCCAAATCATCCTCTCCGGCAATAACACACTCGATTCCGTCTTNCTATTTCCAAATCTCCGAATTGATCCGGTCCGCCTCCCCCCATTTCTCGGACGCGAGAAAGAAACTGTATCGAGGAGTTCGACAAAGACAATGGGGCAAATGGNGTACCTCCAAATCTCCGAATTGATCCGGTCTGCCTCCCCCCATTTCTCGGACGCGAGAAAGAAACTGTATCGAGGAGTTCGACAAAGACAATGGGGCAAATGGGTCGCTGAGATCCGTCTACCTCGGAATCGGATGCGAATTTGGCTCGGCACCTACGACTCCGCCGAGGCGGCTGCCTACGCGTACGACCGCGCTGCATACAAGCTCCGTGGAGAATACGCCAGGCTTAATTTTCCAGAGATGAGGGACGCCGAAGGGCAGTGTTCGGAGAGGCTTAGGGAGCTCAGTTCCGCCGTTGATTCGAAGATACAGAGCATTAGTCAGCGGATCATGAAGCAGAGGAGGTTGAAAAGGGGAAAAGCTGTAGAGAAGGGGAAGGAAGTGCAAAGTTCTTCTTCTTCTTCGCCTTCATTTTACTTTGCATCCGGCGGGAGCGCGACCGGCGATGGTGGCTGCGCCGAGATGGACGGCGACGAGTGCTGGTTGTCGAGAATGCCTTCTTTTGATCCNCGGGCAGTGTTCGGAGAGGCTTAGGGAGCTCAGATCCGCCGTTGATTCGAAGATACAGAGCATTAGTCAGCGGATCATGAAGCAGAGAAGGTTGAAAAAGGGAAAAGCTGCAGAGAAGGGGAAGGAAGTGGAACGTTCTTCTTCTTCTTCGTCTTCATTTTACTGTGCATCCGGCGGGAGCGGGACCGGCGATGTTGGCTGCGCCGAGATGGACGGCGACGAGTGCTGGTTGTCGAGAATGCCTTCTTTTGATCCGGAGATTATCTGGGAAGTACTTGCAAATTAAAAATCTTCCAGGGGCTTAAAAACAATATTAATTCAAGTGTCCAATTATTGAATAAATTAGTAATATAATTATAATAAGCCTTGTGATAATTCTCTTTTAATAAACAATTTGATGAAGGAATAACGCTTTCAAGCTTATCTTATCCCAAAACAAATAATTTTTGTGTCTTTCATCGACTGTCATGATATGATTCCAAGCTGATTTGTTACAATTATATTTATTTTTGGATATTTAATCTTGATTTGAGCATATAAATTTTATATGAACACAACGTTAATTTTAGTTTTAATAACCTTTTTTTCTTTTTGTTTTTTTTAATAAAGCTATAAATCATCGTGCATGCGTGTGAATATGTATATGAAAGTATTGATTACATGAAATCAGACATTTTGTTTCAATTATGAGAAGGCTCGCTTTAATTAATTAGCTTAGTATAAATTTGATCAAATTCAAAATTTAATTTAAATCTTATTTCAATTCAATTTGAGAACGTGTGTTGCTGCCCGCAACCTTACAAAATGTTAGTTAAGGGGTTCAACTTTCAATCTAATAAACCGAAAAACATGAAAAATAGGCTTTATTTTTTTGACAAATGTGAGCCGAGGGTCATAAATACGATTCGAATTCACAATGTTAAAATGAAAAGTTTTGTCTTCAATTTGGGGTGTAGAATGAAGTTTAGGATATAAATAATAAGAAATCATTAAATATACATTAAAATTTCTTATTTTTTAAACATTTTAAATACCATCAAGTTAAAATTTTGAAATTTAATATAATTTGAGTAAGGTTTATGTTAATATTTTTTTAAATGAGCTGGCTCATGAGCTAATAAGTCGAGTCAGGGCTGGTTTGAGCTTGGCTTATTTGCTCCTCAAGCCCAATTCACGAGCAGTTTATCAAGCCAAGCTTGAGCGGCTCACGAGTCGGCTTGACTCGTTTGCACCCATATCTTCTCTCTTCAATAACTATAAATTCATGATTATCTTCAAGAAATCGGCTTTATTTTGGAACAATCTTTAGATTTCAAGTACAATCAAACATTAAGGTTCCATTAGTTAAAATTGGCCAAAATTTTTCGTACTTGCAGTTGGAACTCTTGTTGTTTTCGACCCAAATAATAAAGCCTTTTTCTCGGAAAGGATTTTATGGAGGTTAAGCAAAAAAATTAAAAGCAAAGGACCAAGCTCTTTTAATAATTAATGCAACAATTTCTAAGAGGATCTTTGATTACAAATATTAATGGGTGGAATACATTAAAAGCTAAACATTAAAATTTCAAATGCTTCATTAGAAGAAAGGAAAAAGCATTAATATATTTTTAAATAATTGAAATTCTCGGCTTAGTTCATCTTCCATGTATTCATCAATTTTGTGAATTATAAATGCATCACATAAAAAATTTTCACACACTGCCACCAGTTGCTACTTGTTACCATTGTCGCTACCTGCTGCTACATGTCATCCACCATAGTCATTGTGCCTTTCCATCGATATAGTTTGTCTTTGCTTGCTTCCTGCTATTATCTGCCTTGCATTACCTATCACCGACCATTTTTTATCAACTACACTGCCCAATCGCTACCCACCATCAATACTGTTAGGTTTAGTGGAACCCAGGTCCACTTGTACAAATTAAAAGCTTGCACGCCACTATTAAATGCTTGCACACAACCATTAAATGCTTGCAGAAGAAATTGGATTAAATATTGGCTGCTCTCTCCTTCGCAATTCTATATAAGGCATTGGCTCACGACGAAGAAAAAGGAATTATAACATTCCAAGTTCACCCTCCGTCTCTTCTGCGATTTGTTTGCGGTGAGGACTTCCCTCTTCCATGCGAATCGTTCTTCTTCGGTGGCTTACGGGTAAAGGAGGAGAGAGGAGGTCGAAGGAGAGGAGAGAGGAGAGAGAAGAGAGGGAGAGTTTTCTTGAATCGACGACGTGATCGTCGGGTGTATTCCTCAAAGAAATAAAATCCTCTGCAACTCCATGAACGTAGGCAATTTCTCGAACCACGTAAATCTGTGTTCTTTTGATTTAAGAATTTTTTTCTTGATTCAGCTTTTCAATTTATTACTGACACATTTTTTTACAATAATTGGTATCAAAGCCCGGTTTGGATCCGAGGAAGAACGATGGTCGGAGACGAAGTGAAGGTTTTGGAGATCGAGAAGTTGGACGACACAAATTTTTATTACTGGAGGATGCAGATAGATGACTATCTGCATGAGAAGAAACTTCATCTTTCGTTTCTTGGAAAAAGACTGATTAGATTTTGTTCGATCGACAGGTTTTGGGGGTTATTCAATTAACTCTGTCGAGATTCATTTCACATAACGTCATCAAGGAGATGAAGACTGCAGTTCTCATGACATCTTTATCATTATATATGAAAAGTCATCGGCGAATAATAAGGTGCACTTGATGAAAAGTTATTCAACTTAAATATGACGGAAAGTTTATTTGTCGCTTAATATCTGAATGATTTCAATACCATCAACAATCAATTATCATCTATTGAAATTGATTTTGACGATGAGATCTGTGCCCTTATATTGTTGGCTCCATTGCTAAATAGCTGGAAAGTCATGAGGATGCAGTTAGCAACTCTACAGATAAATCTAAACTAAAATACGATGATATTTGTAATTTGATTTTGGCTGAGGAGGTGTGCGATTCCGACTTTCTATATAGATGTTTATTGTGATGTATGCAATTATATGGTTAATTTTCTTAATAATAATTCTTACTTTGCAACAAAGTCAAAAACTTGATCCCAAGCAAATGCTAGGTATATTCTTCACTATGAAGCAAATAAGAATAAAGTTATAATATTTAAATATGGGATAGTACACAAGTATATGTTTCGTTATCAAGTAATATATGACTTTTTGATCCCCCAAATATCGAACCCACTGGGATATTTAGCAATATGCAAATTACAATACAATAGAACATAGATAACAAAATTTTACTTAGCAAAAAGTTCTTACTTAAACTGTAGCTGCTAAAATATGAATGAAAGTTTGATTCTTTTTATAAGTTTTTTATAATTAAAAATAAAGTAAGCAACTAATTAACTTAACTAAATGTTTACAAAATGAAGATAATTTAAATAAAATATTTTTTCCTTATTATGAATTAGTAACAAGTATAAAAATTTTATTGTGGAAGTAATCTAATTATGTTATGTCCAATAAAAGTAATAATATTTTTAATCTTTACTAGAGATGTTATAAAAAACATTGACTAATCCATAGTTTGAATATTCTTGAAGATCGATTATGTATGGAAGATGTTAGCTCTCATTCTAGAGTTTCCTTATTTCTTGCCCCTTGGGGGATATCTCGTATCAAAACCTAAAAATATAAATCTAATTGGGGGTTTTAGCCTGTCACTCTAAAGTCCTCTAATTCTACACCCTTCAAAGTTTATTTTCCTATTTACTTGCACTCAACCCCATGAACTACATTCTCATCCAAGAAATCAAATGTGATTTCTACCGTTTGTTGACTGAGAAAATACCATCTTAGATCTTACATGTTCTCATAACAGGTATTAACATTTTAATTGGCCAAATCAAGTAGTAAATGTAGTACAAGATTTAAAATCATCAAAACTTCTTTCAACATTAAAGTTTAATACTTCTCACAACTTACTTTCAATACTTAATCACTTAACATTTTAAGAAAAAAGATAAATAAAACTACTTAGAATCCTGATGCAACAAAAATATATGCATTTTTAGACATATATTTTATACTCATTTTGGCTTCCTGATAAATTTGATTGGTCTATCAGATTAGATACTGTATTATGGACATACGGAACTGCCTATAAGACTCTTATTATAATGTCTCCATATATACTTATTTTTGGTAAAACATGTCACTTACCAGAAGAGTTATAACATAAAACATTTTGGGCCATTAAGGAATTCAATTTTAATCTAAAGGATCTCGAGGAGAAAAGGTTATTACAACTCAATAAACTTGAAGAGATTATAAATGAAGCATATGATAATGCAAAAATCTATAAAGAGAAAATGAAAATATGACATGATCAAAGGATTATAAGAAAGAAATTTGAACCCAGATAAGAAGTCCTATTATATAATACTAGATTGGCATTATTTCTAGGAAAACTGAAATATAGATAGTTAGGACCAATTAATGTGATCAAAGTCTATCATTATAGAGTTGTTGTTATTAAAGATCCTAAAATGGAAAGATATTAAAGTTAATGGACATCGATTGAAACATTATTATGAATGGCACATGCCACAATTTAAAGAAATATTGATGTGAACTTCCAACTTTTGAAGATTGCAATGGCACCAAGGACGAGCAAGGAAAGAGGAAATGAGAATATGATGACCAAAGATTCATCAACTTCAAAGCTAGTGTTCAATTGAATAGTCTATTTAATACAAAGAAAATAATTCCAAAACAAGCGTTCAAAAATCCGGGTGGTGAAGTTGAGAGATTGATTGTTGCTCGGTGACACATCTAAAATATATAGTATTTTTTAACACATTTTTATACCTATTTTTGAGATATTGCACTTTAATGGAAGGTCTTTTTGTGTTTTTCTTTCAAGTATATGTAAAAAGGTGAAAGTGCTTAAAGGAGTGAAAAATGATCAAATTTGAAGCAAATAGGTGAAAGATGTGGAAAATTGTTTTGGCGCCTAAGCGCCGGATCTGGCGCTTAAGCGCCGGTTAAACACTGAAGGCCGGGCCTAAGTGCTAGAGGCCCTGCGCTTAAGTGCCAGTGGTAGTTAATGGATGAGTAAATTCAGTTTTTACGAATTTTGAATAGGTTTTTGAGGCACATATTGGCTTAATAGGTGGTTACAACCACCATGGATGAAAAATATTGTGAAAGGATGCATCTCTTAAGAAAATACATCAAATCAAGGCACATTTTAAAGAGATAACAATGCAACTTTTGGAGAATTATAAAAGAAGGAAGATTGAGATTTTTAAAGGGGTCCTAAAAGTACTATGAATGTTTTGAACGTTCTAAGTATGGGGAGTTAGTTGTAGAGATTTTCAAGCACCACATATTTATACTTTTTATTTCAGCTTTATATTGAGAGTGTTGTAAAAGAGAAGAGATTCAAAGGAAGTTCAAGAGTTTGGTGGAGGACTTAAGATAAGTTTTTATCTTTTGATTTAGACTACTTTTGGTTTTAATTAAGACTTGTGTTGGTTTGACAATGATTTCTACTTTTAAACTAAAGTGTGGTTTTGTTTTCTCCATAGATTCTAAGTAGTTTTCTTTATCTTTCTTCTAAAAATGATAAGTAATTAAGTGTTGGATGAAAGTTTTAGAGAGTATTAATCTTTAATTTTGGAAGTTGTGATAATTTAAATCCATGTACTTCATTTATTTCTTGATTTGGTCAATCCAGGTGTTAAAATTTGTTGTGAGAACATGTAAGAACTGTGCTGGTTATGTCTCAGTCAACAATTGGAAAGAATCACATGAAGTTGTATGAATGAGAATGTAGTTCATATGATTAAGTGCAAATGAATAAGGAAATATTCATTGAAGGGTATAGCGTTAAAGGACTTTAAAGTGACAAATTAAAGCCCCCAACTTGGTTTATTGTTTTAGGTTCTGATATGAGATGTTAGCCCGCGGGTGGAGGGAATCAAGGGAACTCTAGAGTGAGAGCTAGTATCTTCCTTGCATAGCCATTCTTCAGAACTATTCAAACTTTAAATTAGTCATTGTTCTTTATAGCATCTCTAGTAAGGGTAAAAAATATTATTTCTCTTATTTGGCACAACACAATATGCATAGTTCCACAACAGAATTCCTATACTTATTACTGATTCATGATAAGAAGAATGATATTTTCATATTTAGTGTTTTTGCTCTACAAAAACTCAAGTTATTTCATTGCTCTACAAAAACTTTGGTGAATAGTCTGATGTAAGAGATTTGAATAATCTTTTACTTCAGATTCATGAATAGTCTGATGACCACATATATGTTTGTGGTAAAATGGTTGAGTTCACCATGAGGAGGATTAATGAAATTTATTAGTTGCGAGGAGCATTTCATTGTGAGAACAATGCATTCTCTGCTACGAACGAGGCTCTGGATGAAGTTATTTCATTTCTTACCGATAGAAGAAGAGCTTGGAAGGTGAAGAATAACGCTAAGGTAAACTTTCCTGCTTCTATGGTAAATGTAGTATCCGATACACCTAAAATATATAGTATTTTTAGATACGTTTTTATACCTATTTTTGTGATATTGCGCTTTAATGGAACGTATTTGTGTGTTTTTCTTTCAGGTACAAGTAAAAATGTGAAAAATGCTAAAAGGAGTAAAAAAGGATCAAATTTGGAGCAAAAATGTGAAAATAGTGCAAAAGAGTTTTGACGTCTAAGCGCCGGTGAAATATAGAAGGCCGCATTTAAGCACTAGAGGCCCCGTGCTTAAGTGTAAGAGGTAGTTATGTGACGATTTACTTCATTTTGCCAAAATATGAATGGTCATTTGAGGCACCAATTGGCTAAAGAGGGTGGTTATGACCACTAAAAACTAAATTATGATTAAAGAACTTGTGAAAGATGGCATCCTTTAGAGAATATATCGAATTGAGACACATTTTAAAGAGTTATCAAGGCACCTCTTGGACATTTATAAAAGAAGAAAGTTGAGACTTTTGGAAGTGTGCTTGAAAGTTCTGAAAGTGTTGAAAATGGAGAGTTTTGAGAGATAGTTTTGGAGAGATTTTCATGCACCACAATTTTACTTTATCCTTTTTGTTTTTAGTTTTATTGTGAGAGTCAAGAGTGTTGTAAAAGAGAAGAGATTTGAAGGAACTTCAAGAGTTTAGTGGGGGATCTGAGAGAAGTTTTTCTATTTATTTTTGAACTACTTTTGGTTTTAATCGAGACTTTTTGTTGGTTGGACAATGAAGATTTTTTGTTGGTTGGACAATGATTTCTACTTTTAAACTAAAGTGTGGTTTCGTTTTCTCCATGGATTCTGAGTAATTTTCTTTATCTTTCTCCTTAAAATGATAAGTAACAAAAGTTTTGGATGGAAATTTTGGAGAGTATTAATCTTTAATGTTGGAAGAAGTTGTGATGATTTAAATCCATGTACTTCACTTACTTCTTGATTTGACATATCCAGATGTTAAAATTTTTTGTAAGAACATGTAAGAACTGGGCTGGTACTATCTCAATCAACAATTGGAAAGAATCACATGAGGTTGTATGAATGAGAATGTAATTCATATGACTGAGTACAAATAAATTGGGAAATAATATTTGTAGGTTGTAAAGTCAGAGGACTTTAAAGTGACATGTTAAAGCCCCAAACTTGGTTTATTACTTTAGGTTCTGATACGAGATGTTAGCTCCTAGGTGGAGGTAATCGTAGAAACTCTAGAGTGAGAGTTGGTATCTTCTCTGCCTAGTCGGTCTTTAGAACTATTCAAACTTTAAATTAGCCAATGTTCTTTATAACATCTCTAGTAAGGGTAAAGAATGTTTTATCATATTTAGCACAATACAATTTGCATATCTCCACAATAGAATTCCTATACTTATTACCGATTCATGATAAGGAGAAAGATATTTTCATACGAAGTGCTTTTCTTTTACGTAAACTCAAGTTATCTTTAAAAGATTTATTGTTTTGTCAAAATATCAAAAATACCAAAAAGAATTGAATTTTACTTATTGTGAAAAAAATAATAGTTTAAGTAATTGTCTTTTTAAAATAGAAAGTTTGTGCATATTACGTATTCTATATTGCTTGATAACGATACTTGTGTAGTATCTCCCAATATATATATATATATATATATATTTAAAGGTTAAATTCTTATTTTTTTCAAGATCATGTTTTTTGTTCTGTTGCGAAGTAAGAAAACATAAGTGAAAAAGATCATCAAAGTAATTGTTATACTGTTGCATATAGACATTCGAGATCAACTTTTTGACGCCGTTGTCGGGGAAGATTTCAAAAATTTATTGAAAGCAAAATTTCTATTTCTAGAAAGTCTTATTTAAACTTTAAAAGTTATTTTAGGAATATCTCATTATAGTATTTTATTTTATGAGTATTTTGTTGTATTTTATTTTATGTTAATGTATGCGTAGTTCAGGTTCTGAAGGATTAGTGTCCTACGATTCTGAATTAGAGAGAAATATTAAAAAATCAGAAAAACAAAAAATTAAAAATTTTGAAAAATCTAAAAAAATTACAGAAATGGCAAACCAAAATGATCAAAATGCTAAAATTCATCAAGAGTTTAGACCTTTACGAGATTATGTCAACCCTATGGTAGATGAACTTCATTATAGTATTCAAAAACCTACTGTAGTGGCTAATTCATTTGAACTTAAACCTGCTATTATCCAAATGATGTCAAATTATCAGTTTGGGGGATCACTAATTGAAGATCTAAATTTACATCTTGCCAATTTTCTAGAATAGTGATACATTTAAGTACGATGGTGTATCGTATGATGCCATAAGACTTAAATTATTTTCTTTCTCACTGAGGGATAAATTTAAGATGTGGTTGAATTCATTAGCACTTAGATCTATCAGAAATTGGGGTGATTTAGCACAAAAACTTCTTGTTAAATATTTTCTACCATCCAAAGTTGTGAAGCTTAGAAACGATATTACATCTTCTAATCAGTTTGAAGGGGAATCTATTTATGAAGCATAGGAATGATTTAAAAAACTCTTAAGAAAGTTTCCACAACATATTATACCAAATTGGTTAATAATTTAAACTTTTTATAATGGATTAGCTGAATCTCTTAGATCTATTATCGATGCGTTGTTGGTGGTTTGTTGATGTCAATACCATTTCATGACGCTTACGCTTTAATTGAAGAAATGACTACCAATAATTTTTAATGACCTTCTAAGAGGGTGAATCTTAAGAAAGTAGCCAATATTCATAAATCTGATGCATTTACTATGTTAGCAAATCAAGTTGCTGCAATTTCAAGGAAGTTAGACCAACAGAATCAATTTTTCTCAACCAATCTCCATGATTGAAGAAAATTCATTAGGCCAAATAGTAGATTCTCAAGCATCATTAGAAACTTTGAATGCCATAAATAAAAAGCAGAATAACCCATATTCAAACGATTATAACCCAGGCTGGAAGAACCATCCCAACTTTAATTGGAATAATACTATGGGTGGTAATAATCAGTAATGGGGGAACAATCAAGGAAACCCATTAGGAAATTAGAAAAACCAAGGGAATAATAATTATAAATCTACTTATCCTTCAGGTTTCAACAGTAATATACAATTTAAGGAGAAGAAGTTGTCTATAGAAGAAGTGGTGTTACAAATGAGAAATCAGTTACATAGTCAAGGAGTTACAATTAGAAATATTGAGAATCCACTTGGGCATATCGCAAATTCATTAAGTAATAGATCCCAAGGAAAATTTCCTAGTAATACTGAAACAAATCTGAAAGACCAGAGTAAAGAGCAAGTAAAAGCTGTTCAACTTAGAAGCGGAAGAGAGTTGGAAGGAATGGTTCAAAACGAAACTGAAGTAGAGAGAGAAGAAATTGATGAATCAAAAGAGGATGCTCCAAAAGATTCTGAAAGACCTATTTCTCCACTTAAAGTTAACTTAGAAAAACCACCACCTCCATTTCCTCAGAGACTTCGTCAACAGAAATTTGATAACCAATTTTCAAAATTTCTGAAAATTTTTAAGAAGCTAACAATTATTATTCAATTTGCTGAAGCCTTTGAACAAATGCCAAGCTATGTAAAGTTTATGAAGGATATTCTCAACAGGAAAATGAAGTTTAAAGATAATGAGACTGTTGCACTTAGTGAGGAGTGCAGTGCAACAATTCAAAAGAAGCTTCTTGAAAAGCTTAAAGATCATGGTAGCTTTAAAATTCCATGTGCAATAGGAGATAAATTTTATGAGAAAACTTTATGTGATTTAGGTGTAAGCATTAAAATTATGTCATTATCAGTATTCAAATGATTGGGATTAGGAGAAATAACCCCTACTACTATAGCTCTGCAGTTAGCAGATCGTTCAATAACTTACCCTAAAGGAGTTATAAAAGATGTCTTAGTGAAAGTGGATCAATTTATCTTTTCTATTAATTTCATTGTGCTGGAAATGGAGGAAGATAAAGAAATATTTATGATTTTGGGGAGACATTTCCTAGCCACAGGAAGAGCAATGATAGATGTGCAGAAAGGGGAATTCAGGTCAATGATCAAACTGTTACTTTTAACATTTTAAAATCAATAAAATATTATGCAAAAAGTAAGGATAATGAATGTTATATAATGGATGTTATAAGATATTTGTGTGAATGTCATTTCAAAACCAATTATGAAGAAAAATCTGAAGTAAAAGATTTGGAACACGAGCAAGAAGAGGAATTTGGTGATCCCTCAGGAAATTCAAATAACCAAGGGAATCTAACTATAGACCTTATTATCCTCCTGGATTTAATAATAAGACACAAGTTAAAGAGAAGAAGTTGACTATGGAAGAAGTGATGTTGAACATGGGAAATCAAAAACAAAATCAAGGAGCTGCAATTAGGACATATTTCTACTGCATTTGATAACAGACCTTCAGGAATTCTTTCTAACACTGATGAAGTTAATCCAAAAAGTTAGAATAAGGAGAAAATTAAAGTTACTCAATTACGAAGGGGAAAAATGTGAAGAAAAGAATCTAAAGAGTAACTGAAATTGAGAAGGAGAAGGTGGAAATTGAAAATGACAATGATGAAAATAAAATAATAAAAATTTCTTTATAAAAACCGCCACCTCTGTTTCCTCAATGATTGAAGTGGAAGAATAAAGATAAATAATTTACAAAAATTTTTAAAATCCTTAAAAATTTAACGATAAATATTCCTTTTATTGAGGTTTTAGAACAAATGCCAAGTTATGTGAAATTTATGAAGGATATACTAAGTGAGAAGAGAAAGTTTACGGATCACGAGACCATTGTACTCAGTGAATATTGTAGTGTAATTATTCAGAAAAAGCTTCCTCAAAAGTTAAAAGATCCTGGTAGTTTTACTATACCTTGTGCTATTGGTGAGAAATTTTTCAAAAAAACCTTATGTGATCTAGGAGCTAGTATTGATCTTATGCCTCTATCAATTTTTAAACATTTAGATTTATGAGAGACTTTCCCTACTACTGTAACTCTTCAGTCACCTAATTGATCAATAACTTATCCTAAATGGGTTATATAAGATGTATTAGTGAAAGTAGATAAATTTATTTTTCCTATAAACTTTATTGTATTAGATATAGTGGAAGATAAAGAGATTCCTTTTATTTTGGGGAGACCATTCCTTACAATAGAGAGAGTTGTGATAGATGTGTAAAAAAGAGAATTAATAATGAGAGTGAATGATCAAGAAGTAACATTTAATATAGTAAAAGCTATGAAATATCCTGCGATGGAAAAATATAATGAATGTTTTAGAATGGAAGTTACTGATTATCTAAGTAATAAGAAATTTGAGGGAATGTTCGAAGATAATTATAAGAATAAGAATAAAATAAAAAAAATAATTTAGATTATGTCGAGGACAACTTTCAAATTTTGGACCTTTTGGAAAATGATAATAAAAATATTATTCCTTCCGGTATTAAATCACCTGAACTTGAACTGAAAATATTACCCATCCATTTAAAATATGTATTTTGAGGAGATTCATCTATATTGCTTATTATTATATCTTTTTATTTAAATGAATTTCAAGAGCAAAAATTAGGAAAAACGTTGAAAAGATATAAGAAGACTTTTGGATCGACTTTAGCAGATATTAAAGGAATCAGTCCTTCCATTTATATGCACAGAATTTTATTGGAAGAACAATATGATCCTAAAGCTCATCCTCATAGGAGATTAAACCCGATAATGAAAGAAGATGTTAAAAAGAAAATCTTAAAATGGTTAAATGCTGAAATTATATATCCTATTTCAAACAGTGCTTGGGTAATTTTGATCCGCTGTGTTCTAAAGTAAGGAGGAGTGTCAGTTGAAGTAAATGAGAAAAATGATTTAATTCCAATAAGACAAGTTACTGGCTGACAAATTTGTATAGACTTAGAAAATTAAAAATAGTCACCAAGAAAGATCATTTTCCTTTACAATCTATAGACCAAATGTTGGATAGATTGACTGGGCAAAAATATTACTACTTTCTAAATGGATATATCGGGTATCAACAAACTCTGATTTCTCCGAGGATCAAGAAAAAAACAATGTTTACAAGCTCTTATGGAACATTTGTTTTCGTAGAATGTCTTTTGGACTATGTAACACACATACGACATTTCAAATATATATGATGTCAATTTTTTTTGTAATTTAATTCAATGTGGAATGGAAGTATTTATGGATGATTTTTCTATATTTGGAACTTCATTTGAATTATGCTTAAATAATTTAAAAAAAGTTCTGAAACTATGTGAAAAAATCAAATTAATACTAAATTAGAAAAATGTCAATTTAAGGTTGCAGAAAGAATTATACTTGGGCATAAAATTTCTAAAAATGACATGGAAGTAGATCCAACAAAAATTCAAGTTATTATGAAATTACCGCCTCCTTCTACGGTTAGAGGGGTAAGAAGTTTTCTAGGGCATGCTGGTTTCTACAAGCGTTATAAAAGAAAAGTTTCAAAAATTACTAAGTCATTATGTCAACTTTTAGAAAAGGATATGAAATTTACTTTTAATTAGGAATGCATAAAAGCATTTGAATTACTGAAAGAAAATATAATCACTACTTCTATAATAGTTCAACCTGATTGGGAGAAACTATTTGAAATAATGTGTGATGCTAGTGATCATGCTATTGGAGTTGTTTTAGGGTAAAAGTATCACAAAGTTTTTAAAGTAATATATTATGCTAGTAAAACTCTAAATAATATTGAAATTACTTACACCACTACTAAAAGAGAGTTATTAGCTATTGTCTATGCCTTTGATAAGTTTCAACCATATATAGTTGGAGCTAAATGTATAGTGCATACAGACCATTCTGCTATAAAAAATTTTAAACCGAGATTAATTAGATGGATAATTCTGCTCCAAGAGTTCAATTTTATGGTAGTAGATAGAAAGGGAACTAATAATCAAATAGCCGATCATTTGTCCAGATTGGAATAAGAAATATTAACTGATTTTGCAAATGAAATTTTAAAAACTTTCCCTGATGAGCAGTTGTATTGTACTGATATAAAGAATATATTGTGGTATGCTGATATATTAAATTATATTGTGAGTGATATTCTATCACTAGATGTAAAGAATCAACAATTAAAAAAAATTATTCATGATGCAAGATTTTATTTTTAGGATAACGCGTATTTAAATAAATAGTGTAAAGATTTGATCATTTGAAGATGTGTGCCTTACAAAGAAACTGAACAAATAATTAAATGATATCATGATTCTGAATTTGGATAACATTTTGGAATTAGTAGAACTGCACATAAAATTTTGCAAGTTGGATTTTGTTGGCCTACTCTTTTTAGAGATGCTAATGAATATATTAAAACATGTGATCGATGTCAGGGAGTAGGAAATATTTCTAGAAGAAATGAAATGCCTTTGAATTACACATTAAAAGTTAAAAAAAAATTTGTGTGGGGATTAGATTTAATGCGACCATTTATGCCTTCATTTGGAAATTTATATATATTGCTTGTTATAGATTATATGTCTAAAAGGATTGAAGCAATTTTTGTACCTAAATGTGATGCTCGAAGGCATTCAAAATTTTTAAATAAAAACATATTTACAAGATATTGAATGTCAAGAGTGATTATTACTGATGGAGGATCCCATTTTAATAATAAGAGGATCGAGAAATTGATTAGAAAATATAAAATTATGCATAGATTCTTTATAGCTTATCATCCTCAAACTAGCAGTTTAGTAGAGGTATGAAATCATGAAATAAAGCAAATTTTAGAAAAAGTTGTAAACCCTAATAATTTGGATTACTCTGCCAGATTAAATACTGCATTATGGGCATACAAAACTGCCTATAAGACTCTTATTGAAATGTCTCCATATAGACTTATTTTTGGTAAAACATGCCACTTACCAGTAGAGTTACAACATAAAGTATTTTGGGCTATTAAAGAATTCAATTTTAATCTAAAGGATGTCGGTGAGAAAAGATTATTGCAACTCAATGAACTTGAAGAGATTAGAAATGAAACATATGATAATGTAAAAATCTATAAAGAGAAAATAAAAATATGACATGATTGAAGGATTATAAGAAAGAAATTTGAACCCAGAAGAGAAGTTCTATTATATAATACTAGATTGAAATTATTTCTAGGAAAACTGAAATCTAAATGGTTAGGACCATTCAATGTGATTAAAGTCTATCATTATGGAACTGTTATTATTAGAGATCCTAAAATTGGAAAGATATTTAAAGTTAATGGGAATCGATTGAAACATTATTATGAAGGACACATACCACAATTTAAAGAAATCATGATGTTGAGTCATCCTAAATAAACATTGGTGTGTCAGGCTGACGACGTTAAACCGAGCACTTTGTTGGAGGCAACCCATATATATATTTTACTATTTTGTTTTACAATTGTTATAATATATTATGAGATAGTAATACCTTAGAATCCTACTTAATCTTATATATCATAAATCAAGACAAAGACTGTTACTAGATAAAAATTTGGGAATTAATTGAACCAAAGATGAAACAAATGCAATTTTCGCTTTGGCGCCGACAACGCCATCATGAGCGCTGACAAAGCCCAGAACGGTTTTGACAGTTCATGCAGTTTTAGATGGACTCTGGCAGGATTTTGCTACAAAATAATTGCCTAAAGGTCTTTTTAAAGGCATGAAAACCATTTTAGATGACCAGATACTTTCAAATTTTGAAATACATGGCTTCTAATTCCAGGGAGAAAGTGTTATTACCCTGGGAACCCATGGATCCTATTGATGCAAACTATATTGGGAATGGAAATGAAGTGTTGAACATTATCTTAGATCAATCATCACATGTTTTGACACCCTTAATGCGCTGTACAGTTGGAAGTTCACAAGTTTTGGAGAAGAAAATAAAGAAGATAGAAAGAGAACTTCAAAATATCATAAATGCGATAGGAAATTTTACTTACCTTTTTATCACTTAGATTGGAGGATGAAGGAACACTTTGATCATACAGGACGAATTGAAGTAGGTTTAGTGTAATTGTTCAAGAAGAATGAATAGATCGATGAAAATTTGACTAATCAATTTTAATACTGATCATTCTACAAATTATACGTGCATTACTAGTCTATGGGAGATATTAGAGGAAGAGATTGTACTAAAGATGAAGAGGAGAAATTGAAGAAGTTAGACTTTCTACTCTTCAAAATTAATTATGTTTTTAATGCAATTGTGTTGGATTTGCTTTGCTTGGAAACTCCTATCACTTTAATTGTATGTATAGTTTATTTTTCAGCATTTTAGTGTTGTGGCTTAATTTCGATGCTAAATTATAGTGTGATTTGCTTTATGTATGTTTTAGTGGGATTAAAAATTTGTGTTTATAAGAATTTGGAATTTCATATATAAAAGTTGGTTTTGTGTTGTTTGTAAAAACACTTGTTTGTGGACTATTTAAGGATGAATATTATGGTTTAAAAATCTAATTAAATGTTGGAGTGAATTGGAAATAACTAATGTGCAAAAATAATGGAAATTGAATATTTTTGGTACAGGCGCTAACGGTGCCCGAGACCCGAAAGTCCCCAAGTACTTTAAAATTTCACAAATTGCACCATGAAAATGCCATTTTTACCGTTTTGGTCACCTTCAACCTTCGGTTTACACCCCTAGGGCTCGCAAACACTTGAATTTAAAAGAATTATAAGACAAAAGAAGTTTGCATTTCATCTTTTCTCGGTAAGTGATACACTTTGAACTAAAAATTTTTAATTTCCACCAAGGATTTTTCCTACATTATTGAGATCTGAAATTTTAAAGTTTTTTTAAGGAGATTTTGAGAAATTTTTTTTAGTGAAGAACTCTTACTTAATGAATTTAAGTTTAGAATGTCCCACATTATGATTTTCAAAATTTTTGAATTTATTTGGATTTTATCATTTTTCTTTCTTTCGAAGATTGCAATGGCACCAAGGATGAGCTAAGGAAAGAGGAAATTGGAATATGATGACCAAAGATTCAACATCTTAAAAGCTAGTGATCAATTCAATAGTCAATTGAATATAAAGAAAATAATTTCGGATCAAGCGTTCAAAAATCTGGGTGGTGAAGTTGAGAGATTGATTATCGCTCGACAGTGAGAGAATTTATGTTACTTTACTGTCGAGGCTGTTATTGGCATAGTCATGGAGTGTTATGCCAATTTTAAAGAGACTACTGATGACCACGTATATGTTCATGGTAAATTGGTTGAGTTCATCACGAGGAGGATTAATGAAATTTATCAATTGCAAGGAAAATTTCACTGTGAGTACAACACATTCTCTGCAACAAAGGAGGCTCTGGATGAAGTTATTTCATTTCCTACTGATAGAAGAGGAGCTTGGAAGGAGAAGAATAACGTTAAGGAAAACTTCTCTGCTTCTATGGTAAATGTAGTATCTGATACACCAAAAGTATATAGTGTTTTTAGACACATTTTTATACAAATGTTTGATATATTGCACTTTAATGAACAAAATTTATGTGTTTTTATTTTAGGTACAAGTAAAAAGGTGAAATGCTAAAAAGAGTAAAAAATGATTAAATTTGGAGGAAAAATGTGAAAATGTTGCAAAAGAGTTTTGACGACTAAGCGCCAGATCAGGCGCTTAAGCGTCGATGAAACAGAGAAGACCGCACCTAAGAGGCAGAGGCCCCATGCTTAAGTGTCAGAGGGAGTTATGTGATGGTTTACTTCATTTTTTTTTAATTTTGAAGGGACGTTTGAGGCACCTCTCTATTAAATGGTGTCATCAGCGTTGCTTTTGATGCCATCAACCGTAGGCATTGAGGATATTCTGGCCTCTGTTCTATAGGTCTGCGTCACTGACATCCATCCTGGCGCCATCGGCACTGAGTATTTCTTCAAAAACGTCATTTTAACTTCAAATTCCATCTTTTTTGCTTCAAATCCTAAAAATCAACAACCTACAATAAAACATGAAAAATATCTTCCTTTAAAGTGTAATATCATTAAAAATGAATATAAAATATAGGTCTAAATAAGCATGTATTTTTAGTGCATCAGTGCCTAGGTGCCAGAATTTTCCATTGGTGGTTTCTTCAGCAATTGTGCACTAATTCAGAGATATATTCATGGGATTATCATTGGAGAAGTGACTTTTTAGCATTTCTAAGTCCTGTAATTCTACAAAAAAGCAAGGAGGTTGTAGATAATAGAAAGAAATGTAGATTTTTACCTTTTTTGAGAGATTAGTGAGAGGATTTTGAGAGATATCTGTAAGGGATTGTATTAGAATTGCATGGATCTATAAGAGACTTTGTTGGAGGAATTTTCATCTTTCTTTTAGAGCGAAAAAACAAATTATTGTGTTCATCATTACCTTGTACTTGTTGTAAACACTTATCTAGTGGATTTACTTTGATTTAATGAAGCTTTCTATTGTTTGTGACATTGGCTTTATGAAGTAGAATTCTTGTACTTTTCATTTGCAATAAATTATATGAATGTTTAGAATGTTAAGATGCATGTATAACAGGCTTTTCGTATCATAGTGATGGTTCGTACTTCATGCTTCATTTACTAATCAATATGGCCAACTAGTATGTTAAATTTTGTTGTAAAACCATAAGATCTGAGAGGGCTATGACTTTAATAACTAGCGGGAACCACAATGAACTTAAGGGTGAAGGAAAAGTAGTTAAATAATTTAATGCAATGTTAGGGAGATATTTGTTGATGGGTCAAATTGGTGATTCTAAGGTGAGAGGCTAGATTCATAACCAATTTGAACTTGGGCTTCGTACCTTAAATTTATGATTGAGCCAATTAGAGGCCTATTTGGTGAAGGAGACTCTAGGGTGACAGGCTAGAAGTTTCACTGGGACAATTTAGTTATGTTAAGGAGTCGGCCTTAAGCTAACTAAGCTACATTATACAATCAGAAGAGGGTAACTTAGTTTTTTTGTCCTATTGTCATTGGCTACATTAGATTCTAAGCATATCATTCCTACACAATATCTAAGTCCCCATAAGAGAAAGGTATGTTTTACATCTCAAAATTTACCAAACCAATTCATTTTTTTAGGTTTAACTTTAGATTTAAGTTTTTATTTAAAAGAAGTTGATAGAAAAATCACCCTTAATCAACATTCCAAACTAAAACATGATAGTAGTTGACTAGAACTTAGCCTAAGAGATTTCTTACCTCGCTTCTCTATGGGATTAGTAATCGGGACTCCATTAGATCCCCGATTATACATGAATGATAAGTATACTATAATAGATTTAGATTTAAATTGGGATTGATAATAGGGACTCCATTAGAGCCCTATAATACATGAATGATAAGTATACTTGTATAGAACCCCTAGCATTTAAACTATTAATTAAATTATAAACTCTATAACATATCCATTTTACATAATAACCACCTGAAGAAACTGGGTCAAGTTTTTGGGCAGAAAACTAAGTAACTCCATAATTACAGGAAGGGTCAAGTTTTTTTGCACCGTTGACAGTGAAGCTATGGTAAGAACTTTAAGAGATTTTTATTTGAACCAGGAAGATTTAGATTTGGAATTTGTAGTGTTATTATCAAGGTTTTTTAGTTATAATGTGTCTATTTAAAAGAAAATCTAAAAAACTAAAAATAGTTTTGAGTGATTTAAGTACTGCATAATTGTCCTATTAATTAAGGCTTTAGACTTAAATGAGTAGTTCACGTACTGCAGACCTTGAACTATATGACTCAGAACTGGAGAAAACTTTTAAGATGATTAGAAAACCCTAAGGAGAAAAGTTGTGAGAAAGTGAAATATGTATATACTTGGGATTCATCAAACTAACGACTTTAAACGAAGTGTTTCATGGCAGACAACCCATAGGTTATTTATGTTAGTTTGTTTGTGAGGTGCAATTGTTTGAGATTTGATGCATTTGTTTTAGTTTGGATTGATCATTTTGATTGATCTTGGTGGATGTTTGGATTGTTAATGGATTGATTTGATCATTGTGTGTCATTAGGTAGGTGATTCCTTAACATTTCATTATGGATGGACTTGTATTTTCTCTCTTTTAGTAGTTGGATTGACGAGTCCACTATGACTCGGGTCTCAACCGGACTTGAGTTTTACATGAGACATCTTAAGTTTGGACAGTGATAGTTGCATCTCAATTCTGTTACTTCCTCTATCTGACATTGTTTTCATTCGATAGGGTCATGAGCCTACCTGATGAACAACATGTAGATGACAGTCACCATCTATATACAGTTAGAGGTGCATACATTATGGGGTAAGGTAATACCTGAGGATGACAATACATAAGACAAAATAACAGCGATAATTTTGTCCACGGATTTAACCCTACACCCTTCATCATGAGGGTGGCAACAATGTGATGGCTAGGCTCAAAAATTTCTCATTCAAAATGATATTGTGTCAGTTGTTGGTTTTCACATACCTGCATGTAGCCTTCTGGCTGAAAACAAGGTTGCGATGTACTCTTCCTCTGCTGGTGAGAGTGACCTCTTCTGTCTTTTTGGAGTATTGCAAGGAAAAGAAAAGGAGAAAATAATAGCTAAAAGAGAAAAGTAAGTAGGACTTCGCCATTGAAAACTAAGCATACGAAAATGATTAACGATGTCCCCTATTAAAAGATAATTGTGTCTGCAGTGCCAGAATAAAGTATTAACTCATTTTGTTGAGGCAATAAATAATTTTAGGTGAGACACTATGGTAGTATCTGGGCCTGGGTGCCTCATGATGTGAAGCACCAAGATCTCAGTGCTCGCATTGAATTTGGTGGAATAAATTTGTCGTCATATTCTACTGCCATTGTGCCATAAATAATAGTGTTTGTTTTCAGATACAATTTTTTTTTATGTGGGGATGCGGGGCGACCAACAAGGCTGAGCGCCCTGACTTCTTTTTACCATTTTTGAAGGTTTTGTACTCGTGGGACCAACAATGCCCACATTGGCTCAGTGAAGGTCTAAATATGGGAAGTAGTCTCCATAAAAGACAAATATGACACCAACACATTATTTTCTCATGTAGAAGATAGTTTATTGAAAATGGTCTAGAAAATGGATGTGAAATGGCTATGGAAAATAAATTTGTATCCAGACATGTCAAATTTATAAGAAATTATAATTATACAATTTATCTTTTTCTTTCATATTTAAAGTTCTCATAAAATGTGGAAAACTATATTAATTAGATGTTATCATTCTCTACGTAATGGTGAAGTTGATTTATAAATTAGGCTTATTACAATAAAAAAAAATATTTTAATGTTATTTATAAATCTCCATGTACATACATTTTAAGGATATTTTTTTATCGTTTCCATAAAAATTATTTAAAAAATAATCTAAAGGTCAAAATAACTTAAATGAACATCTTAATATTCAAATTATAGCATCTATTAATGAAAATTATGTAATTGACTAATATGTACAAATAACTACACATATTATTGTATAAATGTGTCGACGAGCAAATTTGAGATTGAGTTTTGCTTATTGGTTATAAGGTTTGATCAGATGTGGCCACTACCTTGCTCCCACAGACCTAAGTTTTCCATTTTCTCTCATATAACCTACCTACCTCTTGGTGATGAATTAATTGTGAGGGATGTCATCGACACTCTTTAAATCGTTGCAAGGACCTCATTTATTCTTCATAGTTATCACTAATTGAAGATATATACATCATGGTGTTTCAACTTATGGCAATACTAACTTCTTTATCTCAATTTCAAACATGCCTACAAATTTATTTACAAGTAACCACACAATTAATAATCTGTTGTGTAATTGAATAAAACACTGTAGCTAAAAGAAACCATATAAGCAAATGATCATTATTAAAATTATCTAATAAAAAAACAATACATGTTCAATCCAGTTCTAAAAGAAGTTAGTTCATGCCTAAAAAGAATTCAATAAAAATAACCATAACCATAGTTTAAAGATGTGTTACAACACTTATGAATAAAAGAAAAGGGAAAGGAAACTCATACAAAGAGAATAATCTTCTTCCTTGTGCCATCCCAACTACTGATTCTTCTTATGTTGTCTCAAAGATTTCCTCTTGAGAAACTCCATGTAAAGTATGTAGGTGAACCACTTTAGGGTTTGACAAAAATTTCATTTAATACATCCTAACCCAATCTTTAAATAAAACTACTTTAAATGAGCCCTAAGGGCCAAACAAACTCTTATGTTAGAGTGCATTGATTTTATCATTATGGTTTTCATCCATGCTAATCTAAATTCAAAATTATGCTTTAGAGTGGATTGACTAGCATGGTTTTCATCTTTTTGGCAATTCTTCCATAAACATGCAAATTTTTTAATTTAAAGTTTGATTGTAACAAAAAATTTCAAATAATATGTGAATATTCATTAATTTGTGGATCTAATGTAGATTAAATATATAGATAATTTACAGCTTTCAAATGGAAACCCATCATCTAAGCTAAAATAGTACTGTAACGTGACCCAAAGTGGACAATGAAAACTACAACTTTTGGCTCTACTAGAAATCAATTATTTATAAGCAGAGATGTGAGGTCTCAAGTCTCAAGGATTGTGGAAAACTTATAAAACAAAAAAATAGCAAATAAATTATATAGGTCTAAAATCCATTTATAAACTCACACAAACTAATATTGTGTCATTTACTTTCGTTGAGTTATTGGGTCCTTAAAGAGTATAGTGTGAGTAGCTTCTTTTAAAAATCTGTGCTGCATCAATCTCATACATTTGAGGATGGCCTTGAGAAAGTTCTTCTTAATATTGATGGACATTAACTCTCTAGTTAAAACATAAATCTATTGATCCCTGGTGGGTATATGTCAGAAAACCACTTGAATAATTTCTTCTAAAATATGACGTGTGAGTCTCATGGAACCTAGCCAATGAGTCCGCCCATGATTGAGTCTGATCCCTGTTTCAAGGAGGTTGTCCTCATGCCATCTTTTTAGTTTATTTTGCCCTTGGGGGTATATAGAAGTATTCTTAGTATCATTTGATTCAACTCATCAAGATATTTATTTTGAATATAATTTTCTTAAAAATTAAAATGTAGATGATCATTGGGCCATTTTTAAAAGTTTTAAAATTAAATGCATGACTAATTCGAGCTCTGAAATTTTTGCACTAAGATTGGTGTTGATCAGATATTTTCCTAAATAATTGTTGCAAAATGAGAATAAAATCTGTTTTATTAATTTTTTGAAAAAAAAAAACATTCTCGCATTGTAATTCAAATACAAAAATGTAAAATTAATAAAATAGTACCACGTGTACATCATGCAAGATTCACGAAGGCACATTAGTCAAACACACTGCAGCATATTTCATTGTCCAAAAAGTCGCTTTATTGCAGACCTGACCCTCAGATAAACAGTACTGCTCTTTGACATTTGATGCAATAAAGAACGTGCGCCTATCCGGGGTTTGTTGGAAAGGAAGGAAGGAAATGATTGGATGATATAAATCAGGATTAAATAATGAGCCGGCCATAGTCATCATAAGAATTTCCTACCTTTCATAAAGTTGGTCTTGGTATTATTTATTTATGAATATAAATGCGGCGTTCGGACTAAGGTTATATTTTTGTTGATTAAAAGTTGATTTTTGATGAAGACATGGCTAGATGTTTTTGGACCATTTTAGTTGGGATAGAATTAGAAAACTAAAATTTAAGCATCTATAGCCAAAGTGAATTTTCATCAATACTTCTTTGTTGAATTTATTTCCTATTGCTTTTGCAAAATGGGCAGCTCTTTATTGAGACCACTCTAATACACTATTTCTTAAGTTTTGGAGCTATGCTAACCAATGAACAATAGAATAAAGTGCAATCATGATGGGTTAACGAGAACTATATGTGAACTCCAATTTCTATAGTTATTGAAATAAGAGAATAAATTGTAATCAAATTAAGGAGCTTAAATTGCTAGAGTTGTCATAAATTATTTTGAAGGCTATGTCAAATGCGATCTCTAAGCCACAAATAACGATGGAAATTTTTTATTTATTGATCAAGAAGGATTGTTAGTTAAGTTATTATTTAAATATGAATTTAAGGCAAATTATCTCTGAATATCCAAAAACATTCTACCGAGGCTATGATGATCATATCTTTATCATTTCTATGTAATACACTATTGGGTGAGACTATAGTCGTTTTTAATTGATACATCATTAATAGTTTTTTACGTCTACCATGAATCTCGAGGCATTTAGCAAGAATCTTGAGGATTTATCATGATTCTCGAGGCACTTTTGGGGCAATAAATTTTCAAACTCAAATAAAAAATTAGTCAGGACTCCGATCTCAACAAACTTATAGTCAAACTAGCCGGCTCGACAATACAAACCCAATGACATCAAAATTTGTCCAAGCTGAGTCAAGAATTGATCAATCCGTTAAACCACTTTTAGAAGCTCTAAGTGGCCAATTGGAGGGCCAAATGGATTTCAAATATGAGAAGCTTAGAATCAAATCGAGTTCCTCAATGATATGAACTCAATGTGCCCCAAATCATTAAATTCTTACATCAATAAGGCACTTAGATCCCCACAAAACTTCATCTAATGAAGGAAATCACTCTAGGTCGTCTGACAAAGTTGTTCTTGCTTTATTTATAGAGGAAGCTACTCCAAGACTCTATAAATAGAGTCCTACTCTCTCATGAAGGAGGATAAAGGTTGAGTGCTAGATCAGGAAAAGGGGGAGAAGCTAACAGTCATTTTAGATTTGAAGTCTCAACGAACACTTCTTGCCTTCGTAGTAGTTGATGACCGTCAACTAATATCTGCCAGCCAGCATCAACCACCACCTGCCATCACCTACAATGAAGCATCTTACTGAGTAATGATTTATATTATGGACTAACAAAGCATCCTATAGAGCAACATGATGCCCTCAATACAGTTTAATGATGCACCCAAAAATGGTGTAACAATGCACCTTATCTAGTATAACAATTACTCGCCTTATAGTCCTCTACTACAACCATTGTGGCCAACAAATTCTATCACATCTCACCACTATGACCTATGTCACCAATTATCACTTAACTAGCTCATTGCTCATGTGGCTCCCAACTTTAGCCTCTATGGTCTACGGGCATTACACGGCTCACCACTACAATCTATGTAAGAAACTATTGCCTACATAGCTCACAGCTCATGCAGTTCCCAACTTCAACCTCTATGGCATATGGATGTTATTAGAGCTCTCAACTTCGTCTTTCGTGGGATACAGAGTTTAATTAAGCTCACCACTATAGCTTATATGACAAACTACAATCTACGTGTATCATAGTGTGTGAAGCTCCCAACTTTGTTCTTTATGGCTTACAAATGTTAATGAAGCCCACAATCTTGGCCTAAAAACATTAACATAACTTATCATAACGATCTATGTGGCTCACAGCTCATACAACTCTACACTCAAATATTTTTGGCCTACTTATGTTAGTGCAACTCTCTACTACAACCTATACTGTTGATTGCTATTATGAAAGCACTCAGCTATAAACTCAGTGACTAACATTCCCTATCATAGCTTACCACTATTACTTATAAGTCCAACTACAACCTATGAGGCTCACAACTCATGCAATACATATCTATCCACTACAGTCCTCGTGGAAAATCAACACTTTTGAACTACCATCAATAGTCTTTTTTCGTAACCACCGACACAACTTTCAACTACGGCTTCTACGATAAGCTGAGACTAATACAACCACAAAAAATTATCTTAGTTGTAGCCCAATTACGACTATTATACGGGGATAACCATTGTACATTTAAAATTCCATTTTCCTAATTTCAGTAGTAGGGCAGACTAATGCGCTCACAATTAATTAGTGGGTTACTTTGTGTGGGCTATGTTTAGTATTTTTTTCCTTCTTCGAGGTTTTCCACATAAGAATAGTAGTGAATCCCTCTGCTACTCATCTTTTATTTGTATATGTGTTAGATCCTTGTGTAATGTTAAGATGTTATTTTTTTCCTCTACCACTGCAAATCTTCTTACATGCAAAAGTTAAGCACCATTTGTGGGAAGCAAAGTTCCGTTTGACAAAATCTTCAAGTTTGAGATGCCCAGCCCCTGCTTCATTTTCCAATGATGCACATCTCCCAATCAGTGAATGATTGTCAAAGACATCTCTCACCATTCTTGGTTTCATCAAAAGCGATGAATTTTACAAAAGGATGACTTTCAAAATATTTTCACATCGGGGAAACCTTCACTGAAGTCCTGAAAATTTGATCATGTTATGCTTTAAGCACCATTATGGTGGGATGGTTATTCCACATCTAATGTAGACATTAATTTTATAGGAAAAATTTTTAGGTTGTAGGGAAACCTTCATTACAGTCTCAAAAGGACATTCATGCTAACATTCTAGGCACAATTATGGTAGGTTTGTCTTCCCATACTCTATTCAAACTTCAAGTCTATAAAAACTAGTTACATGCTAGAGAGCAACATTCCCTGTAAAGTCAAAATGTCATTCACATCAACATACCAGAATAATTGTGGTGAGATAGTCACCCCACATTTCAATTTGAAATCATTTATAAGAACCAACTTTATAATGTGGGCTACTTTTGTTACAACTTTGAGGGGATACTCATGTTAACATCTTCACATCAATTAGTGACCTGAAATATTTGACCAAAGTTTGCTTCCTCAGCAACCCCGTCTTACTAGAGTTCTTTATCACCACAACAAGTTGATATATTCTAGGTTTGATAAATGGGCTAATTTATAAGTTTGTTTACATAATACCTCCACCGATGGAAATAAAAAATAAAAAGAATAATAAAAAATCACATAATGTTATCACAAACATATTTCTTACAAATAATAAGGTTCATCTCAGCCAATGCCCTAGTTTAAAAAAAATACAAAGCATCTCTGACATCATATTTCAAGCGTAATTGATTTAAGGAACACTCATTCTGTTATATTCCATAATAGGTTATGATCTTCAAGTATAGGATTTGACTAATAGCCTCTGATAAGTCTAAATTCTTTATTGAATTCCCTTGAGTTTGTCCATAACATGTTAATATAGTTAAGTATCTTTTACTATACAACCTAAGATGAGTCTCACATTATTCATGAACTGCAGTCAAAATAATCCTTTACAAGCTATAATCATTAAGTTGTTGCTTTGATTTAATAGCCTAAGAAAGAACAAACGTCCTTATGTGCAAATACAATCTTCACTTTTCCCCTAGAAGGCATATCCATTTGGAGGTCTTAATGCAAAGCTAGTATTGTATAGGTTCCTTACTAAAAAGAATCCATGAGAATAAGTGGTTAATAGGATCTCCACTCAAAAAACTTATAAGGCAAAAAGACTCAAAATATATATGTACATTAAAAATCTTAAAACACAGAAGCCTCGATAGAATTTGATGCCACTATGTTCCTATTACAAAGATTGGGCAACACCTACCCAAAATTTAGGCAATGTTATCCTAAAAATTGTTTGAAATCATCCTAAAAACAAGGCAATGAGAACTCTGATGTTTGGCAATAGCATCCTTGAAGTTCAGTGATAGCTCAGAAAGAGAAGTATCATCAATCTCAAAAGCAACATCCATATTTTTTCCTACAACCCTTGAAATATTTGAGCAAATAAAATATCAATCGGAAGAAAAGGGTATAGACAAACACACCATTGTTATACATATCCCATATCAGACACTTAAACTTCTATAAAGACTAAGACATACTAGTATAAAAGCTACAATTACTCAACAATAGAGAAGAGAATAACCTACTACAATATCCTCCTTATTATCAGGAGTGTGCTCCTAGAAGCCACACTCAATTGTCCACATATCAAGCAAAAAGAAAAATCTTTGGCTCTTGATTGGTTGTCAGGTCATCATTGTTAGCTATAATCTAATGTGTATCATATGGATCCTTTCCAGAAGACTTGATTGAAGTTTTTTACATGTTATGTCCTTAACTATAGGTTCTCTTTTTTATGATATATATCTTCACTTAAAAGGTTTGTAAATTCTCTACATTCTGATTGAGTAGATGGTTGATCTTCATAAACCTGATCATCAATGTCTTGAAGGAAAGAGCCAATTCATCTTTAAAAATGATTAATATCGCATCTTCAAAATTTTGATACTTTTACATATTCTCAATAGGTCAGGATTCACCAAACATCAGCATCTCAAAATTTACAAAGAAAGCCTCCAAAAAGTGCAAAATTAATTTGGAAAAACTCCTCCATAAATTCAAGAATCATGTGCAAAACCTCTAATACACCTTAAAATTATTTATTTTTAATATACATTTAATGTTCATTTTATACACATTTTTTATGATATTGCACTTTAAAGGAAGGTATTTTGCATGTTTTTGGATTCAGGTACAAGAAATGGATATTTAGAGAAAATGAAGGCAAAATGGATCAAAATGTCACAAAATAATATGGTGTCATAGTGTCGGTTTTTGACACCATAGCACCAGCTATCTGACGTGATGGGCGCCAAAGCACCCCTGAGTGGTATCATAGCATCAGAAACGGTCTCTCTAGAAGATGCAATGATTTTGGATGAATTTTTAAGATGTGTTTGAAGTGACCCTTGGTTGTTTTCATAGATCTAAAAAAGTGGTCAATGGCTGAACAAAAATGGCGACTTTTAAAAGAGAGTTAGTGAGTCTAGGGGGTGTGTGAGTTAATGTTGGTGAGAGTCTATGTAAGGGAAGAGACTTTGATTGTGTAAGAAGAGTTTGGAGATTGCTTGAAGAAAACTTTTGCTTAGGGAGAAGACATAAAATAATAGTTTGTATTTTTGTTTGAGTTTTTCTTGTTAAGACTTAGCTTTCAATACAAATCATGTGTTTTTATTTTATCTCCATGAATTCTGAGTAGTTTTTCTTTCTTTTTCCTTATATATGGAAATTAATCATGTGGGATGAGAAAGATTTAAAGATTTCTTTTTATTTTAAAAATTGTGATGACATTTTCATCGATTCTTCATTGACTTTGCAAATTTGCCACTTGTGATGTTAAAATTTGTTGAGAAACATAATAACCCGACAACTTGTGAATGCCACAACCATCTTAAGAGGAGGGCGACCACAATCTTAAAAGAGTACAAATAGATAAGGAGATAAGTTTTGATGGGCGTAGAATTTCTAGGGTGACAGGCTAGATTCTTTTGTCAATTCGATCTTGAGTTTGAAGCTATGGGTCCCTAGTAGGTATTATAGAGAGGGAATAATGGGTAATCTAGAAGTGAGAGGCTAGAATCTACTCAACACTACTATAAAAGTTGAAACAAACTTAATGTTAGCCAATGTTCTTTACTAACACCGAGAAAGGGTAAAAATATGTATGCTCATATTTATCAGAGTACATCATTTTATATTTTTTATCATTCAAATTGTACACTGATTAAAATCTTTTTGCAAGGAAAAAGATTTTTTCTTAATATTCAAACTCTTTTAAAAATTATTAGTCTTTTAAACTTTGTTCTTACTTTCTTCTTAGATTTAGATTGCACGTAAATTTAGTTTTAATCCTTTACTAATATTCCAACATCATTCTCATATCATTTTTACCTGCAATTTAGATATAAGTTTTTCTATGTCATTATTAGAAAGTTACAGCTTCCCTATGAGTTTGATACTGGGTTGTTGACCTCACCTTTGGTTGAGGTTCAGTTTTTCCTCTTTAGTAGCCTAAGCTCTAGTCACAGGACTTTCCTATTAACTATTCTTAGAAAACTAGACAAGGAACCCTCACCATTAGAAATTTCAAACTCTTCTCAACTCAACTTGAAGTTCCACATATTGGTCAAACCTCTAGCACTTAGTAGATGGGGCCGCTGTGGGGGAAACTCAAGATGAGTCACCCTTACGACTGTTGGACCTTAGGGTTGACCCTGGGTGTTGGTCTAGGGCTAAGGCACTTACTTGCAATCACTTGCACTCACAATCACTCACAATCCTAAACTTAAACTTATAGGCTTTGGTCCCTTGATACTTTTGGGAGACTCATGAAGGTGGTCCCTTAAACCCATTAGGCCTAGGCTAGGATTTAGCTAAGACCACTACATAGAGGGCCAAAAATGGGGTTTCCATTTATTCATGGCTTATTTATGGTGGTTGGCAATCCAACTCTATCATGATACCCAACCTACCCTATTTCCCTTAAATTCCCCCAAATTACCTAGATACCCTTGGAACCCCAAATTTGGCCAAAATCTCCAAAACTAGCCAAAAAAAACCCAAGCTTGTTCAAAATCATTTCAAACACCTTGAAAACACCCAAATTACCCAAAATCCCCAAATTGGCCAAATTACCAAAATACCCCTCTTTGGTCCAAAATTCCAAAAATTTTATAAAATCTCAAAGATTCCCAAAACCTCCCAAATATTCCCAATTTCATTTTCCTCAACTATCACATGACCCAATTTGGCCAATTTAACCATCCTTGATCGAAACCCCCAAATTGCCCTTTAAAGGCTCATATTTTCTCCAAATCACCTGAAATGTCTATCCAATTGGTCTCAATTTCCCCAATTTAAATTCTAAACTCAAATTCACTCTTCATATGACCAATGAAGACCAAATCCAAGCCCAATTGATCCATGATTTGAACTTAATTTTGATTTAGATCAAAAACCCAATTTTGGACCCAATACTTGGTTCCACCAAATTGAACTCATAGCCCACTCAATTGGCCACAATTTGTGTTGAAAAATCTTCATAACATTCCTACACATCAAATTTGACCTTCAATTGGCCTTGGTAGGACCTCAATTTCATTTGATTTCAACCTAAGTTCAAAAGCCTCAAATTGACCATGTCTTAAAATTTCACCAAATTGAGGGTCTTAACCCCAAAATTTCCACTCCATCCCTTCATGAAAAGTCTTCACAACACCTCCCTTGATCATGTGGATCATTCAATTTGGACTTAGCCCAAGGCTAGCCCAACATGCCCAAATTGGCCAAATTTCAAAAATCGCTCAAATTGACCTACCAATTGAACTCAAAATCACTTCAACGCTTCATCAAAAATCTTCATAACAATCAGCTACACAATTTTAATTAATCAATTGGTTCATTTGACATGGCTAACCTAGCCTAAACCCAAACATTGATCACTTGAACCCACATTGAACCTATGCATTAAAGATGGCCTAACTACCCCAAAGTCACCAAGTTAACTCCACCTCAGCCATTGGTTAGACCCTAAGACTGAGCCAAAACCCATCTAACCACCTAAACTAGTCATGGACCAAAGGTCCCCTAAATTAAGGGATTTCATTCCACTTAAGCTTAGGATGTTTTTGCCAAAATTAAACCTCAATCCATTAAATTGTTGTAACATATTCCCTGGATTCCCTAAGCTCCTAGCTACCTCCCCCTGGTCAGCCGACCAACGTAGTGGCCGGAAAATGGCCAAACCGAGAGCCAGCTCCATGGAGCTTCACCCAAATCAAACCTAGAGGTCAGCTCATCCAAATTAAACTGTAGAGCTCCTCTACCCTCCACCTAAGCACCACAATGGACCCAAACTTGTGCCCCAAGAGCCACCCCATGGCCATTTTTATAAAAAACTCACCTCCACGGCCATGCGAGGGGTGCTAAAATTTTCTCATAGAGAGCTTCCCAAATCACTCACATAGCTTCCTTGAGACCTCCACAACCCATTCCAATCACTCCACTGCCTTGATTCCCCCTGTGTAACTCTAATTTTGAGCTTGAAAATTAGGGCAGAAACAAAACATCTCTGAAAACACCACCAAACTTCAATTGCTTGTGCCCAAACCTTCACAACAGCAAGAGAAGATAAAGCCCCATCAAATTACCCTCTGAAATAGCCTCCACCATAGCTCTAGACCAACACCTGAAATCGAGCTGGTCTGAATTCATTCTAGACCTTACACCACAGCAAGAGGCTTAATCCCTAGCCTCCTTGGACCCTAACGAAAGTCCCAAGACCTTCTGATTGAAGCTTCACTTCTCAGCGCAAAGGTATAAAACTTCTCCTTCTCCCGAGCCTATTTTGACTCTCCATTTGATTAAGCTTAATTTAATTGCATGATTACCATATGGATATGTTTTTCTTACATAGACGACTCGATAAGATCAAACTCAAAGTGATTTGGTTGAGTCTAGGATGAGATCTTAGAGTTTTAGTGTGGACGGTCACGGGATCACTCTATCTGGGAAGATGACGGGGAGCCGTCCGATCGCGCGTATATCGGATGGACGAAGGAGATTAAGCCGGACAGCGCTTCAGAACATAAACCACGGGCCGAGTCAGCGCTGAGGTGGATGACGGAGTCGAATGGGAGCGCGCCGCGTGGAGTTCAGAGCTGCCTAGGTTCTACATGGCGTCGCGCTGTTTAAATAGATAAATAGGGATTTTTCCTATTTATTTAAATACCCCTAACTTCAAAAATTCATATCTTTGTGTAAAAAAAATCACAAAAATAAAATAAAAATACTTTTTTGCTCAGTGAACAGAGGAGAACAATGTGGAAATAATTTGAATTCCATTTGATAAATATTTTATTTTTAATTACTTAAATACTGCTTTGAATGTTTTGATTCTCCATACATATTGGCACTTCACCATGGCTTCAAATTTTAACATGTTATATCCTCTGTTAAGGAAACACCCTCTAATTTTTCCAAAGTCATAGGAAGTCTCTAGACAGATATCTATATTTTTCAAGTTTATACATATTATTTGCTTAAATTAATCATCAAAATTATCATGTTGATTAAAAAATTCCAAGAAAATTTTGGAAGGTTTATGATGACCAGGGAACCATTAGGAAAATCTTTCATGAGTCAAGTTATTTAAAATGCACCTAATTTTCACAAACACTAAATCACTAAGATAATTAATTTTGGAAAATATAAACATAAAAATGACTTGATTTTTTATCTCCACTGTTTTCTAAGAACAAGAGAACTCCCCATAAAAATTTCAAAGCATTTTGAGTACATTTGATGGTCTAAATTGATTTTTCAGGTTAAATATCTCTTTTGGCACTTAAATGATTTTTTTAAAAAAATTCAAAATATAACTCAAAAATTTATAAAAACTTATTTTTTGAGTTTTTGTGATCAGGGGTATTTTCTAAAAATAAAATGATATTAAAAAAAACTTCATTTTTAACCTATTTTCTAATATTTAAAGTAATTAAAAATTCATAAAAATCACAAAAATAATAAAACTCATGGAAATGTTCTAAATTGTTTCCTAATCACTTAGAAATAATTAGAATATTTTTACTAATTTTCTAAATAAAGAAACTGAATTTCAAATTTTAAAAATAATTTTTAAAGGCTAAAAATGAGTTTTCACTAAAATAACTACAATAAATCAAATAAAATTCAAAAAAATATAAAATCTTCTTCTCTGAGTTCTCTGACCTCAAGGAAACTTTTCAAAAATAAAAAACTTAATTTTCACCATTTAAAATATTTTATATTTAATAAATACCCCATAACTTACAATAATTCTTAAAATTCAGATAAAATTCAAAAAATCATGAATTTTGATCCAAAGGCTTCTCCGGTCTAAGCCTACCTCTGGTAAAAATTTCAAAGAATTAGGATTTACCTTGGTCAAGTAAGGAATTTTTTTTTGAAAAATCCTCTCTTTGCATAAAAATAATTATATAAAATAAATTAAATTTTAAAAAATCACATTTTCTTTTATAATATCTTAATTGACCCATGAATGAGGTAAGATAAGAATTTCAAAGTCATTTTAATTGAATTTGACAAATTATGAAGTGTTAGAGTCTTAAGGGCAAATGTGTAATTTTGGAAATTTAGGCTTAATTAACATTTAGGCTTAATTCAAGAAGGAAAATNAGTGATCATGGTTCATGATTTGGATTTTATTTGAACATCAAAATAGGGGTATTAAATTGATTAATTATTGAATTCAAAAGTCAAACCCCTAAGTCCTAGATTCATTTTATTTTTATAAACTTCCAAATTTTAATAATTTATAAATTTATTAACTTATCTTTTTCAAATAAAAAAGTGAGATTGGTTTCTACAAATTAATCCCTTGTGTTTCAAACACCAAATAAATCGATTAAGATCAAANATTCTTCATTAAAAATATAAGTTAATAGATTTTTAAATTAATAAAATTTGGAAATTTATTAAAATAAAACGAACCTAGGGCTTAGGGGTATGACCTTTGAAGTCAATAATTAATCAACTTAATACCCCTATTTTGAATTTCAAATAAAATTCAGATCATAAATCATGACCACCTAAAGCCTAACCTTTTCAAAACTAATTAAGACACTCACCTAGGTCTTAAGGGCTTAGTAGTGACTTAGGCTAAATCAAGTTTCATTTAAATGAGGATTAGAAAAGTAAATAATTGAAAATTAGAACATCTTTCAAACACTACAAGCCCAATCAAGGATTTGAAAAGTAAATATCAATTAAAACTAAGACGTCTTTCAAACACTACAAGCCTAATTAGGACTATGATTAGAAAAGTAAACATCATTGAAAATTAAAACATCTTTCAAACACTACAAGCCCAATTAGTAAAAAGTAAATATCATTGAAAATTAAAACATCTTTCAAACACTATAAGCCCAATTAGTGTTCAAATTTGGCTAAGTGTTCCAACAACACTAACTTGCCTCTTTAAGGGTTTTCACCTACATAATTCTTAAATTGAATCACAAATGATAATTACCTTACTCTTAGGGATAATTGAGACATCAGTGTTCATTGAGCATTAGGGTGTTCATAGGATGAATTATTAAGCAACATAATAAGTTTAAAAGGAGCTCGGGATTTTCCACCAGGCAGCGAGAGAGTAACACGGACCTGCTTCTTGCTATAAATTTGTTGGATACCTCGGAGATCAACTAAACTTAATATATTTTGCTTGCAACATCATCCTTAATTAAACTCCTAAGGATCCACCAAGATATGACCTAGGGTTAGATCGTCAAAATTTTACTTTTCCGTTTCATATAAACTGCCTTAGCATGCCTTTTAAGTTTCAGGTGGTGGGACGAGAAGACTCGCCAGGTAGCTTTTACAGTTTTTAGCATTGTCCTTCTTGTACTTTTATACCTACAAATTTGCATGCTAAATAACGACGCCACCCTGCATGTAAACTAAAACTATTAGGATAGCCACAAAACCAAAACCAAAATCAAAATTAAAATCAACCAAGATAAAATTCACCCCCACAATATTCAAAATATAAAACAACTCAAAATTTAATCATAAACATGACACAAAACTACAACTTCAACTAAATTAAGACGTCTCTATCGAATGATCGGGAATTTCTCGGAGGAGGTAACTTACGGTTGCTAACGAGGCTTCCCACGGTCTAAATGAAATTATGTAACTCATTAAGTTGAGTTTAGTAAGTTCATTTAGACTAAGTAAATCTAATAGAAAATAGTTGTTCCAAAACGAGGGAACCGTGGGATCCTAACCGGTGTCATTCTAATCAACTTTAACATGCCCCCATAAAATTTAAAGAACTTTAACCATAGGGTCACCTGATTTGACATCATAACTTGACACACTAGAAAACTCGAACTCGTCACAGCATGGAGCTTGGAGTTAGCATGGTGGGTAGCACGACCATTTTAAACAACAAAAGCCATAGGACTTCGAGGTTGCTTGCTCATGCAACGTAAATCCTCACCTTATCTTTAGACTTTTGTATAACCCTGTTATACAATATAAGCTCTAACTCGTCTTAAGTTTCCGAGGTTGTCGTTTGTCACGACCTAAATGCTCACATCTTCCAGATTATTTGTGTGATCATTTCACACGAATGTAAGCTCTAACTAATAAAATTGGCAAGATTAAACACTTAAATTTTTCTCCTTAAAACTGAAGCCAAACATTAGGATAGCTTGGGAAGTCACCAGGGTTCTCCTCTGAATCCATGACATCCTCTAGTTCTTCCTCCTTTGGATTCTACAATAAAATGTTCCAAATTTGAACAAATCCCATTTCACACCTCTACGTCTGATCTCATTGAAGAGTCTCACCCTTTAAAATTCCTTGAAGATAATATTTCCTGATTTTAATCGAGAGTCTTCTTATGTGACTTTGGTCATTTAAGATGTAATTAACTATAGGGGCATGCCCTTATAGGAAGCATGTCCAAACCCAACTTAATATAAACCCTATTTAATTCTTTATATTAAATAGGGGAACTTGTCGGCATACAAAGGTTTCGCAGACCAAACGGATGTCATATATTCCTTAATTTATTTGATCGAGCCTCAGCCTGAAGTTTTGTGTTTATCATTCGGGATAGATATAGAATTTGAGGTACAGTGCTCTTTCATTTAAACTATGAAAAATATGGGGTCAGTTTGATTTCATATTTTTTTAAAACTAAATATATATGTAAATTAAAACGTCCTTCTGAAGTAGGTGACGGGATTTCGATTTCAGTGACCGACAGCTTCTTATGGGCAACTCCAACCAAAAATAATACCGACATGGGTTTTTAAAGAAAATTATATATTACTTGAAACGATACGTATATTTGCGTAATACCTCTAGTGTGAAGGCTTATTATTTCTTTTATACATCATTTTATTTATTTACACTACCCGCTAAATATAATTTGGATCATGTTTTTTGAAATCTTTTGTAATATAAATATTTGCGTAATTATTGGTCGGGTCATATTTTTGGCGTCATTGTCGGGGACGTGGTGGAAATTTTTAACTTAGAATTTTATTTGAACTGTAGATTTATTTTAGGAGAATTAAAAATTAATTTTAGTACTTTTTTATTTTTGAAAATCATAAAAAAAATTTAAAAAAAACTAAAAAAATTATTATAATAGCCAAAAATTAAAAAAAATTATTTTAAAATATTTTTTTATTTGTTGAATTCTTGCTTTTTTATGCGAAGTTCAGGATTTGAAGATTTAGTGCCTTATGATTCTAAGTTAGAGTGAACGATAAGAAAAATTAGGAAACAAAATGGACTTCACAATTTACGAGAAATTGCGAACACATTACAAAATAACATTGAAAATCAAGCTGCTAAACAAGAACATCATAACATACAAAGACATTTGAGGGATTATGCAAACCTTACAGCAGATGAAATTCACTTAAGTATACAAACCTCTGCTATAGTAGCTAACTCACTTGAACTTTAACCTGTTATTATACTCATTGTATAAAATAATCAATTTGGGGGAACACCATCAAGGATGCAAATTTACATTTAGCAAGTTTTTAGAATTGTGTGCTACATTTAAATATGATGGCAAATCAAATGATGTTGTCAGACTTAAACTTTTTTCTATTTCATTAAGGGATAAAGCTCATATGTGGTTAAATTTGCTAACACTTAGATCTATTAAAACTTAGGGAGATTTAGCACAGAAATTCTTGGCTAAGCATTTTGCACTTTCAAAAACCGCTAAGCTCAGAAGTGATATTACTTCTTTTACTCAGTATGAATGTGAGTCAATTTACGAAGCTTGGGAACGATAAGGAATTCTTCAAGAACTGTCCACATGATGCTTTGTTACATTGGTTAATCATTCAAACTTTTTATAATGGGTTTAGTAGGATCTCATAGATCTATCATAGACGTTGTTGTTGAAGGTTGATTAATGTCAAAACCATTTGATGAAGCTTATGCATCAATTGAAGAGATGGCTAAGAATAATTTTCAATGGCCCTTTAAAAGGGTAAATCAAAATAAAGTAGTCAATATTCATGATAATATTTCGATAGTTGCATCTCAAATTGCAAGATCGTCTAAGAAAATGAACAAATTTGGAACGAATTTTCCTCAAACACCTTATTTGATTTAAGAAAATTCATTATGACAGATGATCGATTCTCAAAGCTCAATAAAAACTTTAAATGATATTAATAATAGACTCAATAACCCATATTTTAACTATTACAACATATGTTGGAAAAACAATCCCAATTTTGACTGGAGTAAAAATTCAAGTGGTGGAAGTCAATAATGTGGAAACAATCAAGTAAACCCATTGAGAAACTGGAACATCCGAGATAGTTCTAACTATAGAACTACTTATTCTCATGGATTTAGGAGTAACAAAAATTATGGAGGAGAAGTTGTTTATAGAAAAAGTTGTGTTACAGATGAAAAATGAATTGCAAAGTCAAAATGCTGCTATTCGAAACATTGAGAATCAATTGAGACAAATTGCTAACACACTTAGCAATAGGCCTCAGGGAACACTTCCTAGTAATGTTGAAATCAATCTTAAAGAGAAAGTAAATAAAAAGAGCAAGTTAAAGCTGTCCAACTTAGGAGTGGGAGCAAATTAAATGGATTTCAAAAAGATATTGAAGTTGAGAGAGAAAATAAAGAAACTGAAAAAACCTTAAGAAACCATTCTTATGGAAGTAGAAAGACCACCACTTTTTTTCCTCAAAAGCATAGGTAGCAAAAGTTTGATCAACAATTTTTAAAATTTTTTTGAGATATTTAAAAAGTTTACAATTAATATCCATTTTACAGAAACTTTGGAACACGTGAAGTTATGTCAAATTTAAGAAAGAAATTTTAAACAAGAAAAGGAAATTCAAAGATTATGAAATTATTTCACTTAGTGAAGAATTTACTGCAATTATTCAAAAAAAACTTCCTTAAAAACTTAAAAATCCTAATAGCTTCAATATACCTTATGATTGGAGAAATTTTTTTTAAATAAGCTATGTGACTTAAGAGCTAGCATTAATCTCATGCCATTATTAGTAAATTAGGTTTATGAGAGATTTCAACCACTACCATAACCCTACAGTTAGTTGATCGATCTGTCGCCTCTCCTAAGAGAGATATAAATGATGTGCTTGTTAAAGTGGATAAATTTAACTTCTATCATTTTAGTAATACATTTTAGAATGGTACTAATATATGGGTATAAATATAATTTTGACAGGAATTTCATAAATGAGAACATATTTTGTATTTTGCATTTATCTGAAAATCTGTCTGCCATTTCCTTTCATGNCCTAAACCTCAACAAAAAATGAGGTCAAGAATTATATAATTATGATGTAATTTATTTCTAATTAATTTTTTATTTTAAAATTAATTTATATAACACTTCAATATTTATTGTTAAGAATTTTAATATTATTTAATAATTATTGACGTTAAATATTTTTTATTATTAATTAATAATTCTTTTAANAGCGCAGCACAACACGATTTGGTTTAATTTGCGAAGTAGCAAACCAAATTTGGAAGGGAGATGTGAAGAATTTTATAACCCAGTGCGAGACCCAATTAGTGGCAGAAAATGCCCAGGTGGAATTAGTCCACCGACACACCTACTGGGGGTCCGACCCCACATGAAAATTTAAAGTCCTTAATGTGAGCCCCTCTGTTCAAAGATGGTTGAATAGCTAGTCCTGAAGTCCAAGGAGTTAGCTATACTTTCCCAAGATAGAAATTGGTAAAGTATGCCAACGGAAGAAAGGTAATTTGGTCCAAGAGGGACATGGACATATTACCGATGTGTGAAGATAATATTTCTTGATTTGTATGGAGAGAAAAGCTTGTCCCCAGTGGAGTCGCCAGAAGCTGTCGGCGTTATTTCGGGTTGGTTTGTGGGGAGTTGCCCGTAAGAAGCTGTCGGTCGCCGGAATCAAAATCTCGTCGCCGGCATCGGAAGGACGTTGCATTATGAAATCAAACTGACCCCATGTTTTTCATAGTTTAAAATGAAAGAGCACTGTACCTCAGATCCTGTATCTATCCCGAAGGATAAACACAAGACTTGAGGATGAGGCTCGATCAAATAAACTAAGGAAAGTATGACGTCTATTTGGTCTGCGAAACC